>VWZS01000654.1:3241647-3277483 GCA_013397075.1 Rhabdornis inornatus
AAAAAAAAAAAAATCTGTGTTTTAGTTAGTCAGTGCATTGAGGAAGAGCATATATAAAACTATGTCATTTCTAGTAAAGGGAATATATCTTGGACAACTTTTGATATGGAACAGCCCACATCTGCACCATGCATACTGTTCTTCTCCAAAACAGAGTGGCAACATAAAGTTTCCCACCTGAACCCTGTCCAAAAGTTACTTTTGGTCAACTCCTTTGACATAGAACAAAACTCTGCCTGAAAAAGTGTTAGCATTGTAAGTAAAATGAGTTCCTGTGCCGGCAAAGATCTTCTAATATTTCACTGATTAAAGTATCTGTAACTGCAATGTATTTTTGCAGGCATGCATCTCAGATAGCCTCACTTTCTGAAGAGAAGTTGTCAGGTTTTGTCTCTTGCCTTAGAATAACAACATTTTGAAACGAGGACTTTTTTTTTGTGTCTGGATTTGTGCAGACCTTACTTTGTGAGGGCATGCTCACTGAGGAGAACACCTGGAGCTACCAAATTCTATGGATAAAAAACCAAGCAGCATTTCTGGTAGAAGAGGCTGTGCAGATTTCCTGAAACAGCCATACTCACCTGTTAATATTCTTATGAGAAAGAAACTTATGAGTTCAGATTTGTCCTTGGAACGTTTATTCGCATCTGCAAGGAATGAAAAAACAAAAAAAAATTAAAAACAACGAAAAAGAGGATTAGTTTTAATGACCTGTTTGTTGTTATTTCCAGCCCTCTGCAAAAACAAATTAGGATCTGTACTTTTACTGTTTCCCTCCCACAGAGAAGAGAAATATTTAATTCTATAAATATTTGATCAGGGCTCAGCCACCTGGAAAAGATTGTAGAGGAAATAAACTCCAAGAGGCCAGATCTTCTTTTGGTGTCTGGTTCACTGTATTGGACACAGAAATATTGGGACAGATTTCCCAGGGAAGCTCAGGGATCATTAGTACCAGCTGGTGTGCTCCCACAGTGTATGACATAGCTCTGTTATGGAACCTGCACCTGCCTCTGTGTGCAGCCAGGGCTGTGGGTGGGATTGAACTCATTCCAGGTTAAGTGTACATGTTTAGCCTCTGCAACAGAGACAAGTAATCTTAGCCTCCATTTCAGCCAGTGGATAGGAACAGGCCTTTAAGAGTGTGATTCATCTGATTTGTTTCAAATTCCTATCCAGGACGAACCTAATTTCAGAGATACCTGATTTTCTCTGTTACAAAGAAAGCCTGGAGTAGCTAGTTATGAATGGCCATCTCTCCTTCATCTATCAGATATCATTCTGTTTCATAAGAAATATATAAGATGTTGTCATCAATCTCAACTGCAGTGACCTTGCTGAGTTTTTTAAATTGATTTGCTATCAAGGCTGGGCAGTAGGTAAATATTTATGTTTGTCTGTATGACAATCTTTTGTATGAGAATTCAAGAAAAAGCAAGGCTTTATCAATGCTTTTCTAAAATAGCAGCTGTAGCGAGAAATTAGAGAATCATATGAATGTATCACATGTAGCCATGTGTGATGGGTATGACCCTTGAGCAGAAGATGGCACAAGAAAAGTGTTCATTTCTCTGTAAGAAATATTCAGGTATTGTATTCCTGAAGGATGAAGGTCCTTGATATGAGTTGGGACAGAGGCCCTGATTGCTCAAGAGAAATTTTCATCCTGAAAAATATTTCCCATTCAGTGAGCTCAGCTCCTCATTGGTCTCTTTTGCTGAGGTGACTTAAAGTCACGAGAAAGCTTTCATGCTATTCAGAGCAGAACTGGCTGAATATGTTTGGGTTGCATAATTTACTCTGAGCATTCTGTAGTCTTATTTGTATGCATTATTCACTGGGTTTCCCCTTCCTCCCATCATTCATCCAGTTCATGAAGAGAATAATTTGGGATTATATAGTATAGTGCAAGACTTTATTAACGTGTTTCAGAGAATATTTCATGTAAAGTCATTGTATGTTATTTGCTGAGTTTTAATAAACACACCAGGAAAGAAGGAAAAAAGAAAAGCTGTTAATTTTTTTTCCCTGCTGCTTAGAATGAAAGGCAACTGAAGGAAAGCCCTGCTTCATTATGTGAACCAAGACATAGTATTCATCCTGTCATGATAATATGCCAGCACTTAACCAGGAGACAGAGTTCATACTAGGAGCATTAAAGTATTGTTTGCCAGTAGGGAAACAATAAAAATCAGGTTTATTGACTTCTAATCAATGTTTCTTCCATGTTCAAAAGGGTTTTTTGGATTATCTCACACACAGATGGCAGAGCTCACACTCTGTGGTGAATCTTGAGATGATTGGTCTTAATATTTTGCTTTGGCATGTGTGATTCTGTGCCCTTAGTACATAAAACATACTTATAGGCTTCACAAGGAATGAGAGTACCAAATTTTAAAGTCTTGTAGGTTTTATAGTGGACTTTGTCTTAGGTCCTAAAATAAATAAGCATGAGGTAGGAATAGGGAAGAATCTGTTGTGTACACTGCAGCACTGTGGTGGGAGGAGGTAGGCAGAGGACAGGGACACCTTCCTGAAAGGCATCACCACTGCTCTTCCTCTTTTGTGCGCTGCTGGGGGAGCAATTTAACAGCAAAACATGCAGGCAAACAGTGCAACAGATGGTGCAACCTACTATTGAGGAAACATTTCAAAGGGTAACAAAATATGGTTGAAACCAGCTTACAGTTTACACACTGAATGCAAAACCGAACATGCTGTTTTCAGCAGGCTGTAGCTGTTTTCATTTGTTGATGCCAAGTGCTTTGGGGAGCCACAGCTCCAAGGTGGTTAGTGCAGCAGCAGGAATCCCTGGAACTGTATAGACTTGACTCAGCTGGATAGGTAGGTTAGGGCTGTATTCATATCTGCGAATGGGCTTTAGTGCAAGCAGAGGGATCCCTCAAAGATACTTCCAGTGAGGTTCCTACCATTTGTTCTCTTTCTGTCTTTCTGTCTCTGTGCCACTAATAACTTCTAAACCCAGGAGATTTTGATAGATATACATAAATTATCTGGAAGATCTCATAAAAGTTTTAAAAAAATGTTATAGTTTATAAAGAATTCACACAGTATTTCAGTGAAGATAAAGATTATAAAAGATACTGAAAACTTTTGGCTAAATTATGATGTATTTTTTAATTCAAAATAGTGTAGATAGAAGAAAGACAAGCACAGCCTGCTACACACACAGAGATCATCAGGAGAAGGCAGGAACACAATGAGCCTGGACAATACAGAATTAACTGTAGCTAGAAAGAGAAACTGAAGGTAACAGGAAATCATTGATTGACTGGATTATCAATAGAAGACTCAAAGAATTGGAAATTTATTCAGTGTAAAGGAATAGCTACCTCTAAATGGTATAGCAAAATTGAAGAGGTAAAGGATTTTTTTTTCCACTGTTGATTATAAAGCTTACTTCTGAAAATGGGAAAACTTTTTAAAAGCAATGGATAGCAGGTCAGCCTAGAACGGAAACAGATCTTGTTTGACCATATTTTGGTACTTTCAGATTTCGTGCTTGTCTAAGCCTTCTGATCCCAACCTCTGTATGGGCCAAAGCTCATACAGTAGTGGTTGTCTTTGAGAACTTGTGGAGGACATAAAAGGTATTGCTGGATTGGAAAGAAGTACTCTACACTTATACCTGTATAAAGGGGGGGAAAAATAAAGTGGGAATTTATAGACAAGTCAACTTAACTTCAAATCCTGGAAAAATTCTAAAACAAAGAGTTAACACTTGGAAGGTAACAAGAAGAGTAGCAGCACAGATGAATTTGCCAATGAGATATCTTTTCAAGTCAGTCTAATTTTCTTTTACGAAGGAATAATGGGTGATACAGGCAAAGAAGAAATAATAATAATATATTTCATTTTCACTAAGGCTCTTTATATTGCCTTACACAATTTGCATTCCTGAAAGCAAACTGGGAAGACATATCAAAAGTAAAATTACAGTGGGGAAGACTATGGAGTAGCACATGACCAGGTAAACTTTTCACTTGTTCCCCGTCCATCTGGAAGCACAGTTCCCTTCACTATGAATTTTAGTTATACAAACTACATAATCAAATAAAGACCATGCTTATTAAATTCACAGGTGTCAGCATACTCATAGGAACTCCAAGTATGACAGAGAACAATACTAAAATTCAAATTAATAATTAGAAAAACAGTCTGAAAGAAACCAGGATGAGGGCAGAAAGAGTCCACCATTCCTTCATAGAATTTTAACCCAAGTAATCAATAATGATAAAATTTCAGTCTTTAAAATTAATCACGGGCTAAAAACTTTGGACAGAGAAGTTGCAATGGCAAATGTGGATCAGTGAAAATTAGAAGAATGGAAATATTGAAAGGTATAGAGATGGGGAAAAATAAAATTTCCAAAATCATCTAGATATGCTAACTATAAATAAACAAACACTAGCAAAAATATTAACACTGTATTTTCAAAAGGAAAACTGAAACCCATCTAGTGTCATTTTAAGAGTCAGCACTCCAGTTTAAAGTAGAATAATGGGTTAAATGCCACTTTTAGGCCCTGACACCTTTCTTTCATCTTTTCTATTTATTTTTTAAATGTTTTATTTATTTGAATTTTATTTATTTATCTATGCTTATATATTTCTATTGAATTTGTAGAATGTACATGGGTACTGATGGATTTTAGTCTACTGTGGTTTCTGTCACTAATGCTTTTTAAAGTGTGTTTATTTTGACAATTTTCTGAGCATTACAGTGCCTATTTTCTATTGACAGATTCTCACAGGGCAGAATGTCACTAATTGAATCTAATGAATATGGCTGGAGACTTATGGTATACTGGAGGCAATAGATAAAACCACAGATACATATCAAGACTTCTGTGGATATTAACAGCAGGATTACGTCCATCAACAACAAAAAAATTACCATGGCTTCAATTTGCATATACAAATACTAGGAGCTTTGGAGAATTGATATAATAACAGCAGGCATGCACTCTAGGAGAATATGATATTATGAGTTTATGGACAACTTAAATGGGAAGAGAGGTAGAAAACTAATGAGACACAAAACATGTAGTAATTTTGAATCCTTTAAAGGATATATGATGAACTGTTACATCAGTTTTATTCTGGATCCCTTGCTAAAAGAGCTGTGTATGACTAGGACATTGATAAAATTGTGCTATGAATGTGATTAAGGGACTGCTGGTATTTTATCCCTAAGATGTGTTACTAAAACATAAGTAAATATACAAATTTCCTTTCTATTGTTAATATTTTGAAGTGAAAGGAGCTTCTTGTAACACAGATTTGTTACCAAGGTCCATCAGAATTTAGACTTACACAGAGGTAGGAAATAGCAAACTGGCTAATTTTTGGTTACTCGATATTTCTACTTACAAACTGATTTTTTATCTTGATGGATGAAGTGATCATCACAAAGGCATAGGGAAGAGATCATTAAAAGAACAGATCATTAAAATAATCTTGTTTTGGATTTTGGCCATTTATTGAGTATTTTTCTGCTTAGAGAGGAGGGAGCTCTGAGAACTGGAAATACCATGGCTAATCTCTATGAAGCTAAATAAGAAAGGCACAAGGACTAAACGTCATCCTGCGTGTCAACAGCCATGGACTGGCTCAGATCCACACACTTTTGTCTTAGTCCTACAGGGCAGACAAGCTATGATTTTGCTGTTGAGTTGTTACATACCACTTGGACATGTGTCTCCTCTGGGCCCCACATGCATGTCACGTTCTCCTCAAACACTAAAAAAGCACATGAGGAAAAGGTAAAAATGAACTTTGTAATGACTTTTTTTTCCTTTTATCAGAATATTATAACATAAGTCTGGATGCTAGTCACAGATGCCAGTTTCCTAAGTAAAGGATTTGTGTTCATTGGAGTTTGTTTCCTCTGCTCTCTTTATTTGATTTTTCCAACTTCAGGGAAAAAAATAAAGGAAAATTCGCATAAGGTGATTGCTCCTCAGTTCTAAGAGAAAATAAGTCAATTTTGTATTGTGTATAATGAAGTTTTTATAAGTGATTCAGAGGGTTGTTTGCTTGTTTGTTTCTAGAAGCATGTCACTCAAGTCCTTGTTACCCTTATTATGTGCAACACAATGCTGCACAGTTTAACTGTTCAGTCTTGGATGTGAATAGATGGCAGTTGTTAAAAGGTAAGAGCTTGTTCAGAAAATAAACACGGTTATGCACCAGACTATCCTGTAAGAAGAAAGAACAACTAGACCATGAAATAGACAGAGAAAAAAAAAATCAGTAGAAAGTGTAGAAATGTAAACAAAAAATAACTTTGGTAAACTTATAATGCATTGAGGGCACTTCTGACTTACTGATGTGGTGAGTTGGCGCTGGCTGAATGCCAGATGCCCACTGAAGCTGCTCTGTCATTCTTCTCCTTAACTGGACCAAGGAGAGAAAATAAAATTAAAGGCTTGCGGGTTGAGATAAGGACAGGGAGAGATCACTTGCCAATTACCAACATGGGCAAAACAAACTCAATTTGGAGAAAATTAATTTATTACCATTCAAATCAGAATACAGTAGTGAGAAGTAAAACCCAACCTTAAAACACCTTTGCCCCCACAAGCCCCCTTCCCTCTTTCTTTTCTGGGTTAATTTCTCAGGGTGCAGGAGACACGGAATGGGGGCTGTGGCCAGGTCATCATATATTTCTGTTGCTCTTTCCACAGAGGGATGACTCCTCATACTCTTCCTCTGTTTCAATGAGGTCCTTCCCACAGTAGATAGTCCTCCACGAACTTTTCCAATCTGAGTCTTTCTCATGGGCTGCAATTCTTCATGAACGGCTCCAGCATGGGACCTTCCCACAGGTTGCTGTCCTTCAGGAATGGGATACTCCAGCATGAGTTTCCTGGGGCTTCAAAAGTCCTGCCAGCAAACCCGCTCTAGCATGAGCTCCTCTCTCCATGGTTCCACAGATGCCAGAAGACTGCTCTGGTGTGGGCTTCCCATGGGGTCACAGCCTCCTTCAGACATCCCTCTGCTCTGGCTGGGATCCCCCAGGAGCTGTAGGTGGATCTCTGCTCAATCTTTGACCTCCATGGTCTGCAGGGGCACAGCTGCCTCACCATGGGCTGCACCAGGGGCTGCAGGGGAATCTCAGCTCTGGTGCCTGGAGCACCTCCTGCCCCTCCTTCTGCACTGACACTGGGGTCTGCAGGGCTGTTCCTGTCACATATACAGGCTGGCTGCAGTTGTGCAAGTTCTTTTTTACCCTTCTTATACACTTTGTAAGAGGCAGCACCACATCGCTGATGGGCTTGGACTTGTCCAGCAGCGGGTCCATCTCGGAGCTGGCTGGCATTGACTCTGTTGGTGTGGCAAGCTTCCAGCAGCTTCTCACAGTAGTCCCCCCCTGCAGCCCCTGTGCTACCAAAACCTTGCTATGCAAACCAATGAAATGGGATAAGGCAGTGAGGGAGACATTGACCTTTCAGAGAAAGGTTGTTCATAAATATTAGCTATCTAATAAACATGGAAACAAAACAGACCCATGTGAGTCAACAAAATGTTGTAACAAGAACAAGAGAAAGAAATACATTTTTCAGTATCCTAAAGTATAATAAAGGAAACATAATAATGTTTACTGATCACAGCTTCAAATTATGAGAATGAATTAAAGTAAGATTAAGTGAAGATGTTATGAGCCATTTATTTGGAAGAATTGCAGTTGTTTAGTAAGGACTTGGACAGGTAAATAAGAAATCCTGCTCAGTCATCAGCCTTGCCAGTCTACTTGTATCCACCTCCTCTCTTCTCTTTTGTATTGGAAGTTCAAATTCCTCAGGTCAGAGGGTATCTTTGTATTCATGTTTCAAAGGTACAAGGGTTGTTGTTCAACATTATTACTTTGCATCAGTATCTTATAAATAAAAAACATACAGTAAAATAATCAAAGGCTGAGATTTCCAGAGTCACAGTAGGCCATTCTCAAGACAATACTGAGATGAATGCTGAAGGCAACACTGAGATGAATGATGAAATCAATCTTTTATCTTAAAAGGGAAGAACTTTTAAACTAAAACTGAGTAGTTCTTGAAGTGACAGAATGGATTGTTCTGAAGGCCTGATTCTGATGTACAATGAATACAGATAATAGATATAACTCACAGAGCCTTCTAGGTGCACCTGCAATGTAAATAATAATGAAAAAAAGAGTGCTATGAACCTAGTGAATTTTCATAATGTCAACTTAGTATTTGTCAGACAGCACCTTGGGAAAACAACTCATTGAATTTTGATACAATGCAGTCCCATGCAGATCTTGGACAGGCCAAAATGATATCTGTTCCCTACATAGTGCTTCCCCTTTAATACTGTTGGGATTTTCACAGTTCCTTGGTGGCTCATGCTCAATATTAAAGTGATATAACATGTGCTAAAATCACTTTCCAGGACAAAGCGCATAATGCCTAGACTTACTATCCTTTAAGTTTTTCCTTTCCCTTAGACTGAGGCACAAGTTTTTTTTATAGGAGCTGTAGTGCACCTGTTATGTTTAAAGCACTGTGCTGAAGACTGAGGATATAGAGCAGACCATCAAAAGGATCAAACAGATCCTCCATCAAGGAACATGTTTCTGTGTCCATGCTTCAGACAGGCTCCAGACATAAGATATGTGCAAGATTAGCTTCAGATGCTGAGGAGCTCCTAAGCTTGTGTGATTTGTCTAGAAAGCATGCTGGAAATTTTGATAAGAGTTAGAGGATCAAGCACCATTTCAGAAATGTTTAATATGATAAAGAATAGGCTTGAGTTCAAAGTGAGAAACTGCTTCAGAAGAACTCATGTTCTTCGAAAACATTTCTGCGTAAAGAGACAAGGGTTAAGCAGTGACACAAGTTATTAATATTTCAGTAAAAGGGTTGGAATTTGAATAGATAAAATATTACATCCCACTCATCCTTAGCTAATATTTTTGCAAAATATGTGCAAAAAATAATAAGATTTTTTATAGAAAAAACAACATTTTTAGAGGGCTATAAAGAGGTTCACAAGGAAGATTTAGAAGGGTGAGTAGTGGTACTCACGCACACTGCAATACTTGCTACTCTTCCAGATTTTAGTGCAGATAGTTCAATCATTTTATCAGGGAAGAAGATAACGTGTAGCAGTTAAATTGGTGACACCTCTACATGACATCGCCTCTGAAGGCTGAAAGAACAACTGAGCCTCCTAGCTGAGACAAAAGATGGTTGTGTTTCTGCCACCTGTATACCCAGTACACCAGTGGCTTCCTGGGCTTGCTCTTCCTACTGTCCGAGGACCAGTCCAGTAGTGAATTAGGAGGGCAGGGAATCAGGAAGAGATGCATATTAAATATTTTGCATTTGTCCTTTTGCCTGCAAGGTATTTTTTTTGCCTATGCTGGAGAGAAGTCTAAAACCATCAGTGGTTTTTCTTATCCTCTACTATGACCAGAACAGCACAGAGCAATTCAATACTGAGGCCAGAACAAAAAGATCTGGAGAAAATCAGGATACAATGCCAATATTGAACAACAGTGAGCTTGAATGCCTAATGCAAACCTTGAGTTAGTGGTGCACTCCTACCTCTGTATCATGGTGGGTAGCAACCTGGGCAATGCAAAACACCAGTTCTGGACATCTCATTCTGAGTTGGAGACAAAAAAGTTGGCTTCGAGCATGAGATTAAGAAACCTAAACCTAAATATTCCATATGCAGGGATATACACTTGTTTAAACTCTCCAGTGGGTATGGTTAGGGGAAGTCTTCAGCTGTCTGCACATAGGCACAGAATATCTGAGGGTATCAGCTGGCCCCTGTGTTTTACTCCACAATGACAGATGGCTCCCATAGATCTTGTGTCATAGCTGCCAGCATTGTACAGATGTTGGTAAGTCTCTGTGGAGGGTTAAATAGTGCTACAAACATATGTTTAGGCAGTTGTTTTGCATCTTTCATCAATACAATCAATGGAGTCTGAAAAGTGATTGATCTATCTGATCAAGTGTAGGTGTCTATATTGATGGCAGTTGGAGCTCACATGTGGAATAAAATGATTTAGACATGTGAAGTCAACTGTGTATACCCGCCATTGAATCTCACCTGTAGAATTATGTGAGATTAACTGCTTCCAAGATGAGAATTCAAATATCTTCTCACTCTGGGCTCGAATCTAGGTCAGAAATACTGGGAATGTAAATTTGGCTGTACTTGAGCAAAAGGTTTCTGACAAAAGCCCTTTAGCATCTGCAAAAAGTAAATAAATGTATCTGACCCATTGAAGCTGAATTTTCAGAGCTGGCCTCTGAAAAGGATATAGTTACATTAGGACCTTCAGCTGGAATGGGTTTATTATGCAGTAATAACTACACAATTGAAGAGAGAGACAAGAAGACATCTAGAGTCACTGGGAGTGAAAAATACAAAATATTGTTATCATATAAATTTTAAAACCAATTATCCTGCTGAATTTTGTTGTATTCAATCCTTGTTGGGAGTACTGTTACAAAAATCTACCCTTTATTTTATAATAAATTACTATAAAGACACAGGGTAATATTTTTTGTTTCAAATTTGCTGTTTTGCAAAACTATCTTCGCAATGCTACAAAGGGTGTACGATGGGGGATTCTGTCCTTTCACAGAATATATGTTACTATTGACTGTGTTACTTCATGTGTTTTGGACAGTGATCTCTTAAAGGTCTGTTGTAGAGAAATAACTCTTTTCTAAAATAACTGTATTTTAAAATCTTTTTTCGTATACTAGGTAAAGAAAAGAATGGAAAGTAAACTGGCGCAATGTTACAACAGAGGGAGCAACTCTAGAAACTACTGGAGCAGCTAAATATGTGGGGAGCACTCAGGGATGAAACAAAGAATAAGACCTACTATTTACAGGGAATAAAACAGAAGAGCAGGTATAAGAAAGACGAGCTTACTGTTACTTATGGATAATATGCTAAAAAAACCATCTGCAAACAATGGCAAGAGAGACTAGAAGTACAGGAGAAAAAAGAGAGAATCGGGTCAGGTTTCCACAGGCTCAACTCTGCAATACAAATGTCCAAACCATCTCTGGTTTGACAATAAAGTACTACTGATTAAGTCCAGTACAGAGTTGACCTGTGCTGGTTTTGGCTGGGGTAGCATTAATGTCCTTCATAGTAGCTGGTGCAGGTCTGTGTTTTGCATTTGTGCTGGAAACAGCGTTGATAACACAGGGATGCTTTAGTTTCTGCTTAGCAGGATTTACACAGAGCCAGGGCCTTTTCTGCTCCTCACACCACCCCAGCAAGAAGGGTGAAGGTTCACAAGGAGTTGGGAGGGGACACAACTGGGACAACTGACTCCAACTGATCCAAGGGATTTTTCATACCATATGGCATCATGCCCAGTATATAAAGTGGAGAGAGAAGAACAAAGGGAAGAACACATTCAGAGTGATGGTGTTCCTCTTTCCAGGTCACTGAAGCCCGGCTGTCCTAGAGAGCACCTGCCTGCCCTCAGGAAAGAATTCTTTATTCTGTTCTTCTTGTGTGTGTGTGTGGCTTTTGCTTTATCTATTAAACTCTTTTTACCTGAATCCAATGAATTTTCTCATTTTAACCTTCCAGTTCTCTCCCCTGTTCTGCTGGGATGGGCAGGGGGTAAGTGAGTGAGCAGCTTTGTTGGGCTCTGTTCCTGGCTGAGGTTAAGCAGTGACATAATGCTACCAAACATCCGCTTAAACAGATTTTCCATTTAAGCTAGTCAGAGTATTGAGCAACTAATCATGCCACCCTGGGTTTTCAGAGGGACTGTGTTTTGTGCCAAGGTCCAGCCTCACCTGACATGTTTGAAGGAGTTCCTCAACATTTTCCTCAGACAAATTCTCCAGTCTGTTTTGTCATTGACTTTCTTCAGTTCAAATAGCTCTACACCAGGTTTTCAAAGGTGAAATGGTCATGGCTATCTGTGTGGTTCACATGCTGTCTTCTTGAATTCCAATAAATGCGAACAAAAATACAATAGCGTGAGTTCATGTGAAGAGAGGTTGATTCAGATATTCTGAGGGACTGCAAGGAATTAACATGAGCAGGAAAAAGAAAAGTGTGCACAATAAATGCTCATGCCTGAGCTGTGTGTTTGCCTCCATAAGCAGATAACACCACTTCTGTCTGACCTTGCATGTCTGTTCTGGTCAGGAGGTGGCTCAGACAATCAGCACAACAAATAATTTATACTTCCTAAGGTGTAAATGTGGCCTAAGAGCTTGATCTCAACTAATCATTCCCCTGAGTTCACAAATTCTTTAAATTAGTGTTAAGAAAGTATCTCTTTTTTAAAGTACTGTTTGTATAGCCTTAGGAAAGAGTTGTTTTGCTTATAAAGCATTCAGTGAACATTCTCTGACAGTCTCAAAACAAAACAAGGTTGGAAAAAAACTGTTAAAGTGTATCACCATCAATTTTAAAAAACAATATATTTTTTTCCTCTTCCCCAGTTCAAGTGTATTTATCCCACTGAGGGATTACTTTTATTTTTCATCTGTGACTCACTGCATGTATGACAGAGTCTTGTTTCAAAAAATTTATTGAGGCTGAAGAAGATGTTAAAAACAGGCAGGCACCTGGAAATGCCAAAAGAGGGAAAAAGAACAAATACAATTTATTTCAAGGGGAGCCATAACACAGTCCCTGATTCCTCCTGTGTATTAAAAAATTATATTCATTCTCCTGTTCCTGTACTTTCTCCCTCTTAAAGTTTCATATGAGCTCAGAGGATAAAGTTTATTTATCAGTCTGGTATTAAAATTATAATACCCTCAAAGTGCATTTTTGAGAAAACTGGTGGGAGATTTCTTTAGCCTCCTCATACACTGATTAAACTGTTAACTTTCCAGAGCCATAATCCCTAACTGTAACATTTGCATATGGATAAACCAATTTGTGTGTGTGTGATGGTTTTCATCTAACCAGACAGGAAATTGATAGGTTTTGATTTTCTGGAGTCCATATCACAGGCTATTGTGACAAAACTTCTGAAAGAAGTACAAGGAGTGCCCCTTGAAACAAAATTAGTGTAACCTACCATCTGGATGAAGTATTAATATGCTGTGTTACCCTGTGTGGGTATCCAGCAAGACAGTTTTAATGTTGGATCCAGGTAGGAGATAGGTCATATTGGGAGTTCTGTGGTGGTCAAAAGTTCTGATACAATAAGGCCTTAAAGAACATGAGTGATTCAGTTTTCCTAGAAGAATTTTTTAAGTACCTTTTTAACTCTTACTGTTTTCAGTGGGATTTAACCACACGCTTAAGCTACACGAATACATTTTGCTGAAACTGATACATTGCATAAATTGGCCAGATCTCTTTATTAATGGGAACTAAGTATGCTCACCATCTTAATATTAAGTCTTTTAGTAAAACATTTGTCCTTTATCCCTTTGCCTCTTCATGTATGTGCCTGAGTTGCAACGTCCTACTTGAACAGCTATTAGAAACAGCCATATGATGAGGTGTTATCTTTGGCCAGGACACAAAACCCCTTCATGTAGTTGCAGTTATAATGAGATTTTTATTTTTTTTCCCATGTAGCAAAATGTGGAATAAAGCAGTCACCATTCAGATTTAGCAATATGGATTAGCACAGGTAAGAAGGATTTTGTAGCTGTCATTTGCCAAGGTCTTTATGATCGATAAAGTGCCTTTACATGGGGAATTAACTCCTATAGTTGCAGGTTTAAAATAATTGGTGAAACAGTGGACCAGCCAACTGAGGGAGAAAAGAATATTCTAGGTCACTAGAAGAATACTCAATGTTCTTTAAAATTGTGAGACTGGTCCTATGTGCAGAAGTAATTCTGGGTGAACTGTGGTGAGTATAAAGAGATCTGGAAAGATATTTGATGCAACTAAGTGGGCCAGAAAATTGAGGATGGTTTTGAATATCAACCTGGAGGTGGAAGATTACATCAATTATGTGTTTACTGTCTGAAACATATATATATTTGATGGGTGAAGAATTACTTCTCTCTCTATACTTAAAAAAGAGGAAACTTGAAAGTAATTACTGAGTTTCCTAGAAAAAATTATTTTGACTAAGAACTAGAGAATCATGTCACTGATCTTGGTTTATTCAGAAATAAGGCACTGGCCCTTAACTGGTTATGTGCTATTACTTTGAAGTCACTTGTGGGTGCAATGAGAGAATCTTTCCTGAGAAGTCATCCTGTGACAGACGACTCCTGAGAGGAGGAATGAACAGTAATATGAAAATGCTGCTCTCTCTTGAGGAATAAAGAAGTAGAAGTGCTTGCTTTAACTTGAAGCCAAAATTTTAGATTTATACATACCTATTACTTTAATTTTTAGTGAGTCTCTGGAATACCCTGAGGGCTGCACCTGACACAATAGCCACAGAATAAAGGAAAGGAAGATATTTTGGTGATTTTCTTGGATCTGATTAAAGATACATTCTAAGAATTATCTTCAGGGTAGAGGTATTTCTGGAAATGTGTTACTCTAGATACAGTTAGGTTTGAAGGTGTACTTCTCTGGTTATATTAAAATATTTATTGATTGTTCTTTTGAATGCTTAAAGTCTCCTAGATTCTACTGACATAACCAGGAACGCTGTGCACATTTGTGCCATAAGGGCAGCATCACTGCCATAAGGTGACTTCATTGAAAAAGCATGTGACATGGAAAAATGAATGGAATCAGAACCTTTGGATTTTTTACTATTTTTTGTTGGTTTTCGAAGCAAGATTTTTTAAACAACATTTTCTTCCTCTATTGGTACCACAGAGAAATTTAAAAAGGATCTCAATGCAGAAGAAAGGAATCCTAAATTAGACTGTATTATAGACAGGAAGTAAAACCATGTTCCTAAAATACTGCTCTTCTTCTTTGAGCATCAGAGTTATTTTCTGTTAGTGTCTCATTGTTTTTAATATCACTGTGTCCTGTGATGACATATTAGTTATTGCCCATCAAATATAGACCAGAATAGAAACAAAGAAGTTTGGGGCTACTTTGGCTCCAATGAAAGATGATATTCTGGAAACTGCCTTCACAGAAAAAGGATTTCTAGAAATAAGGGACTACTATGTATATATGCTTTACACTGTATGTATATTTTCCAGACACCATGCTTGGTTATACTACGCATTTATTAATAGGCTTGCTAAATACTTTTGTCAGCTAGCTTTTATTTCTTTGCTGCTACATCATAGCCTCTAGCAGGAAAAAGTAAAAAATCAGCCAAGAGCTACGCATCTTCCTCTCTAGCCTATGTCAGAACCCTGACTCTGCTTCCATTAATGATATCTTCATGGGGGGGAGATGGACAGCTACAAACATGAGTATGATAAAATGTTTTAAGTTTTTGACACTGTCCTTCATGACATCCTTCTGTCTAAACTGAAAAGGGATGACTTTGATGGATGAGCCACACAGTTGATACTGAATTGGCAGGATGGTCACACTCCAGAATTGTGGTCAAAGGCTCGATATCCAAGCAGAGACCAGTGACAACTGGCCTTCCTTAGGGGTCAATATTGGGACCTGCACTTTTAAACATCTTGTTGGCAACATAGACAGCAGGATCAAGTGCACCCTCAGCCAGTTTTACAATGACACCCAGCCATGGGGTCAGGTTGAGATGGAGGGAAGGATGTCATCCAGGGAAACCTGGGCAGGTTTGAGAGGTGGGCCTGTATAAAACTCATGAAGTTCAACAAGGCCAAGTTCCAGGTCCTGTGCATGGGTTAGGGCAATTCCAACCAAAAATAGAGGCTGGGCAGAGAATAGCTTGAGAGCAGGCCTGAGGATGACTTGGAGTTGTTGGTTGACAAGGAGCTCATCATGACTCAACAATGTGCACTTACCGCCCACAAGACCAACCGTGTCCTGGGCTGCATCAAAAGGGGAATGGCCAGCAGGGCAAGGAAGGGGATTCCTCGCCCCTCACTCCACTCTGGTGAGACTCCACCTGAGGTGCTATGCTCAGCTCTGCAGCCCCTAAGATAAGAACTATGTGGACTTATTAGTGTGAGTCCAGAGAAAGGCAACCAAGGTGATCAGAGGGTGGGAGCACCTGTTCTATGAAGAAGGCTGGGAGAGCTTGTGTTGCTCAGTCTGGAGAAGAAAAGGCACTGGGGAGAGCTTATAGCAGCCTTCCAGGGCCTAATGGGGGTTGCAAGGAAGCTAGAGAGGGACTTTTTACCGGAGCATGAACAGCATTAAAAGTATAGAAATTTGGCAGAAAATAACCCCCATTGCTTTCTAGCTTGTCCTCAGAGAGCAAAGGGGCTGGGTGCAGCTCAATTTGATTGCTGATTATACCCAGTTTGGCACTATAAGTCTGGTCACATTCAGTAAGATATCAGATGTATCAATAGTGTGGTTACACTATAATTCTGGTCACATTCAGAGTCCCAGTTTCATGAATAGTGTGATTTACTGATTTACCACTATAAGTACGAAAGAGTTCATTAAGAACTTTCGTGATCACAGATTGACAAATACTGTGGTATATTGAAGAAACAGGCTACAGATTTTTGTGAGATTGCCAGTGCTAAATACGCTAGAACTAGAAAATGTGAGTGTTTAGTGCTGTGTACAAGCATTTCCAGGTACATGCTGATGGAGTTGGAGGCTTAAATCTTACCAAAGAGACATCACTTCTCTGGGGAAAAGAGAAAAGCAAGCCCATCAACTTGCCTGCAATGCTGTATTCTCATCCTCTGCCGTGGAGGATTTCAAATGCCAATTTACACTTTTGGGAGAACTGGAGGCAAGACTGTAGTCTGTAACCTGTGGCTGCAGTCACTTTCTATGTAAATAGAGATATTGAGAGTCACAGAGGGAGAGATTGTTATGAAGGGTGGAGGTCTTGCATGAGGATGGAACAGAAACATGTAACCTATCAGCCCTGCAGCACATCATATTTAATGGAAATCTATCTACTACATATCTCACATCATGTCTCATAGCTGTAGGCCTCATTCCCACAGCATGTAGTGACAGGACAAGGAGGAAAGTCTCTAAACTGAAAGAGAACATATTTATATCCGCCATTAGGAAGATATTCTTTACTCAGTGGGTGGTGAGGCACTGGCACAGGTTGCCCAGGGAAGCTGAGGACGCCCCATCCCTGGAAGTGTTCAAGGCCAAGTTGAGGGGGGCTTTGAGCAACCTGGTCTAGTGCAACGTGTCCCTGCCCATAGGAGGGGTGGGGAGGAACTAGATGATCTTTAAGGTGCCTTCCAACCCCAACTGGTCTAGGATCCTGTGAGTCTATGAAATTTCCTTACACATCAGTTGTAGAAGAATGAGGCCCTGGTGTTACTCCTGCACTCTGAAGAAGGGTGATCTCCAGATGGTTGTGCAGATGGTACATTACACCTGCCACTCTCATCCTGTCCACATGGGCTTTCTGCAGAGTGCTGACAGCCAGCCAGCCTCTTGGAGTAAGCTGCAATGTGTGATTTCTTGTGAACAGGCTAAAAACACAGAGACAAACCATTTCAGGGGTGTGAGCTGTGACAGCAGTCACATTGGATGCTTGGGTTGTTTGTGTGTGCAACTTTCACCCTAGTCATGAAGATGTCCTTGATACTGTCCTCAGGGACAAGTGCAGGTATCTCCAGAAAACTTGGCTCAGCTCAGCATTTCAAAGCAGACACACCTGCTTACAATTTGGCTTATTTTTCCTAGTCAGAAGTATCTGGATACAAGTCTCTTCAAGTTGTTTCTCTTAGTACCCAGGCTCATTTTATATCAATTTGCCAATGCATGCTCCCATCATGACTTGGACACTAAAGGTGATTTTCTTCTCTGATGATCTGGATTTGGATTTGATTAGGAGAAGAGAATTTTTGAACAGCGCCATTCCACTGCATTCAAAAACTTTCTCAAGAAAGAAAAAAAGAAAGGTGTAGAAAGGATACTGCAATTCGATTTTTTTTAAGGAAAAAAAAGTGTTTTCAGAAGCCTCAATCTTCGGTCCATTTTTTTTCCTTTTTTTTGGTTTGGATTTTTTGTGGGATTTTTCAGAGATGATTTTCTTCACAGTATTTGGAATAGTAGAGGAATTATTAGATTTTTTTTTTCTGGCTATCAAAAGGTAGTTATAGCAATATGATTCAGACAGCTGCATCATATTCAAATGTCATTAGGACAACAATATTAAATCAGTTTTTATAATAGCTCAAGGGGATAGATTATCATGGCATAACTCAATCACTAAGAACAGGCCCTCAACTCTTATAAAAGCAAATCTCTAATATTGATCTCCAAAACAAGAGGAACATAACAATTAAAAAAAAAAAAAGACAGAGCAATCATCACACAGCATGGAATATTTCTCAGGCTGCCTCATGGACTTTTGAAGGCACAACACAAGTATTTATGTTTGAAGGAATAGCTCATACTGAGTCAGGCCAATAGCTGAAATCAATAGTAAACCTCTCTGTATACATCTTTACCAAGTAGTGCACCTGGTCCATGTCAAATAATGATGCATATTTTAACAAGTTTGGAAGTCATGCCTTCTGATTTCTGGGTCTTAGATTTCTGACTCCTTGGGTAGTACTCAATATGTCATGCATAATTTTCTGATCTGTGAGAGCTGATTAGACCTGGGAGTCTCAGGTCATGAGACCCTTGCAAAATTCTCCAATATATTCTGTCTCCATTTATCATGCTGACTTCAGGTGCTTGGGTGAATAATTCTGTATACACTGATGGTGAGCATTGTTTTTCCATTACACTACTAAACATGACCAGCTTTGATTGCCTAAACACAGGCACCATTGCCATTTGTGAGAATCTGAGACATACCAGACTGCTGCATGTGAATGGAAGATGAAGCCTGAGGAAGATCATGTCCTTCTGAAGAAACAGGTGGAGACCAATGCAAAATTCCTTGGAGTTATTCAAACAGCAAAAAACCCACTTTTCTTAGAGAAACTGAATCAAGTCCTGAGTGCCATTAATATCAGCATGTTTAGTTGGCTGAACAGTAATTATGCAGTCTAGTGGTCCAATTTTCTAAAGAAATTCCTTACGCTGTGGTTCTTTCCACTTCTTTTAGCTGTGTTACAGAACACGATAAATTGTCCTCTGGAGTGGACTGTGTCTGCAACACAGAAGAGCATTGAAAATCAGTGTTGTTTTCATATCTGGACAACTGGGGCTGAACTCATCCACAGCCCTACTGACATTTGAGAGGGGAAAGTGTATTCCTCTTTGCCTTGCACTGTCAATCTAGTACGGCACAGGTCTCTCCTGCACCATTTCTGCCAGTCCCATGCAGAAGTGTTTGGTACCTGGATACCCTTCATATGTGCCCTGGTTGCAGAGTTGCAGAGGCATTGAGAGCCATGGGAATGTGCCTGGGTTGCTGCTCTATACTACCCACATCATTGCTGGGAGCATGGTCCCAGGGCGAAAAAACGGTGACCACACCCTGGAAGTGGATCATTTTGCCTCCCTCTGTCCAAGCCTGGGAAGGTTTTTGGGATCAGCCTTGTGGACTGCATCTTCTGCCACCTCTGCCTGTCCCCTGCTCGCTCCTCTGAGCCATGGCTCCAAGATGTGGTGCTCAAAAGCAGCACCAGTATGAGAACGCCATGTGGAACCAAGGAGCAGAGGTAAGCCTGAGCCCAGCCAAGTCCAAGCTGAAAGAAACCAAGCTGAACCAAGCAGAGCTGAGCCAAAGGCAGCTGAGCTGAAGGAGCCTGAGCAGAGCTGGGTGGAGCAGGGTGGAGCAGCCAGAAGCAGCGGTGTTGGCAGCAGCTGCATGGAAGAGAGTCCAGCATCTGAAGCAGCAGTGCAGTGCAATGCAGAGGATCTAGCTTTTGAGGGTTTGTGCATCATTGTTTTCCAGTGTCTCGGGCCTGGGGAGGGTGAAAGCTGTTTGTGGGAACAGCGGCCATCTTGCCTTTGTTCTTGGAAAGCCATGTGGCACTGGCTGCAGGAACAGCCGCCATCTTGTCTTTGTGGAAAGCCATGTGGCACTGGGTGCAGGAACAGCTGCCATCTTGCCTTTGTTTGTGGAAAGCCATGTGGCACTGGGTGCAGGAACGGCCGCCATCTTGTCTCCGTCCTGGCAGCCACGTGGAACTAAGCTGAAGTGCGTGTAAAGCACCTTCTCTTTTTGATACGTTTTGTTTTTTAAGATTGCTGCTATTAATATGTGTTTCTTCTTCCATTACTTTCTGCCTTCAGTAAATTGTTATCTCAACCAGTAGTCTCCACCTTTGTCCCTCTCTTACTGGAAGGGGCAGGGGGAAGGGGAGTGGTTTATTTGGAGATTAATTTCCTGATAGTGTTAAACAACATGATACTAGATTGCTTTACATTGTCAGCTATATCTGCCTCTAGATGTTTGTGGAGATATACTCCACTTCTTTCTGATTTAAAAGACTTACTACAAAAAGAATCTTTTTCAGAGGATTTGCACTGGATATAAATAGGGAAAACAGATATTCAGCAGATCTGAAATTCATAGGTTTTTGTATAAATTTAAGTGTTTAAATCTCTGCAAATCAGGTTAAGTGGGAGAGGATTGTTTATGGTGTTAACCCTGAATGTTTTTACAATTTGTATGATTTAACATTCCCAGAGTAATGTTCTCTGTTTTTCTGGAATTGCTTCCTATGCCCAGAAATACTTCAACAAGGTTTTTGTCATTCTAAATTGCCATCACTGTAATAGCTGCAGAAAATAATTAATTAATTAAGGCTACTTTTGGGCTATAAATGAAGATTTTCATGCTTGCAGGAGTATTTTATTGATTCAGGGACTAAATTTTCTGCTGGACAAGAGTGAAAAGAGCAAAGAGAACAAACAGCATGAAAGAGAGGATAGCAGGATTAACATTCCTTTTGCAGGTTCAGTGAGATTTCCCAGTGAAAACATCAGTGACAGTTATGAGCTGTGATTCGGAAGCGCTCTGTGTAGTTTTTGTTTGTTTACAGTTAAAACAGATGACTAAGGCTAGGCCTCCATTTGCTTTGCATCTCCATCTAGTCTTAGTAAAGCATCTTAACAGGTTTAGTAATTAGCAGAACTGGGTGACTTGCCAGTTTTTGGCTTCATGCATTAACCTTGCAGACCTTTTCTGCTGAACTTTAATCTCCTTGCCCTGACTTTCTCTCACCATATGTTTTATGATGAGCAGTAACAGCAATGAGACCCTGACACACAATTACTGCAGATGGCTTGAGACTGTAGTGATGTCTCTGTCCACTCCATCTCTGTGCCAGGGATTTCTCTTTGAACACATGCTGGCGCTTTAGTCACTACAGATGAGCCCATAATTTTAGCTTAAATTCTTGAATTTTCAGTGTAAGACTGGAAGAAAATAAATGCCCCTTCTATTTTCAAGAAATGCAAAAAAGTATGATCCAGGGATCTACAGACTGGTCAGCCTCACCCAGATCCCCGGGAAGGTGATGGTTCAAATAATCCTGGAAGCAAGTGGAATGGAATGGAATGGAATGGAATGGAATGGAATGGAATGGAATGGAATAGAATAGAATAGAATAGAATAGAATAGAATAGAATAGAATAGAATAGAATAGAATAACTTCAGTTGGAAGGGACGTACAATGGTCGTCTAATCCAACTGCCTGAACAATTCATGGCAATCCAAGAGTAAAGCATGTTATTAAGTGCGTTGTCCAGGCTCCTTGTAAATACTGACAGGCTTGGGGAATCATTCACTCTCTGGGAAGACTGTTACACTATTTGATCACCCTCTGGATAAAGAAATGCTTCCTCATGCCAAGCCTGAACCTCTCCTGGAGTAAGTGTGAACCATTCTTGTATATCCTGTCACTGGATACCAGGGACAAAACTGATCAACACTTTCCTCTCCTCTTCCTTTCTCTGTTAACTGTAGAGATTTCCAAAAGCATGGAGGACAAGAAGGTGATTGGGACTAATCAGCACATATTTATGAAGAGGAAATAATTCCTGAGCAACTTGATAGCCTTCTGTGAGGAAGACCTGGGTAGATGAGGTAAGAGCAGCTGATATTCTCTAGCTTGACTTTAATAAGGCTTTGAAAACTTTCTCCCACAACATCCTCATTGAAAATGCGATGAAAAGCAGACTAAAGAAGCAGACAGAATGTAGGACTGAAAAGTGGCTGATCTGCTGGGCTTAAAGTGTTATGACCAGTTGCACAAAGTTCACCTGTAGGTCAGTCACTGGCTATGCACCTCAAGACTCTATACTGGTGCAACGTCTTCACTACAGACCTAGAAGATAATACACAGTGCACTCTCAATTCGCTTCTAAGTCTTGCAAAACTGGGAAGAGTGAGTGATGCATCATGTAGTTGTACTGCCTTTCAGAAGACCTGGACTGGGTGGAGAATTTGGCTAAAGAAAACATGAAATTTAGCAATGGGAAACTCCAAGTCTGGCACCCGAGAAAGAATAATCCTAGGCACCAACTGGCTGGCACCAGACAACTGAAAAGCAGCTTTATCAAGGAGGATCTGGGCATTCTGATGAACAAGTTGAAAATGAGTCAGCAACGTGCCCTCATGGCTATGAAAATCCACAGCCTCCTGGGCAGCACCAGGCAGTGTCAGCAGAATGTCAGGAAAGGTAAAAAATCCTCTAGGTTATCATTAGCGCCTTCTAAATCACTTTGAATATGGTACGTCGTTTACCTAGGAAACAAATGTCAGGAAAACACCATTGAACATTCTCAGTTGCTGAGGTTATAGTCAGGATTTTTTTCACACCAGAAATCTTAACCTTTACCTTTAAAAGATCAGGAATATGACATACAACATATAAAACAGTTTTAACTTTTAGTAGTCAATAACAAAATGAATAATTTCCAATCTATCTGCAGAAGTTACCACAGATGTGATGCTGAAAATAAACAGAAAATTTTGATTAAAAGAAAAATTGTAATTAGGAAGAAAAGAGAGGTGATGTATCCTCTTTTCCTGTTTTCCCATATTCAATGTTGACACATTAGTCATCTTCCTGAGCACAGATGAAACTTTGTTCTTTCTCTACCTCCTCTCTACATTGCAATTAAACATGTGACAGATTAGCTTAATTTCACCTAATTTAGAAGATTACACTGTCATCAGCAACATATCTGACCTGGCCTTATAACCCATCTGAAGTAATCACATGAGAAAAAGGAGGCATTTATAGAAAATGAGTCATCTCATTTTAAGGTAGATACCTAAGACAAATCAGAGGACTTTTGCTCTAAAAGTGCATCTTTCTCTCAGTTAACTACTCAGATATGGAGTCAAACATTGTTGACCTCTAAAAACAGGTGTGATGAATTTCAGATCTTAGGACTTTAACAGTTGCCCAACCAAAGCACCGAGTGGCATTTGAGATCCTGAAGGTTCCTCTGCAATTTCAATTTTCTCCTTTCAAACACTGAAGTGCTCTCTGTCACATTTTATATTCCTTAGAGGATGCACTATTATGTTTGTGAATTAAAAAGCAGAATAGAATCTTACATTTATGCTATTAAATGGAACTCTAGCAGTCTAGCTGTCCACACAAGGGTGTTTCTGCTCATGGACAGATTTCCTTTCAGTAAGAGTTTGAAAATTATGTAGCTTTGTAGATAGAAAGATTTTGAAAGGCCTCCAGAATTAGGCACACTGTAAATGTCTCCCTATAATCCTGCTCTGAATTAGTTGTTGTTTCTATCAATAAAGATTATTCCATGAGTAGGGAAAGAGCATGGAAGCAATGTTTGCATGCTTTCTTTTTCTGTTGAACATAGCTCTGAGATTGAAAAAAGAAAGAAAAAAAGGAACGGGAGAACAATTTCCCTTTCAAAATCATAAATGTTGATATGCTGGGTTTTTTTAAGAACACCCAAATAGGCTGCAATCAGATGTTTAAGGCACATTGTTTCAAAGAAAACACCTGTGCAAATTATATACTGAATTGGTAAAGACAGCTGTGATAGTGCTAATTTTCAGGGTGTAACTCTGCTGCCAAAACAGAGGTGTGTGTCCCCATAAAAAATTCAGGAAGCTCCATAAATAGCACTTGCAGTGTGGAGGTGCTGCTGACAGAAAAGGAGTTGGAATGACAGCCATGTAAAGCACACTGTGGATACCCCAGAGGCTTTGTAGAAAACTGAAACTATATGGTTGCTGCTGAGGTGACTAGAAAAAGGGATTGACTTCAAGCTGCATGGATGTGTTTAATAAACTGATTAAACTGTGACCATTTGGGGACCTGGGGGAGACTTCTAAAGAAGCTAAATGATCTGAAAAATGAAGGATATTGCATCTCTGCCCAGGGCTCTGCTGTCACACAGTCCTGTAGGTTTGCAGCTGTCTTTAAAGGTGCTGAAAACAGTTCCCCAAGATCGATTTGTCTGCATCCTTGGAAATAAAATTTCAAGAACACTTAGACACTGTTTTTTAAACATTTCAGCAGCTGAGAGAAAGTACAAGTTTCTTCTGTCTTTTAACATTTTTACTGTCTTCGCCATTAAGGAGAGCAGTCTACTCCTTTTGGGAACCTCTCCTGATGGAGAGAACTGACTTGGCAATGGTATACCATTGTACTCTGATGTTTAAACCTGGGATGTTCTTTGTGAGCCACAGCCCACTGGAAAGCAGGATGCCTTTTGCGCTTAATCTTGACAAATCAACATCATCTGCAAAGTAGAGATTACATAGTTTAAGTGAGTTTTTTTAGTTCAGGTCTATTTTAGACAAGCAGCTGTCAATCTGGAAACTGATTCATGTGTACCACTGCAGTGGGTCAAGATGGTTTGCAGAGTTCAACTATACTGATGTGCAGCAGGGGTAAAATCTGTGCTAAGAACAGGATTGAGGTAAATTATGGAGGATAATGGCAGATTAGCTGAAAAAGCCTGGCTTAGCAGATATGTCAGTGATGAATTGAATTGAAATGCTTGTAAACTAATTTACATAGCACAGCTGCTGAACACAGCACCTGTTCAAAGTGGCTGTAAGACACTAATAGATGTAGTAAGTGCAGAGCTTCTGTCTGGTGAATATTTTCTAATGATCTGAACAAGTGCCCAAAGGATGTGAAGCAAACTGCAAGTTCTGTGCATGTATATGAATGTTTACTTTGACTACGAAAAGTATAAAAATAATGAATATTTATTCTACTGTTAATGAATATTTCCATTAGAAAAGATAAACAGTAAGACACAGACCTACCATGAAACTTTACATAATATTGATAATTTAGTTTCTGTCAGGATAAACAATATTAGGAGGCAGACACTAGACTCTTCCACAGGAATTTTAGAGAGGAAGTCTATGTTGTGAAATCTGGCAATGTTCTCTAACACCATGTGCACCATGGATGCACCTAAATGCCAAAATGGTGATACAAAATATCCTGTTCTACTTAATTTCTCCTCTTTGGTGCGTTGGTTTCTATAAAGAGAAAATTCAAGGGAAAAGGTCAGGTTTGATAGGAAAAATATGCTACAACAGAGCTAAAAACTGAGAACATATCCTGACATGTGTCTGGACATGATCTGAATTGCTTCTCCACCTCTCTGCACTACACAGTAAGCCTGGGATCCCAGCTTAACTATCTGAATGGGGATGCCCAAAGTTAGGCTGTGTGACTGCCTCAAGAAATACACAGTTTTGCAGAGTTGTACAGTTTCACAGAAGGTGACGGAGCTAGAGTGGGCAAAGGAAACAAGAAGACACCTAAATATTCTACCTGTAGGAATGTACAAGTTTTTTTGGCGTTCAAGCTGGATATGTTATCATATTAAGAAAAGCTAAGGTGTAAACGTGAAGTGAATAAATAGATAAATAAAGCAGAATCTGGCAACTTCCGAACAACTTCTAAGATTGTGCACAGTTTGCTGAAGAGATTTAAATGGATGTGGATAAGTCAGTCTAGTTTGGGATTGCTCTAGAAATCTCTGAGATAAATTACTACTGAGAGGGGAATACCTTGAAAAGTGTATGAGACAATGACGAAGCAACCTGTATAATGTGTTTTTCCCTTAATGCCGTTAGTTGGGCGTCACAGCCTTCTCCTTTGTCTGCATGATTGTAGGCCATTCAAGCCCACTCACCTCTGGAGACTGAAACACTTTAAGCTCTCATTGCCTTCAAACTCTTATCTTGCCCTTCCTGTCTAGTTTTAATAAACCTATTTTGTGAGAATCATGGGACTGCTTTCTAACCTGTTGCCTGCACTTCTGTTCACTAAGGCAAGGGCTGTAACCTCGCTACCCACAGCTGTGCTAACATATCCTTGATCATTCTTCTTCTCCCTGGATCAGCTCAAAGCTTCGAACATATCTTGGCTTTTAATTAAATTAAAACAGGAGGAAAAAGTTCCCCTTTTATGAGTGTGCTTTGAAGGGAACAAAATCTTGCAAGTGAAGCGCACACAATGATCCTGTCTATTTACAAGTCTTAGAATTAGATGAAAATGGGAAAAAAGGAAACTTTGTTCTCCTCAGAACGACAGTTTGATATAAAACAAAAAGGATGGCTTTCTAAAACATTTCAAAAGAGTTTTCTTTTTTCTGAAGATGTATTTGTAATAGAAATTCCGAGACTTCTTCCATGGCTTTGTACAAGCCAAGTAAGAAAAATGGAATTAGCTTTAGGATCTAAATAAGAATCTTGGATCCAGGGAGTAATAAAAGCTGAACATGTTTTGCAGTTTTCTGTGTAAAATAAAAAAAAACAGACATGAAGATCAACACACTCAGTTTGAAGACAGAACTTTGCTGCACACTGCACTACATTCCTCTAAAAAGAAGTCTGGTTTTCTCTGTCTGACAGTCACCCATGGACATAAGAATCAGACTTCAATGAGCCACACAAAAGTCTTTTCACTCTTTTTTCTGTCCTTCACATGCTGAGTTCTCAGTGTCTGGTAGGGCACTCACATGGCCCTGAAGTGACTTCTGAAGTAGGATTCATAATTGGGTGTTTTCTTTGTACGCTGTAGCCCAGCGGAGAAGATATAGGTTAGAAATGCATCTTGAGAAATAAATATCCCAACTACTTTTCCTGTGGCTCACTCAGAACAAAGCTCCCTTCTAGTGGAAGATGTCCCTGGCCTGTGGCACTTGGGTTGGAGCTAGATGATCTTTAAGGTCCCTTCCAACCCAAACCATTCTAGGATTCAATGAATATCACACCTGATTTTTTATTTGCCCAGTGTTTTCTTATCAGTGGCACAGCACAGATAAGCTTCACATCATCCATGTTACTGGTGATTAAAACCAATCTGGAGTTTCACAGATGGCATATTTCAATTTAATTACATTTTCTTATAGTGAATACATCTGAACAAATGACAAAATGATGTGATGCCATATTCTGCTGCAAGGCAGAACACAGTTTGATACCGACAGCCATGAAATCTTAATTCAGGAGTTGTAATTTATTAGCATCAGTATTACTGCTTACTCATCACTGAACAGCCAAGACTGGGGTGGAAAGCTAGAAGTGTCACCTAAAACACGAAGAGATAACAAACTGACAGACAGCATGGTTTGAATAGATAAACAGTCATCCCAGATGTTTCTTTCTTTTTCTCAGTGAAAAACAAGATCAACAATGAAAGTTACATGGGACTTACATCACTGCAAGCAGAAGCAGAGAATTGCCCTGGCACCAAGTCTGCAGTCCTGACAATTCTCACAAGTGCCTACTGAAAGCTATTGCTACCTGACATATGTTGCTATAAGTGCTAATTAAATCTCAGTGCTGTGTTCTATTATTAAAACAAGAGTCCTTATTGCCACTAAACAGAGCTGCCTCCCTGCAGGAGCAGAGCTATCAGCTGCCTGGGTTTCCCTGATATGTCTTCCTTTTCTGTCCTTGGAGCACCATCTAAGCAGATTTTTGAACAAGTGGAGCCGGTGCCTGGGTTTTGGGAATTTCCAGCAGAAGCTTGGCAGAGGGCTTGGCAGGCTGCAGCAGGGAACGGCAGGACAGTGGTGAGTGGAGGCAGGCAGTGGGAGAAGGAAGGAGGAGATGTTCACACAGAGCTGGATCTGAAGTGCTGACAGCTGCTGTGCTTGGCTGGGTCCCCAGAGCCCCAGGTGTGAGCAAGGCTGGGGCTGGGGGGGAGCAGAGCTGGGGGTGAGAGGGCAGTTCAGTATAGGAAGGTTTTAGGCCAAGGTGGAGGGAGCAGAGGGCTGTGGGGGCATTAGAGTTAGATGGGTCTGAGGGTTAGACAGGAAGTACTGGAGCTGGTGGTGATCTGGGGACAGATGAGAGGATAGGACTACTGGGGCTCTGTGTTGGATTTGGGAAGTGTGGGAAGCTCAAAGCCAGAAAGCCTAAAGACCTGGGCATTTTGAGGCAATGGAGATTTGATGTGGGGCTCTAGGACTGGTGTTCTGTAGGTGAAAAATATTGTGATGTGGTGGGGCTTGCTTGCTCACAGTGATTTTGTTCTGAATATGATTCATGAGTTTCCTTTCAGGAGAGAGCATTGGACAGCAATGCATTTTTATACCCATTACTTCTTTTAGATACTTTTGTCTATTTTTCCCTTATTTGGAGAAGTGGTGGCATTAATCAGGATGCACTGTAAGATCTGAATATACTTCTCTCCAGTAGAGATGTACTCACTCTATATGGGGCAAATGAAAAAGAGCTATAGACAAAGAAATGCCCCTCCAGCCTCCTTTACCTGGTTAGTGCTTGTATTACTGGCTTTTAACCATTCACATAGTCCTATTGCAAGGACTGCAAGGCCACTGTGAAACAGATGTCTTTTGCACAACTGTAAGAGTGCATGTAACCTATCTCTAAATGATAATGATGGATGCATAGAAACCCCTTGCTCTGCTACTTAGCACAAGGTTTATCCCTACTGAATGCAGGAGTTGTGTGCCCCTGTTTCTCTTGTAGATGCTTGAATTAGGATGTGATCAATACTCCCCATGTCTGCCTTTTTTGCATAAAATTCTCAGTCAGAGGATTTCAGAGCAACCAGATCTGGCTGAATGTGGTCCATATCTACAGCATCTTTTGCACACATAGTCAGACTCAACCCATTTGCTTACTCAAACCTAGAAAACCTAATGCTCACAGCTTCTTGTTGGAAATATGAAAACAAAGTTCTCTGCTAGTGGAATAGGAAGAAAATTTCCTGTCCTTTACAGACAACGGATACAAATGGCAAAGTATATTAAATATTAACTCCTCTTCCCCCGGCCATGAATCAACTGAACAATTCTAGAATAAGTATACTGTAAATATAAACACTGTTTAAAAATGAAGAAATTCAGTAAGACAAATCCTGTAAAAGTTGCAGTATGGTATTCTAGTCTGCCCACACACAAGTGTCCGTGAATAGATGTAGAAACGTGGAACAATTCCAATTCTCTATGTACAAATTCCACTCTTCATTTTTAATAAAATCCTAAAACCTTTTGTGATGAGCTCCACGTAGCCAAAAAAGATTATGTAATCCTGGAATGGTAGGAGCCAGCATGAGGTCACAGGCAGAAGACGGAAAAGATCTGTGCATGAGCCAGCTTGCTGTTATGCAGCCACACTGCAGAATTTAATTTACAAGCTAATTCCACCCTACCTCAAAAGCATGTTGATTTCTAGCTTCTAATATTCTGACAAGAAAGTTGCAGTACTTCACTCTTTTTCTGAGCAGAATATATCTTCAAGTTCTCAACCTGAATGTATTACTGACTAGTTTGTGCCCCATTCGCCTTGTGCCAAACTCACCATGAATTTATTAGGTGATTTTAACCTCCTTTTCCAGCTGCAATATTCCTGGCCATTTAAAAATCAACAGTTCCCTTCCATCCTGCACACCCCAGTTTTGAGAATGCTATAGAAATTGCAATACTTTTTTTTTTTTCAGGTGTGTTACAGCATTTTATTCTTTCTTTCTAGTTTCTTTCTCATCTGAGTTAACAAGCTATGTTCAGGGTATGTTTTCAAGCTTTTCTCAGAAATTTAAAGAAAAGAGAAAGACAGTGGGATTACCTGCATGTCTTCTGTATGGCTATTCCTGGCATTGATCATTAAAGAAATATTCTGTTTGATTATTTTAATAACCAATAATATCAGAATCAGTTGAGCCAAGTCACACAAAGGCATAAAGGACAAATCAAGTGCTGGAGGAATTCACTATAGCAGCTTCAGAAAATGTGTTTCTTCAAAAATTGCTTGTTTTCAATGAGAACTTAAGTGTTCATTAAAATACTTTGCTGCTACATGTACATGCTAATACATGTAGCAGCAAAGTATTTTAATGGCAGACTAGACACATGTAAGATAAAATGTCTAGCTCTGCTGAGATTTTTTTTCTCCCTTTTTCTTTTGTAATTTAGGTTATCCCGACCCTGTGTCCAATAGCTGTCTCAAATCTAAATGAACTGGAAAGGTAAACTTAACTGCTGTTTTTCAGGTCTGCATGTAGGTCCCAGCTTTTAGTTTTTGGTATTTTATAACCAGATCATTTTTGTGATGACTTCAACAATAGTTTCTTTTGAAATCTTGACTTGAATCCATTAAAAGTCGCTCAATTCCAAATCACTTTGAATTCAATCTTTCTGGATCAGTACACTGACTCTTCCTACGGTAAAAAGTTTCAGACTGTCAGAATAGGAACTATTATTAGTAGTATTAGTATAATTGGTGTTATTATTTAATTTCTGTGATTCTATCTGTAAAACTGTGATACTTCCCTAAAGTCAAAGAGATGGACAGAAAGACAAATGCTGGAGACAGGTTGAAAGAGTTGTGACTTTACACAGTGCCCTGTGTAAGATAAGTTTCTCATTTCCCAAAATCTCTGCAGCCATAACGTAATTCTCTTTAGAAAATAACATGGAAATAGTGAGAAAAAAAGCCACTGTTCCTTCTGACCCACTCTGACAAAAAACCCCACAAAACAAAAAAGGAAAAGACCCTACAAAACAAAACAAAAAAATAGAGTATGAATGAGATACTTTTCCTTTATCCTTATGTTGTGATCAAAATACAGTTATGCCTGCAGACACATATAGAGAATCTTGATGTCCTGGCTGATACCTTTCAGAGGCTTGAAGAATTATCCTAACAATGTGTTTAAGCTACAGCAAGAGTAAAATAATCACTGCATGTACAGAGCAACCCATGGGAAGAAGTACTGAAACAATAGCCTGCATGTAACAGCTTTGAGCAACTACACACAAATCCAGTCTAGTGCCCTGGAGAAAACTCATGCTGGAGTGGAACCAAGCCTAAAAAAAATTGAGGTTACAGCCACGCACCTTGGTTTGATATGTTGCACTGTATGACAAAACATTTTTTTCTCCTAAGCATATTTAGAGTTTCTGCAGCATCCATTTTATTGTCTCCATGGTGTGAATTAATGACAGACCAAGATTTGTGCCTGCACCATGTTTTTAGGCCCTCAGGGCCAACCGAAAATATGCAGTGAATACTATATCAGACACTTTGGAATAAATGAGCATTTATTATATGGTCATGTGGATATGTGCACATGGGTTACAATTCAGTCTCCCTGTATTTGTGCTGCAGAGTCCTCCACAGAAGGAAAGATAAGGGCTGCTGGGGATTCTTACTTGCCCTTCATTGTGGCACACAACCATTCAGGAATATTTCTAGACAGAAGTTATCTCTCTCAAAATGCACACTGCACAAACTGATAGAAGTGAGGGTTTCAATCCTGCCATATAATTTCTGTGTCTTTAACGTGTTGAAGACGTGTTGTGGCCAACAAGATTACAGAGAAGAGCAACAGCACCTCTCAGTAAACACTGCTGCAGGGTAATAAAGTGATATATTAGAACATATTTTAGTTTTTACTTTATTATCTTTGTACTGTGTCTATTTTTGGCATAAGAACCTGCTCTAATTAAATTATATAAGGAATATGTCTTTATGCTTCAGGGCATTAGACTTCCATAGATTCCCTCTGGCTTGAGGGAACTTTTCTATGTCAGGCATATGTCTCATCAACTGCCCTTTATTGAATTCCTCCTGCAGTTACTTTTAAGAGTTTCAAAAGCCTAAAATACCATCTATTTTGCGCAAACCAGTAATTTTGATCTTCAGTGCTTGGCAGTCATTTTTGCCATTTATGAACACACTGTGTCTGTAAGGAACAATGTTCCAATATTTATCCCTCACTCTATCTCTGGTTGTGATTTCATTTAGCATTTAGCGTGTGCTACCAAGTAGGCAACCATTAACCCATCTCTGTAAAATGAAAGTGCTGGAAAGATTATTTTGGAAGAGACAGGTTAAAATTAAAAAAATCATCTGCACCTCTGGCATATGTGATTTAGTGCTCACTTACAGCATTGCATGAGACAGTCTGTGTCTTTCACTCAGTGGATGAGCTGCTGTTGTTCTTTAAAGTTTGACAGCACCTTCATTTGGGCAAAAGTCCCCATGTTTTACTCAGAAATTTAACATATTTTTGTGCGGTCAAAGTGTATATTTCCTTGTCAGTGTATTGCACTTTATGCTAACTCAAAAAATGAATAATAAAACTTGACATTTTTCTCCAAAGCACAGCAGGATTAAAGGTCACACTTTCAAAAGGACCTGTAAAACTCCTCTAACAAATTATGCAATAGTATTTAAGTACACAAACAGTTTTTTCCAAGAGTGCATAGAATGAAGAATGAAAGCAATTCTGGTACTGTGTTTCAAAATTTGGCAATGAAGCTGAATTAATGGAATTAGGATAATTTTTCAAAAACATGTATGTTAGGCAGGAGTCTAGATATCATTCTTCAGCTTTTGGGTGAAAAATCACTGAAATACTTACAAACATACAAGCTTTATCATGGGAAATATGAAAAACAGAAGTAGAATTTCCATTGTTAAAAACAAATGCCATAGTTATTGCTTGGAATATTAAAATAGTGTCCTGGGACTTTCACAAGACAGGAAATTTGTTTTTCTAGGCATTATTTGGTCACACTGTCAGTCCATCACAAAGAACTCTCCAGAATGAGAGATGAAATAAAATGTGGGAGGGGAAATGGAGTTTTAGAGAATGAAATGAGGGCATGAAGTTCCACAGGTGGCCATGCACAGTAGTTTCCTTTGAACTGTCCAATAGATTTTTCTTACTGTACAGATGATGGTCTCTTCTCAGATACCTTCAGATATTTCAATAAACAAAACCTTATTGATCAGCCTACTATTGAAAAATAGACAGTGGAGAGCTGTAATTGTGACTAGACAGCCAAAAGCTATCTGAGTAATCTCTAACACACTCTGAAACCTTTGTCAACGAAAACTTCCAAAAATTGCTACCTTGGCAGGTGGGCTTATGGCCATTTATACCTTGTGCTCACAGACTCTTTTGGCTTGCAAAAGATAACTGCTGTGAGAAACTTGGCAACAAAATAAACCTAACAAAGGGGTTTTAGAACCAAGTCTTTATTCTAAAGGGCCTGTCTACTGGGACAATAAAGAAAGGTATTACTTTGCGCTGATTTTCCTCAAAGTATACAGGGACTTTTGTTACACAGATTGCCTGGCAGGTAGGTAGGGGAGCAGTAGCATTTTCTCCCCCTTTCCTATTCTGTTGGTATTGTGAGATTTTTCTGTGATGCAATGTGGGTGATATTGGAAAGACTCTGGAAGAAGACACTGAGGTCAATCTTGAACTTTATTGAAATTATTCTTTAATATCACCTTGTAGCTGCTCTGTTAATTTGCATTTATTCATCTACCTTGTTTTTGTTTGTTCTTTTCCTAGCCCCTGTTGAGGAGCCATGGGGATTGTAAAACCTTAGGAGAAAACATTGCTTTTTACCAGCAAAGAAATTCTGAAATGAAAGTGCAGAAGCTTCTGTATCAAATGCCATGTGGAAGGAAATGATGCTCCCGCAGCTGGTGGGTTGCATAGGAAGTATCTCTGAGGCTGGTGGAACTGTCACTACTCAGAGCTGTGGGGTGAAGAGGGAAGGGGACTGGGAGAAAAGGTACTCTGACTATATACTCTGATATAAAGGTACTCTGATTAAATATTTTATATAATATTGAAAATTTCTCCAAGTTATATTTTTATTTCAAGATCCTTCTTTGTTCTTTCTTAGTCAAATTGGTGGCAATGACAAAGACCATGTCTACAGGTTCTTAAGATAGACCTAAACTCTAATGCCCTTCTCTTTCCCACTCCATTTTCAAATTTCAAATAGTGAAGAGTTTTCAATATATTTTTCCTTTTGATTTTTCCCTCTGCTTTGCTGGATCACACAAAGATATTGAGTGATATCTAGTTCAGGTGTCCTCACTGGAAAAAAAAAAAAAGCTAGTCTTGTCCATTTTTCAATTTTTCCATACCACTAAACACCACAATAGGTTCGAGGATGATTCGTTTTGCTGTTGCAGGGGCAGAGTCTGCCAGTCAGCCTGAAGACAACACTGTGACTTCTTCCACACAGGAGCGAGGAACTCTTCAGCCAGTCATTTTTCAAATTATGTGCATGCATGGAAGGAGTCTATGTGCAATCAGTCTGTCTAGCAGTGGCTGTAAGCAGCAAGAGATGTCCTGCACTGCCAGTTCAGAGGTGTTCTGTGTTGCAATCAGTTGGAGGACAGAACTTCAGGCATTCCTTAGAGAAAGCAGTTTGGAAGGGGTAGCTTAGTGGTTCCATTTTGCCTCTTTTTGAACCATTATAACACTGAAAGCCATTTCATCACTGTGAGCATTCAGGAGGTACAGAAAATAGAATTGAAAGTAAGGAGAGGGGAAATTTCAAGATATGCATTTGTGTTATCCATAAGTGAAGTCATATGTCTGGGCACCCCTGGAAAGGGATAACTAATTTTCTGACTGAGGCAAGAGACCAGCCCAGTCTTATTCTGCCAGTGTGAAAGTGGAAGCTGTAAAATGAAGGAGGCTGGGAAAGTCAGTGAAAGAGAAGTAGCCTCCTAGAACAAGCATCTCATCCAGTTTTTCTGCAAGTCCAGCAGAGTGGTAGCTGTTTTTATCACTTGGAGGCAGGGTAGAGAGGACATGAGGTCACTCAAAGGACACTAGCTTTTATTCACTGAACATGAAAATGCAGCAACTGAAGCATAAATGCTTCCCATGAATCATAGTAGGAAATACAAAATACACGATTCGATAATGAGACGAGAAACAAAGTATTAACTGAAACCTCTGTGGGAGACTGAAGACTGCTTTTAAACAGGCATGGGGGGATGGAGATCAAGTAATGGTAAATATATAGGGAATCCTCTGGTATCCGTCTATATGGTTGCACAACAAATGTGCATTGGGCTTGAGAGGATTTTTGAGGCCTTTGCTTCTGTATTAGCACTGACAGCCTGATTATCCTTTGATGAGGGACACCACACTACATGAAGAAGTTGTCCCTGCTGGTTCACACTATGGACAGGCAGCAGGAACACCACTGGACTACTGCACACCACATTCTTAGTTTCTTAGGAGAGGATTCTGGATTCTGCTTTTTACCTAGCTTCAATATATCCTTTTTCAGGCCATACCCTTTAATGATAGCCTCAAAGTTATCCTTCATCTCCAGAGCTTCTCAAAAGTTTGTGTCCTCTGAAGGCAGCAGGGATTTGAGATCTTTACTTTTGTAGTTTAACCCTGCATCAATATTTAAAGATGGAAATACCATCCTGTCACTGTGACCCCTGAACAGCTGAAGGCAAATGAATAAACACAGCTGTTGGTCCTAGATAGAATACAAAGAAGCAGAATGATGTCAGGATCACTGTCAAAATGCTGTGTGCTGGAAATAAACCCACATGTTCATTTTGGTTTCAAACAGGAGCACACTAGTGCTCTTATCAGTTCATCCCTAATTGCGGGTGGAATAGAGAC
>VWZS01000657.1:0-37954 GCA_013397075.1 Rhabdornis inornatus
TTACATAATAATCAAATTTCCATGTCCCAAACGACTAATCACTAAAACATCAAGGCCACAAAAAACCTGTTTCTTGTATAAAAATCTCCATAAACTAAAAAGAAAATCTCCTCTTCCAATTAAATTAATAAAAGACTATTTTAGAAATAGTAAACTAACTAAATTGTTTCTAAACGTGGTTGGTGCAAAAAAAAAAGAAGTTGTAGAGGAAAAAAATATTCTTAAAATTTTATTCTGATTCTTATTATTTTTCCTTATAGTTTCAAATAATAAAAGTTTTCTTTGTGCCCTTTATAGTTTAAGCCTATTTTGCCTTCCTCCTAAAAAGTTGTTGTAGAGAAAAAAAAATTCTTAAAATTTTATTCTGATTCTTATAATTTTTCCTTATAGTTTCTAACAATAAAAGTTTTCTTTGTGCCCTTTAAAATTTAAGCCTCTTTTGCCTTCCTGTGAATCCTATCTCACAGCCAAAAAAACCCCAAGTAAATAATTCCAGTAAGTACACTAAATAAGTAATGTAATAAATAAATAATGTAATAAAAGCAAATAGTTCCAGTAAGTACACTAAATAAGTAATATAATAAATAAATAATGTAATAAAGGTAAACAATTCCAGTAGGCGCACTAGCAGTTTACCAACGCGGAACCCACAACAGAAATCAGCGTTTCAGCCGAAAACCCCGAAATTCCGCGTTGCCGACGGGCGAAGTTCGGGGCAGTTTGGGGCAGACACAAACCCCCGCAGACGCAGCAGAGGTGCAGCAGCGAGAGCCCGTTCTGGGTGCGGTAACTCAGGTTCACTCTGCAGAACGCTTCCTCCGAGCTGCAAAGGGAAATTCGGAGTGCAGAGGGAATTCATGGATACACAGTCACCTCCCGCTCCTTCCTCCCTGCACAGCCCCGTGTGTGAGACACCTCAGAGAAATCCCAGCGAAATCCAGAATGCTGGATGAGTCCCCAGCCCCAGTCTGTAAATCTGGAAACACTGCACTGCTATCGGCTTGGGTGCTCCAGACTCATTGTTTCCTGAGAAATCCTGCCGTGCAACCACAATATATACATCCTGAATTTATCTAAATTAGGGGAAATAAGAGGAAAGACTCTTTAAAAATATGATCAATCCATACAAGCCCAGCCTCTGTATTAATGCAATAACAACTAAGAAGTATTTTTAAAATGTGTATGTTGATTTTAAATCGGTGAGTAGGACATGCAGAGAGCAGGGCCCATCTTGCCCAATGAAAGGAATAACCAGGAAAAGCCCATCAAAAAGTGAGTTTATACTCCCCAGACGAGATCACGGGACAGTGGTCGCTGTGCTTGGTTGCAGGTGTTAAATGAGACAATACTTGGACATTTCAGTTTCTGTCCTGGAGCCTTGTGGGTTTCCTTCAGCACACACTGATTTGTTACTGATCCATCAAACACTCGAAGTGGTTCCATTTATTGGAAACAAAATACACCTACAGTTAATATTTCTTTGGAGAATCTCGATTTTGGCCTTGCCACGGAAGTTTGGGATTTCCCATCCAGTATCAGCACACCCATGACCCTGATTTTGCACTTGGATTTGTGCAACTACAAACCCACCCTGAGGGAGGAGCAACCATCAAACACATTCAACGTGGTTACAATTTAAAAAAAAAAATAATGTTTCAATTCTTTCCTCAGCTCATTTGCAGTCTGAGAGCTGGGTGTTGGCTGCACGGGAGCTTTGCAGGTACAAAAGTACAAAGGTGTTTGTTGTGAAATACTGGCATTCATCATCAGCAGCCACTAATTCTGGAGCTCTGCTGTGGGGCTCTGCCCAGCACTGTGATGATGAATTCCCAAAAATAGACAGGAGGAACACACATTCCATACACGAGAAACTGTCCATGCACAACACCTGAAACTGGAAACACTGTTTGATAGCAACTAACAATGTGAAAGCAATCAATAAACAGACACAGAGTGTTTTACCTGAAAACATGCTTTAACTCTGCCAGCTCCTTTTCCTTGATCTGCAGGTCGTCCTCCAAGCGCTCCGTGACCGTGGCGTAGGATTCACTGACTTTCTTCTTCCATTCATCTACAACAAAAACTCCTAACTGATAAAACACTTCAAAGCACGACAGTCATCATGTCCCACTCACAAAACACCTGGTTTTTAAACATCCAATTGTACAATTCTGTATATATATATCAATTAAAGTTTAAAATATTACAGCTATTCCATCGTTCCTGCTGTAGCCAATACAGAAACATAGTCAAGGATTCCAGAGAGAGTATTTATGAATCCTTACCAGAAATATTTTAATATTAAAAAAACATTCAAGAGAAAACTGAAAGCTCAGGTGACCTTTGTTAGCTCTTTTTTTCCCTCAACAGATACACAGCCTAAAAAGCTTGGAGATTTAAAGATTTTTCTCATGAAGTATGAGTTAAATCAACATAGTATACAAGTTATTATGATCTTATATAATTGCCCAAATAAATTTAGTTTAGTAGCTTTTTTTGGCTTGTCTTCTTTCACAGCCTGTATCTGGGTTAAGTCAAGAACAATACCCGAGCCTTGAACTCAAGAGTAAAGCAGGAATGAGTTATCTCCTGAAATACCATTTGCTCCTTGCCCACGCATGGATGGCACATCGCCTGTAAAAAAGTGACATTAGTTACCCGTGCAGGTCTGGGTTGGTCTAGATTTATAATTTCCCATTTGTCCAATGTATCTTCTTTGTTTCAGCAAAGTTCTTGCAGTAATATGAACCTCTGTTCAGGGGCAGTGACAGTGCTGCTGAAAAATACTTGTGATAGTCTCTGGCTAAAAATAAACCCTGTGCCAACAGGAATGTCATGCAACAATGGCCTGTGCTGGGCACTGGGCTGAAGTCACAGAACAGCCACTGGGCATCCTGAAAAACTGGGCTGAAGTGACAGGAACAGCCAGAAACCATCCTGAAAAACTGGGCTGAAGTGACAGAACAGCCACTGGGCTCGCTGAAAACCCTGCTGCTCATTCCCAACCAACACCTGGTTCATCTCCTGAACGCTCCACCCATTGGGAAATGCTGATCTGGCAGCGTGCTACGGTCTGGGAGAGGAAAGGGAATTTAGGAACTGAGTCCCGACTGTTCTGTGAGGATCCCCAAAAAGTGCAGGGGGTCCCTGAGGAGTGCAGGGGTCCCCAGGGAGCGCAGGGGGTCCCCAAGGAATGAAGGGGATCCCCAAGGAGTGCAGGGGTCCCCAGGGAGTGAAGGGGTCCCCAGGGAGTGCAGGGGGTCCCTGAGGAGTGCAGGGGGTCCCCAAGGAGTGCAGGGATCCCCAGGGAGTGAAGGGGTCCCCAGGGAGTGCAGGGGGTCCCCAGGGAGTGCAGGGGTCCCCAGGGAGTGAAGGGGTCCCCAGGGAGTGCAGGGGGTCCCCAGGGAGTGCAGGGGTCCCCAGGGAGTGCAGGGGTCCCCAGCTCAGAGAGGCCAGGGGTGGTTGCAGCTCACAGTCCCTGACACGGGGGGTGGCACTGGCAGCAGCTGGGTATGGCACTCAGGAAGGCCAATATATAATTCAAAGTGAAATGCAAATATACACAGATAAATATTTATATTTATGTGCTGAAAGTGTGGTGACTGACCTTGGCAGCTGTTCTGTGTGTGAGTTCTCATCCCAGTGAAGGATTTCAGGCCAGCAGACACGTCAATAGAACACACAGCCCTAAACCTCCTGCGTGCTGCATCCCACTGCAACAACCTCGCTGCCCCGACAGCTCCTGGCACTGCAGCCTGTCCCCTCACTTGCACACACTCACATACAAATCCAAGGAACTATTTCACAAGTTTGAACTGCTGTGACAAGGTACCCTGAGATATTTGACCAATGATTTGCAGAAAGGCACCAGCCTGGCAAATGATCCCCACATCCAATCACCACACAACTGGGAGAGCTGAGCTTTTAAATGCCCTTCCCAGGAGGCTTTACAGGAGTAAGTCTTTTGAAATTATCTTTATTTCAAATTAATCAGAACATATCCACAATTAACATATATCCACATTTATAATTTACTTAAAGAAGCTGTAAGTTGCTCCCATAAACTTCATTGCCATTCTGGTGACGTTCAGATGTGTCCCAGGAAATGAAAAGGGTGCTAGAAGAAAAGAGGTGTTTTCAAGAGGAGAGCAGAGGAGCTCTGTGGCCCTTGGAAGGGAGCAGGTGTTTGCAGAGTTTGCAGGGGCTGCAGAGGGGCAGAGTGCACAGCAGCACTGTGCTGTTATTTTTGCTCTCACAATATCAGAGAGGCCTTTGCAAGGGAGCTCAAGTGCAGAGAGCAAAACACGAAGCTCTGGCATCAGAGAAGAGCTCTGGGAACGAGAAGAGGCTGGAACCTCTGAGCTGGAGCAAAACCACCCTGACAAGGCACAAACACTGCTCTGCAGATCCAGCTGATCCTCAGAGCTCACCTCCTCTGTCAGCTCCCCAAATCCTTCTGCCACTGATCCCTCTCAGCTGCTCATTTTTAATTCAGCTGCCTCCCCTTGTGCTCTTTGTTAAGTGGCCAGCCTCTCAGGCTGCAGTTTCCCGCACCAGAGGTCACTGAAATCACCCTCTCAGGTTTCAGCAGAGCACAGACAGCAGGGCTAAACCTCTGCTGATCACAGTGCCTGCTCAAGGCATTCAGGGAAACCACTGCAATCATGTTCACTAGGAGCCCTATTATTGTATTACACAGCAAAACTAATTCAATAAAGAAAGCTGACACGAAAAAAATCATTAACAGCTCATCTTGAATTTGTTTGAGATTGTACCAGCCCAAACTGCATTTCAGGACAGATGGAGCCAGGCAATGATCTGGAGGACAAAAAACACTGCACCCATCTGGGGAACTCTGTGAGGATCAACCAAAACCAAAGTCTAGGTCTCAGGAGATGAGTCCCACCTGCAGAGGTCCTGCGTGCCTGGCACTCTCATGACTGCATCCTTCATCACCCACACTGCAGGAAAATCACAGGATGCTGTGATGGTCTTGTTTTAAGAAGCTGCTGCTGGAAACCAGCAACCCCCAAATCACTGACCCCGCTGTGAGGTTCTACTGGGTGGCCTTGCACAAGCTTCCTTATCCCAGCTGGCTGCATGAGAAAATTGTCATCTACATTAACAGCAGACTGTGGAATAGAAAGATTACCTGGAGCTGTAAATGCAATACAGATAAAATACACACATGGACTGAATACCTCAGCCTGGCATTATTATTGTCAGGAAGGGTCTGGTCTGCAGGCTTTTTGGTTTTAAAAAGATGTACTCACACTGCAACATGACCCTTGCTGTAAGGACTGCAATTTGTCATAGCTAAAAATGTACACACTTCATAGATAGCTGCAGTACAGACAATTGTAGGATCAAAGAAGCATTTGGACTGAAAAAAGCCCTCCCAGTCCATCAAGTCCAACATTCCCCTGGCACTACCAAGGCCACCACAAACCTCTGTCTCCAAGTGTCACATCCACGTGGCTTTCAAATCCCTCCATGTGGGGAAATAATTAATATAGCTCTCCATAAATAAAAGATATATTGTAATGTTCCTCATAACATTTTACATTAAACTTGATTGCAGTTTAAAAATGAAGAATGGTACACCACCAGATATTCCCATACCTGTGGGGTAAATCCATTAAACCTGCTGCTGTTATCCAGGGCTAATACTGACTGAAATCTGCCTCTTAATTTGAGACAGAAATGTTCAGAGCAAGAGGAAAGCACGGGGTGACACAGACTGAAAGCAGTGCAATGTTTCTTACCTGGTAAATCTATGCTTATTCCATTACAACACTTTTTTTTTTTTTTTCATGAAAAACTTTGCCTCAAGATCTGACCTGGGGGCTAGCTGTGCTAGTCCATGGCTACCACCAGGATGGCAGTCCTGGCTTTTTTGTCTTGGAATTCACACTTCTCCCTAAGCCACAGCAGCTGCTGCTGGCCCAACCTACCACAGCCTTTCCCACAAGTTGTTCTGTCACTGCTTTTCCTCATTCTCTTTTCTCAATACTTATCTGCCAGAAACAAACCCACTTCCTATTTTGATCCAGTTTGCTTTCACTAATGAAATCAGTACCTGGTACTCAGGGAATTCAGAACAAATGCAGTTGGAACAGTTGAAGTGGATAACCATGGTAAAAGGATCATTTCCCTGCCACCAAACACCCGGAGAGCTCGCCTGGCAGCACAGCAACCCTCAGCAAAGTCTGTGCCAAACAAAGTCTGTGCCAAACATGCTGCTCCTAAAATCTTTTGTGTAACAGCAGATGAATAAATTATGCAAACAGGATGATACAGAAATGACACTCCATCCTCTAGGACTACGTTCACTTTGTGACTTAGAGCATTTATCTGATTTGAGTGTTCCCAAACCTCCTGCTGCCATTGTTTAACTTTCATACTGACTTTCAGACCCACTAATATTTCATACTGACTTTTAGACCCTCTATTTGCTCAGAAATTTTTATTCCACTGAAGCCAACTCCAGCAATTCCCAACCTCCATGTTTAACTTCTTTGTATTTCCTCTGGGAAGGTTTATTAATGAAGAACAAAACCTAGTGCAGGTTAAAGCAGGGTGGGGAATGCCCAGGGGATGTCACTCTGCTGCCTCGTAGGTGGCATAACAAAGGTGCCATTTGGGATTTCAGCCAGCAGGGAGATAAACACTGCCATCATGAGACACTAAATAAAACATGAAAACCCACAGAGACATTCAAGAGAAAAAGATTCACCATGTTTACAGCCAAATCACACTGACAGACTGCACAGCATACTCCTAAAACCAGCAGCCTTGTCTGTCTGGAGCTGGACCTTGGGCATCTAAACTGGAAACAGGAGGACGTTAATATTAACTTTATTTGCAGAAGGGGGAGAAGGGGCAGAGTTTCTCTGAAGACACACACTGTGGTGCCACTAACAACAAACCTCTCTGGGTTTTGCTCTGCTCAGGACAGCAAGGACTGCAACGCTCAGTTTGGAGAAATACAAAATGCTGCTTTTTGCATGGCACACATCACTCAATCTGTTTGATTCTCCACCACACTGCCAGCCTCCAACAACTACTAGAAAAAAAATAAACCAGTATGTCTTGTGGCAGGTGCTGACCCCAGTACCATGTCACAAGTGGAAGAATAATCTCTCATGCCAATCTTTTTTCCTCTGGCAAGAAACAGGAAGGGATAAAAGAGTTACAAAACAAAAGAGAAAAATTTATTAATGCCTAAGACAACGTGTCTTGAATTAAAAGCACTTTTAATCATTTTACCTCCACCTAACTGAAACTGTATTGCAAAATGACAGCATGAAAAGAGAGAAACATAAGCTGTATTATTCCATGTCGCTGGAACTAATATTCTACCCTTTAAAAGCTTTTAAAGCAGTTTTCAGCCAAATAGACAATTGATTTTTTCTGTATCATACCCTGACAAAGACTACAAGACATAAGATGCAACCCACAAAAAGTCACCAATCAGTGTTTTCAGATCTGAAATATTTCCCTACTTCAATCAAAAGAACAGTTTATCTGCATTTGCTGCTTTATTAATGTTATTCAATTTCTTAATTTCTACTTCAATGAGATTAGAGATCTGTGTACTTTTCCCTTAGGATTCTTACAAGTCAGGAAGTAAACAATCATCCACAAATGAAAACAGGAGATTTGTTCTAGTACTGTTCATTCTAAAATCATTCTTTTTGTCTTTGTAGGCAGATTTCATCATAAATTTGCTTCCTAAACTTCAGCATGTCTTCCACATCTTTGTAGGTGAGCATTTCTTCAATAGACAAAAGCTGAAAGCCACTCAGTTTGAAAGCTGACTTGTGCTGCACAGAGTTCAGCATGTTCAGTGACATCCTAACTGATTCACTCAGAGTAGAACAGACAGGGAAAATCCTTGCAGTCCACAGCCCCAAACGTGTGTCCTCACTGGAGAAGAGCTGGTCTGAGGCCTCTATGCTCCAGAGGCCAAGGCATTCCGGTAAGCTGGCCCCAAAAAACTGGAGGGAGTGTATATCTGACAGCAACTTCACACTCTTCTTCAAGTCATCACCTACACCCAACACCATGGTGGCATACTGCACTTGATCAGTGATTTTCACACTCACTGAACTCAGGAAGCAGCCTGAGGGTATGTCTGCACTGAAATTCAGGCAGGACCCACTAACAATGCAGCCTGTCCCCACTGAGACTCCAGGCCCAATCCTGCAGTACTCAACGACAGAGCCAGGCCCTACCACACACCCGGGCTCCAGGATGCTCTGGATGATGCTCAGCTGATCCGAGCTCTTGGCTGTGTCAGGGAAGATGCTAAAAGCCACAGGCTGCAAGTCCAGCTCAAATCTCAGTTTGCTCTGAGCAGTAAAATGAAACAGATACTCCTGGGCAGTCCCAATGTGGTAGAACTGGGAGTTGTTGAGGACGATGACGTTGAGGGCGGTGCCCTGCAGGAGGGAGTAGAGCTGCTGCCGCACTGCCACCAGCCCCGAGCCCTCCCTGCACACATTGCTGGTGTTCTTGGTGTAATCTGGAGTGGCTCCAGGCCCCAGGGCCTGCAGGAAGTCACCATATGCATCTATTTCACAGCAGAGAGTGCCCAGCTGCTTGTAGAACAGCAGCAGCTGCCTGGCAGTGCCGTGGTCCATGTAGAACACGCTGTCTGTGTACACACACTCCGAGCCCCCACGGCTCCCAGGGCAGCTGAGCTGGGGGAGATCCCCCCTCACACACACTGCACCACTCTGCTGCATGGTCTCCACGTCAGGCTTGTGCAGGAAACGATAGCATGATCCATATTGCAGCCCCCCCTTTCCTGAGAAGCTGCTTGGATCCAACACAAACACGCCGTGCGTGGTCCCCACTGCCAGCTCTGAGGGGTGAGCCAAGGCAGTAAAGCCGGGTTTATCAAAGGTGATGGTTTCTGTCACTGCAGTGCTGTACAGCTCGATGTCATCTGAGCACGTGACGAGGACTCCTGGCCTCATGTGGCGGGGGAAGTCGATGTACATGGCCAGTTTGAGCTCCAGCATCTGGTACACGGGCCGGCCCAAGGGCAGCGCTGTGAAGATCTTGCCCAGGGCACTGGCATTTGGCAAACGCTGGCTGTAACCACCTGGAAAAGACTTCTAGTTACACAGAGACACTGCACAGAAGTGAGCAAAAACCTAAACCTAGGCAGCTATTTCACAGGTACACAAAAGCATTAAAAACCTCTCGGCTTGGGCGTACACCAAGTCCCAAAGCAGATCTGACCTTATGTCCAAAACCCAGCCTGCCTCATACAGCTCCTGTTGAAACTGTGATTGACTGTGTCACCTTTCTGTTGCAGAGCTGTCACTGAAGTGACAGTGGCAAACAGTACCTGCCTTTTGGTTGGGAGGAGAACCCCCACATTCCCACTGGGAATTTTAAGCCAGAGATGAGTCAAAAAGGCAGTGGTTTGGTCACAACACTTGTTACCACTTGGTTTCTTTCTCCTCTGCAGAACTGATGTTCTTCCACATCTGGAAGGGGCCTGACTCAGTGGATAGGAAGGGGAGTATTCAGCCTGCCCAGAGGTTATGAGGAGCCCAAGCCCTGAGAAAGGGAGGTGTTCCTTGAAACATGGATGTTTCAAGGCAGAAACTCAAATCCCACCTGTGAATCACATCTTTCTCACTGACTGAGCAACTTTAGTGCTGAGAAGAAATGCTGAAGTGACAGCAACATCTCACAAGCACCAACCTAACTGCAAACACACATCAGACACATGGGTTACTTTTCTCAAGGAACTGTATTTTGGAACTCCAGTTCCTCTGCCATCTTATTATTTTGAGGAAGAAAAAAAAAAAGAAAAAGGTATCATTTTAGAGCAAAATATATAAAACTGAATTTACCAGAATGGATTAGCAGCACAGTGAAGGAAGTCCACTGATCACCAAACTGTTCTTCCAAGCACCGAAGAGCATGAAGAGTTGATCCACCATTTCCTAAAGAAAAAGTTTTAGTATCTGTGAGAAGAGCTCCAGCAATACCTGTTCCCACAGGTGAGGTGTACTGGTGCCCAGCCAGAGATGGAACAGCCTTTCTACTGTATCATGGCTGATAAGATCACACACAGAAGCTGATTCCAGTCCCTCTGGAAGTCTGTGCTCTCTGAGGGGATGGCATCCTGAGCAGACAGCTCCAGGGAAAACTCTGATTTTCCCTCCCAGGCATCTCTGCACAGCCTCACCATTTGAAGCATTTAATCAATGAAACAGGCCATACCTTAGCCACAAAATCCAGCTCCTGGAAGAAACAAGTCACATAAAAGCCTACTAATGCATTCAAGGCAGTGTTCAGAAGTACTTCTGACATTTACAGTATGCAAATAAGGAAGATTTGGGATCTGAGGAAATGGTTTGGGATATTTTATGTGCTCCTACTAAAACTGCCAGATTCCTGAGAATTAGCCTCTGCATATTGCTCTACACTGCAGATAATAGTGAGATTACTTACTCTGTACATCAAAGCAAACAGGAATTAAGAATTACAGGATGGTATTATGAGCAGTGAGACCAGTTTTACATCACCATTGGGTAGTGTACTAAAACATAATCAAACTGCTTAAATACCCAGGTGAAGGTAAGTGTGAATAGTGCTATCCCACACCCCAGGACACGCACCGATCCCGGCCCCGGCCCCGCACACACCGATCCCGGTCCCGGCCCCACACACACCGATCCCGGTCCCGATCCCGGTCCCGGTCCCGGCCCCACACACACCGATCCAGGTCCCGATCCCGATCCCGATCCCGGTCCCGGCCCCGGCCCCGCACGCACCGATCCTGGGTCCCGGCGGGTCGGCGCACACCAGGTACCGCACACCGCCGGGCAGCTGCCCCCGCCGCAGCTTCTCCTGCAGCTGCTCCCGGAACGCGCCCGCCTGCGCCGCGTCCGCCGCCGTCAGCACCACCGCGTCCCACAGCTCGCCGGGCCGGGCGGCCGCGCCTGCGGGAACGGCCCGGCTCAGCCCCGGCCTGAGAGACCGGCCCGGCTCAGCCCCGGCCCGAGAGAGCGGCCCGGCTCAGCCCCGGCCCGAGAGACCGGCCCGGCTCAGCCCCGGCCCGAGAGAGCGGCCCGGCTCAGCCCCGGCCCGAGAGAGCGGCCCGGCTCAGCCCCGGCCCGAGAGAGCGGCCCGGCTCAGCCCCGGCCCGAGAGAGCGGCCCGGCTCAGCCCCGGCCCGAGAGAGCGGCCCGGCTCAGCCCCGGCCCGAGAGAGCGGCCCGGCTCAGCCCCGGCCCGAGAGAGCGGCCCGGCTCAGCCCCGGCCCGAGAGAGCGGCCCGGCTCAGCCCCGGCCCGAGAGAGCGGCCCGGCTNGGCGGCTCTGCCGGGTTTCGGGCGGGATTAGGGGCGGCTCTGCCGGGCTCCGGGCGGGATTAGGGGCGGCTCTGCCGGGTTTCGGGTGGGATTAGGGGCGGCCCTGCCGGGCTCTGCCGGGCTGGGGGCGGACGCGGCTCGGGGGCAGCCCCGGGGCCCCGTCGGGGATGGAGTCGGGTGCCCGGTTTGTAAATGCGGCGAGGAGCAGAGTCCGAATCGCAGCCGAACTGCCCCGGTCACTCCTGCCCGCCCAGTGCCGCCTGCCGGGGCCTCTCCCGGCCGCACCCGCAGCGCTCGGAGCAGCGCTGGGAGCGGAACCGAACCGAACGGAACCGAGCCCAGCGCGGCTCACTGCGGGCTGCTGGCCTGTCCTCCCTCTTAGCCACTGGCAGCACTCACACCGCTGAAGGCTTTTCCAGCTGGAGGTTTTCCCTCCTGCGGTCCCTTGCCTCGGATATTGTGGGTTTCGATCTACGGGTTCCGTTTGTGTTCAGAGTCTGCTGAGATTAAAGATACCAAATGCAATCGGCGGGAACGAAAGAAGGCTTTGCCGTGATAACATCTCATTATACACAAATCTTAGAATAAAAAGTAGCTTTAAAAGCACAATAGGAGCTACTGAGGAAAAAAACAAGAATTTATGAAGTTAGAAAAAAAAGTAGGATAAATCCATAGTTTTTCGTGATCGTAAACCGCTGACAGAGAAGATTAAAGAAAAAAGGATGAATGGTTCAGTGTGCTCCCTCGGCGTGAGGCTGTGATGCAGGGGATAACAGTCCCGATGAGAGCAATGCACACCACGAAGATCCGTTTGATCCTCCCCTGTGCTCTCCTCTCGCCGCCGTGAGGACGATGGCCTCTTCTGCTGGAGCCGCCCCTCTGCTCTGTTGTCCTGCGTGTTCATTGCTGGCAGCAGTGCTGCCCAGCAGTCCCGGCTTTCCCGGGACTTTTTTCCTGCTCAGAGCCCGGGCTCCTCAGCTGTGCAGGATCTCTGTCGTTCTGGTTCTGGGCAGCTGGAGCAGCACCCCGGGATGTCCCCACTGCACGGGCTGGCACTGCACTCCCGACACAGCCCCGCTTGTGCTGGGGTCACACAGCACAGAATCCTGGCTGCGTTTGTCACTGGGCAGCTCTCCCTCCACTCGCTGCTGCACTAGAGCAATGCAGCAATAGAACAAACACCGGTGTTAGTTTCCAAACACACTTATTCCACCAAATTCCGTCAAACTGTGTGAGGAAGAGGTGTCCCTCACCTGCGGTGTGGGCAGCAGTGACCTGTGCTGCCAGTGGAGAGCCTGAGTCCCTCTGACACCCCAGATGGAAAAATGCTCAAGCTCTGAATATTTATGGAAGAGCTGAGATTTGATGTCATTTTTGTAATCTAAGCTCTCACAGAGGCACAGTGAGAAACCACTTGTTCTCAGCAGTGATGGACCCGTAACACCAGACCTGCTGCTCAGCTTTGCCTGGCTTAAATGGCAACAAAAATAACTACTAAAGTCTCTGATTTATCTGAGATTCCCTATAATCCCACCCAGAACAGTAAATATCTGGTATTTCAAGGTGAATTAAATATGTTGGTAAATGCTGTGAATCTGTGCTCTTACTGGTCCTTTTCCTTAGAACCAGATTTTAAATGCTGCATAAAAACAGGAGAAAATACCTACATGGTTCAGGTGGCAAGAATAAGCAGGTGTTGTGCTGAGTTGTGCCATGCAGGAAGAATTTCTTCACTGAAAAGGTGGTCAGGGTAGGCAGGGGCTGCCAGGGAGGTTTGGAGTGCCCATCCCTGGAGGTGGATGGGGACACGGTGGGGATGGGGCACAGGATGGACTCTGGTCCTGAGGGTGTTTTCCTGTGGTTACTGCGCTAGAGAGAGAGCTCAATGACAGTGACACACACAGACCTCTTCAGAGAAAAGAAGGCATTTACTGAGAGCACGATTTGTACTTTTATAGTATGTTCTGCAGAGCTGAGACAGGACAGCAGCTCATTGGATAACTGGGAAAACATCTCTGGGACAGCACTTCAGGATGGGTACCATGGCCTGCACCAGGTGTTAATCTAATGTTATTAATTCCATTCTATTTTGACCAAATTATCATCCTGGGAGAAAATCTCCCTACCAAAGCTGACACGTTATCAGTTTGGGAACGGAGCTGAGAGAACAGGAGAAGCTCCAGCCTGAGAGTGATTTTTCCAGGCTGTCATTTTCCTACATCTCTACCAGCGTGTCCACATTTTCCAGGCTCACTGATCCTGTGACTCGGTGCCCAGGGTCAGCAGAGCGTGGCCCTGCTCTGCTCCCGTGGAGGAATTCTCCCCTCCCTCTGTCCCCACGCCTGGCACAGCGCTTGTTCCTGCCTGCCAACGCTCGTTAGTGCTGTCTCTACTTGATTAGTTTCCCAGTTCTCACACATGCAGTTACTTATGGTTTGGGTTTATTTTGCATAAATTAGCTGTGTATCTGTGTCACAGTGGAAATGTCCCCACTGCATGCTGGTGGCCAGGTCAGCTCATGGAAAAATAACTTACATGTGTTGTTATTTGCATACTACTGTATATTAACACCATATTGTTACACTGGTGGTATTATAAAATAAAGGGACACAATTCAGAACATTTGCCTGGAAGTAACCTTTCCCTCCCTAAAATTAGTCTTTCTGGGTAAAAGAAATTACTTTTTTGGCAATACATAATTTGGTAAAAAAAGCTTTCACAAAAATAGAGATGAAACATTTTATAAACATTTTATTAAAGGCACATGTAAGAAAAATGTTAAATATTTTCTAGGCACATCAGCTGTGATGCCCACATGTAGGTATGTGGGCTTAGTTACCTGTCAAAGGTAATGTCTGCAATTTATTGGAGACAAAGCAATTGAAACGCTTAGCAGAAGATAAATGATCTTTTTAGCTGGAGTATAGAGTCCATAATTACAGTGGGAAGCAGATTAGGAAAAATAGCATTCCATCATTTCTCCTGTTTGACATTTGCAGAAGTTAAGGGTATTTATTTAATATTTAAACAGCCCATCGCAGAAATGTTTTCAATGTTTGATGTGGTTGAGCACTTCCCTGACACCTCCATCATTCACCCAGATTATTTTTTGTAGGCATACATACAATATTTTAAGATTCTGTCTTTTTATCAGCTGTGTGTTTGTACCTGGACAGTTTGTTAAGCTGCTAATGAGTCCCACGGGGCAGCATGTTTGAATTAAACAGACATTGATACCTGCTAGAAAGAAATTTAAAATGCCCAGAAGAAAAGTCTCTCTCTCCCAATACATGAGCAGTCTGAAGCTGTGCTGTCACATTTTGGGTGGGGTGTTGGGTCCCCCTTCTTTGGGTGGCACCTTTGTGGTGCAGGGCTGCTGGAGCTCTGTGCCCAGATTTGGGATCCCCAGCCCAGGAAGGACCTGGAGCTGCTGGGACAAGTCCAGGGGAGGCTCCAGGGCTGGAGCCAGGCTGGGAGAGCTGGGGGTGCTCACCTGGAGGGCAGAAACTCCAGGGAGAGCTCAGAGCCCCTGCCAGTCTCTAAAGGAACTTGGGAAAAGGAGGAGAGTGACTTTTTACATTGGCAGATAGTGACAGAACAAGGGGAACGGTTTGAAACTGAGGAGGAGAGATTTAGATTGGAGATTAGAGATAAATTGTTCCCTGGCACAGGGTGCCCAGAGCAGCTGTGGCTGCCCCTGGATCCCTGGAATGTCCAAGGCCAGGCTGGACACTGGGACACCCCGGGACAGTGGCAGTGTCCCTGCCGGGGCAGTAGAGGGGTCTGGATGAGCTTTAAGCTCCTTCCCAGCTTCCCAACCCAAACCTGGCTGGGATCCTGTGAACTCTGTGTTCTGTAGGGAAGTAAAACCGATCGCCTGTCAAGGTTTTTTGAGAACACGGAACTGTTGTTGGATTAGGTTATCCTGTCCAGGAGATGGCACCATACCTTCAGCCTTTTTTAAAAAACCAACCCAACCCCAACCACAGTAAAATCTTCAAAATGTACGGAAGTCCAATGTATTATCCTTACAATGTTGTGTACGAGTTTCTACTTCTGATATAATCACCAAATATTTGATAACTATTACTCCTAGTGTAAATCAGTGTTTGAGACATGTCTGGTGAGAAGCAGAGTGGAGGAGTTCAGTAGGAAGACTCCAGTGGAGTGTTCAGGGAGTGGGAGAAAGGCTCTGTTTCTGACTGTAGTGTGGTTTTTGGGCCTGAGACATGAAAGAGCAAGACAGGGGTGTGGGGCTGGTGTGTTCCTGTGGGAACACGAGCCCTGTGTGTTCCTGAGGTGCTGTAACCCAGGCTTTACACTGACACTGATGGAACGTTCAGTAGGATTGATAGGATTGGATCCAAGGTCCCTGATAGCAAATGTACCTGAGAAATGTTTCGGTTTTTTTGGTTTTGGTGGGGTTTTTATCCTTGTTTGTTTGTTTTTAAATGTTTGGGATCGTTCTTTGATGTTTAAGCCCCCTGAGGGTCTCCCTGGCGGGGGTGGTGGCACTGGCTCAGCCCCAGGACTCGCCCTGGCACCAGCCTGGGGGACTGGGCAGGGCTGGCTCCTGGCACCCACCCAGGGCTGGCCTTGTAGCTTTGCACTTGTATGGAAATGAGGGGTTTGGAGCAAAAGCTGGCTTTGCATTCTCCAGGTGTGCTCCCTGAACAGTGATGCTGATGCAGGCAGACAGGAATGATTATTTTGTACTGCTCCTGGCAGCAGTATCAATATTCTTATTTTCTGTTCATTCCCAGCACTTTGCCTTTTCAATACTGCACTTTTTTCCCCTTAACACATCGCCTTTGTTTCTGTTGCACTTATTTGTTATAAATACATTATTGTCTATTGGTTGCTCAAATGTCTTTTGGGATTTTTTCTTCAAAGGCAGGGAAGGAAACAGAGAAAGAAGAGAGATTTTCTTCTGCTTTTGGAACTGGCCAGTGCTCTGGTCAGCCAGGGAGGCAGCTCTGCTGGAGCCTGTGTGCCTGTCCTGTGTGGGACAGATAAGCCCAGGGCTCGCTGAGCTCTTCTGGAGCAATTTCTCTAATGAATTAGGCACAAATTGTTTTTTATTTTTTCTTTCAGAATCAGGCATCTGTGTCTCATCCTATTTATGTTTCTTCCCTTCTAACCCATTTTTGTTCAAGTTGTTGCCAAGGGCAGTTGTGGCACTGTTCTCATTCCATTGCCACCACACAGAGGGGATCTGCTATAATTATTGCTTAAACTGAGTTTTTCATAACTGAAAATGTTAGAACATGTATTGACCAAATGTGCTGGCTTTGGGCCAGGCTGAAATGTGGCTCTGCCTCCTGCTCATCTGCTGTCCAGGGTGTGCAGGGCACGAGGGCAGGCACAAGGCAAAGTGCTGCTCATTTCAAACTTTTTGCTGTATTGCCCATTTGTTTGAAAAACAATTAATCTTGACACTTGTGTGACCGACAGAGGAGATGAGTCAGGTCTGTGTCAGTGGGCAGATGTGTGGGAACACTTCCACAGCATCCAGTTTTCCCTTTAAAAGCACAAAAAAGTAGAGGGAATGACAAATAAGTCTGTCTTTTCCCTCCCTGTCTTTAATAAAAGTGTAACAAAGCTGTGTTGAAATGGGTAGGTACCTGTTAGCTGTGTAATTAAACCTCCCTGTGTAATCTGGGGCACTGCAGGACCGAGTGAACCGTGAGTTTCCCTTCTGGATATACTGAAAGCTCTCAGTGTTTTTCTACTGAAAAAGGCTGAAAGATGTGGGGTTTTGAAGAATGGGGAAGTTCTAGACTACAAAGCTCCCTAATACTGCCTCTGAAAGGAAAAAAGCAAAGTCTACAAAGAGCTGTTGTGGGTTGTGTGGACATCCAGGAGCCCGTGGTGCTGATGGGTGTGGAACAGCTTCAGTGTTGTGTTGCTGTTCTGAGCCCCTTGTTTACAAGCTCATCACCCAGATTTAGTCCCATAAGGGTTTCTGGTTAGTAAAAAGATGAAGGATGTTAATTATATTTTAGGTGCAAAAAATGGGTGCTTGATTTTATTTGTCTTTATCACATCCTTAAAGTAAGAAGAAAAAGATATGAGGAGACTTTGGCAGCCAGGGAAGGAATTGAGGCTCTGGGAAGACTTTTTAATGTGGCTCCAAAGACATTCCAGACACCGCAAAAGAGCAAAGCACTTCCTAAAGTGCAGAGAAAAATAAATATTTTTAAAGGATTTCAGTATATTTAGCATAAAACTTCTTGATTTATAACAATCTAATTATTAAAATCATTAAAAGACCATGATTATCGTTAAAAGGCTATTATCAGAAATGAAATGCTAAAAACAAATGATATATATTGAATATGATCATACATATTTCATAGAACATATTATACTGCAAAATAAGTTGTCATGTAGCCATGGCAATGACTTTTAAGTTACCCTTTCTGATGCCTTAATGCACTGCTCTGCATGTTTTAGTGTCAAGCCTCTGAACATGCCCAGCACTCAGGAGCTCCAGCTGAGAGTGAATAAAAGGTGGGAATTACGAAGCTAACCGGTCACGTGCAAGGATAAATGGTGCTGGGGGCACGGGCAGGTCCCTGGGAGCTGGAGGAGTTGGATTGGAGCTGGAGGAGCTGGATGGGAGCTGGAGGAGCTGGATGGGAGCTGGAGGAGCTGGATGGGAGCTGGAGGAGCTGGATGGGAGCTGGAGGAGCTGGATGGGAGCTGGAGGAGCTGGATGGGAGCTGGAGGAGCTGGATGGGAGCTGGAGGAGCTGGATGGGAGCTGGAGGAGCTGGATGGGAGCTGGAGGAGCTGGATGGGAGCTGGAGGAGCTGGATGGGAGCTGGAGGAGCTGGATGGGAGCTGGAGGAGCTGGATGGGAGCTGGAGGAGCTGGATGGGAGCTGGAGGAGCTGGATGGGAGCTGGAGGAGCTGGATGGGAGCTGGAGGAGCTGGATGGGAGCTGGAGGAGCTGGATGGGAGCTGGAGGAGCTGGATGGGAGCTGGAGGAGCTGGATGGGAGCTGGAGGAGCTGGATGGGAGCTGGAGGAGCTGGATGGGAGCTGGAGGAGCTGGATGGGAGCTGGAGGAGCTGGATGGGAGCTGGAGGAGCTGGATGGGAGCTGGAGGAGCTGGATGGGAGCTGGAGGAGCTGGATGGGAGCTGGAGGAGCTGGATGGGAGCTGGAGGAGCTGGATGGGAGCTGGAGGAGCTGGATGGGAGCTGGAGGAGCTGGATGGGAGCTGGAGGAGCTGGATGGGAGCTGGAGGAGCTGGATGGGAGCTGGAGGAGCTGGATGGGAGCTGGAGGAGCTGGATGGGAGCTGGAGGAGCTGGATGGGAGCTGGAGGAGCTGGATGGGAGCTGGAGGAGCTGGATGGGAGCTGGAGGAGCTGGATGGGAGCTGGAGGAGCTGGATGGGAGCTGGAGGAGCTGGATGGGAGCTGGAGGAGCTGGATGGGAGCTGGAGGAGCTGGATGGGAGCTGGAGGAGCTGGATGGGAGCTGGAGGAGCTGGATGGGAGCTGGAGGAGCTGGATGGGAGCTGGAGGAGCTGGATGGGAGCTGGAGGAGCTGGATGGGAGCTGGAGGAGCTGGATGGGAGCTGGAGGAGCTGGATGGGAGCTGGAGGAGCTGGATGGGAGCTGGAGGAGCTGGATGGGAGCTGGAGGAGCTGGATGGGAGCTGGAGGAGCTGGATGGGAGCTGGAGGAGCTGGATGGGAGCTGGAGGAGCTGGATGGGAGCTGGAGGAGCTGGATGGGAGCTGGAGGAGCTGGATGGGAGCTGGAGGAGCTGGATGGGAGCTGGAGGAGCTGGATGGGAGCTGGAGGAGCTGGATGGGAGCTGGAGGAGCTGGATGGGAGCTGGAGGAGCTGGATGGGAGCTGGAGGAGCTGGATGGGAGCTGGAGGAGCTGGATGGGAGCTGGAGGAGCTGGATGGGAGCTGGAGGAGCTGGATGGGAGCTGGAGGGGTTGGAGAGGGGCTGGAGGTGTTGGATCTTTTCCACCTTGTAAATTATCGGGTGTCTGGCCCTGGAGAGAGCTCAGAAAGCACTGGGTGCCCAGAGCAGCTGTGGCTGCCCCTGGATCCCTGGCAGTGCCCAAGGCCAGGCTGGACACTGGGACACCCTGGGACAGTGGGAGGTGTCCCTGCCATGGCAGGGGTGGCACTGGGTGGGATTTGAGGCCCCTTTGAACCCCAAGCAGGGATTCTATAATTCTATGTGTGTCTGGCATTTAAATAGGCAGTGTAGAAGAACATCTCAGGTTGTGTCCTCATTCTTCAGAGGGACATTAATTAACATGTTTGGGGCCAGAATTCACCGTCTCCCCCTGGGCTGCAGGCTCTGTGCTGTGCTCCCACCCTGCAGTGATCCCCGTGCCTGCCCTCCCTGCATGGGCCAGCCCTGCGATCCTGTCCCCAGGGTGCCTTACACACCTCCGAGGTGACACTGCAGTCACTCAGAAATCACACCCAGGTGATGCAGGGTGACATTCCTGTCGTCTTGACACAATGGTGACATTAGCATCTAATTATCTTGTAGTCAATTTAACAGCACCAGTCACATCCTGTAGATCACATCTTGTACCACCTTGATGAACTGCATCTCCTGGGGACATTAAATGAGTCTGGATCACCAACAGTTCAAGGATCAAGGAAGCATTCCATGGATTCAGCGAGCGTGGCAGTGCTGAGCTGTCTCTGCAATGGTGCTTTGCTGCTGTGGGGATGCAGGGATGCCGAGCTGAAAATGAGTGGAAAGGAGGAGCTGGGGCTGGAAAACCAGAGAGGAATAGAGTTACACCAGAGCAGCAGCCCTGAGAGCAGGGCGTGCAGGGCAGCACGACAGAGCCCGACTTTGCTGGAAGGACAAGCCTGGTCAGGACAAGGACAGCACAATTCCAGCTGACCTGACCTGAACTGGATCAGCTTCTGCCCATTGTTAGGGCCTCCCTAATTCCTCACCAGCCCCGGCTGCGGTCAGGGCCGTCACAGGTTTTGTGTGAGCTGGCGAAGAGGGCACAGGTGCTCACTGCTGCCGTCCCCGAGGGCGATGGCTCCGTGCGGACACCTGGGACACACCGGGGCTGCTGGAGTGACACAGGCAGCAGGGAGAGGCGCGTGCCACAGCCCCGCAGCGTGAGCAGGGAACGAGCTGTGCCCCGCGGTGGAGCTGCCTGGAGATGCTGCCCCGAGCTCCCCAAACTCTGCTGCTCTGGCAGCGCTCGGTGCCTGCCGAGGGTGACGCCAGGAGTCCCCGAGCTGCTCTGCAGCTCTGCACACCACGGCTCCCCTGCCTAATGAGCACTTCTGAACAGAAACTGAGCCTGGCTCTGGGAGCCCAGCCACCAGCATGTGCTGCTCTGTTTAATTAGATAACAGTCAACATATTTCAGAAATAATATCTCTCTCTCAAGAACCATTTGTTGTAGGTGTCTACTCTTCTGTTTCTCAATTACCCCTTTTTCAGAAAGCATTTCTGGTTTTGATTGATCCTCAGTTGTTATTAATGCTGTATTATCCAGAAATGAGGACTATAAATTCATATCTCTGGAAGTGATCACACCTTTATTACAGTCCATCACTGAACACACAACAAAAAATGAATGCAGCTTTACATCTCTGTATATTCAAATGAGTTCTGATTTTTTTTTTTAATGGGTGACCTGGTTTGGACATGGTTTTATGCATGTTTATTGTAATCACACCTAAATATTACCTTCTTGCTTGGCATTTGAGGTCACTTCAGGTAATTGCAAAATTTAGTTTTAATGACATGCATGGTTAGTACTGAATTGCATTGGCCACCCAGAGCAGTTGTCCTCACATTATCAGTCACTGCTTAGATATTCACAAGGGAAATCTTATCATCTTGCACAGAGACAGAGAAACAAACATTAAATTTATTTGTATGACCAAGCACCAGAGCCATAATCTTTATATGACAGTTAATGCTTTCACTACTTTTCAATTCACTTATTATGTTACCCTTTGAAAAGTGAAGTGCTGAACAAATAAGTAGATCTTTCTCTTCTACATATGTAAAGGTAGAGTGTGATTGAGTGAGTCTACTGAAAATTTTAATTTGATATGAATTGTTCTACTAAATCATGATGGCATCTCCGTGTCTTGTTAAATGGATGTCCCTTTCAAATCTAGGAAAAAGTTTTCATGTATTTTGTGAGGGCTGAGCTGTATTTGTTTCAGCTGAGCCTGTGGTACCTGGCTAGGCTGAGGCAGCTCCTGGATTGAGCTCAGAGCATCCTCAGGAGCAGAGCTGGTCCCTAAAGCTGGGACTGGGGTGCTGCCCTGCTCTGGCAGGGCTCCTGCACCCTGACTGACAGGACACACCTGAGCAATCCCCTGTGTGCCAGCTGTGTTTTGCATGTCCAAAATTAGTTGTGTCTCTCAGTTCCCTCCTGGCTGCTTCCCTCGAGGCCACTTTATTAAACACCTGTTTAAATCTTTGGAAGAATGAAGCCTAAACGAGAATCAGGGAACAGCATGAAAGTCACAGAGTCAGATTGAAATTCTGGTGCTACTTTGATGAGTTTCCTCAAGTTTTCACACACACTTGTTTTATTATGACCAAGCTGTAGTGGCCATTCCAAAGAGCTGCTGAAGAGTGATGTGTTTAATTTCTGCACCTCCCAGGGCTGACCTGTCCAGGTGAGCCTGGCACCCAGAGGTGTTTGTCACCTGGGCACTGTGGCTGCAGGGCTGGGGCAGTGGGTGCCCTCAGTGCAGCCTTGATTCTTGCTGAGGAAACAGCACGGAGTGCCTGGCAGCTTCTGTTTGATTCCTGGGAAGAAATGAGATGTGGCCATGTTTTCTGCCATCCTTTCAGGTACGTGTGGCTGACAGAGCAAACACAAACAAGGACAGACTCTCTGACCCGGCTGTCTGGGCATGCTGGGGGACAGGGGCCACGCTAAGCCTCACTGTGTCATGCTGACATCAAAACACTAAACCAAGATTTTCACCTTTCATTAAACCCAGGAGTTGATCTGTCCCCTGCAATGGCGTTGGAGATGAACCCACCCACAGCTGGCTTCCCTCCCACTCAGTAACTCTTGCTGTGCTCCTCCACTTCAGCTCTGAAACCAAAACTCTCCAGGGGGCCCAGGCTTTAGCTTATATTTATATGATTGTAGGGCTGGCAGTAAAGCTTTCATGTGGAGCATGAAGGAGATGAACATTAAAACAGGTTAAGTGGAGCAGTAATTGAACCTGCTGACAAGTGGGGTTTTTCTGTGGGTGTTGATGTGTGTGTACTCGATGTGCCACGTTAATAATGCACATGGAAATGCAGTAATGGGCAGGTTGTCCTCTCAGCACACAGACTGACACTGCCCGGAGTTCAACAATGCACACAGGGCAGTGTGCTGGGCAGAGCACGGCGAGGGAGGGAGGGAAATCCTGCTGGGGTGTGGGATCAGCCCGAGTGAAGCCCTTTGGGAAGGGCAAAGTGTCCCAAACCGGCAGCGGCTGAGCTGCTGCTCTGTGGCTTTCAGACACACAGCACTTCAGTTCTCGCTCTCCAGGCTCACTGGATTGTTGTGGCTGCGTTGCTCTGCAGTCCCAGCGTCACCCTGACCTGCCGGGATTTTGTCCCTGTGCTCCCTTTTGCTGTCTCCTGCTGCCCTTGGCACACAGGGTGGTGGCTGTGGCCACCTCTGCCTGTCCATGGCCCCCTGTGGCCCTCGGGCCAGGGTGGCACAGGGCGTTCAGAGAGGTGGTTCAGCAGCCTGGGCTGGCTCAAACTGCTCCTGCAGGAGCAGCAGGGCAGCTCCGGAGGGATCCCCGAGGGGACGGGGCTTTCTCAGGATGCCTCTGCTGTGTGCCCACTGCCTGGGGACCTGGTGCCACCCCAGCTCATCTTCCTGCCCTGCTGCCAGTGTCAGGACCCTGCTCCAGCACACACTGCACCCACAGCATAATTCCCCCTCTGATTTCTGCTCTCGGGCATTATTAAGAGCATCGTGGCCTCTCAGTGTTTGTGTTGCTGGTTCCCTCTGTGCTGTTGCTGTGTGCAAATGCTGAGATGCACAAACACCTCAGTGAAATCCCCCTCTCAGTGCAGAACCCACAGTGACTCTGTCATTTTTAATACAGCACCTAATTTACAACCCTCGGCATGCTGCTGGAGCAGCGGAACGATAACAAATTACCCAGCTCGTTTATTTGTTGCATAGTTTGTTTTGTGATTACAGGAGGAGGAGGGGGCTGGTGGGGCTCTGGGGGCTCTGCTGGCTGTGTGTGTGTCCCAGGAATGGTGGGTGCTTCTGGCACAGCACTGAGTGCTTGCTCACCCCTGCAGGGCTGCTGGCACAGCTGCTTGGATGTCTCTGGCTCACGGAGTGACAGAATCACTGACTGGGGTGGATTGGGTTAAATCTCACCTCATTCCACCCCCTGCCATGGGCAGGGACACCTCCCACTGGACTGAGCTGCTCTAAGCCCCGTCCTTGCTCTAAGCCTGGCCTTGGACACTGGTTGGAAGGAGGACTGCTCATTGTGCTTCCTTCTGTGCTGCTCCATCTGGAACCCCTGCACACCAAAGGCACAACTCATTTGGCCTCGAGGTTTAAATTGGTGTTTGAGTCGTCAGTGCAGCTGGGCCTGTCCCAGCAGTGTGGACGGGGCAGGATTTTCCTCTGGACACAGCTCCCAGTGCTGTGTGATGTGACACACTGGCACTGGCGCTGTGTGTCCTCCTCTCACCTGCAGGATTTTCATCTGCCTCTCCATCATCTGTAAATTCTACGGATGCATGGCCATGGTGCTGGAGCTTCCCTCCCTTGCTGGCATCACTCCCTGGTGCCACTGGTGCCACTGGTGCCACTGGTGCCACTGGTGCCACTCTCCAGCCAGGATGGACCACGAGGCTGCTGGAGGGAGCCTGTGCCCCTGCCTGAGGGAGCAGCAGGAGCTGGGAAGGGGCCCAGGCTGCCAGGAAATGAAAACTCAGAATGCAGGAGGAGAAAGGCCACGTGTGTTATTTTTAACTGTTACATTTTTTTAAAATGATGCTTCATATTGTATTTTTCAGCAAAATGCCTCCCTGTGCTGAATGAAATCCCAGCCTGGCCGTGGTTTCAGCCTGGTTTGTGGGTGACACTAAAGGCTTTGAGATTCAAGAGTTGCCACATGCTGTGCATTGCCAGTGACAATTGGGCCTAAAGAAAACACCAGCAATCCCTGCATTAATCAGCAAATGAATTTGCTCTGCCTGTGCTAATATTGATTTTTTCCTCCGGTTTTGCAAATCTTGGCTAATGAACTTCCTGGCAAGAGTGCTTGCCAAAAAAAGAAAAATTTGGTCAAATATTGTAGAATTCTGATGGCATATGAAATGAGGGTATAAATCCCAGAGTATATTTGCTAGAACCCAGTTATGAAGTTCATCTTGCCAAGAAAAACACGAACTATTATCTGACTTGGTTGCAAGCAGGCAGCAGACAAATTTACTTCCAGGATGTATGCAGGGAATGTCTTGGAGCTCCGTGGAACAGAGCAGTGGTGTCTGAGGCGAAGGCTGAGGGGAGTCAGAGCAGCCACTCACTGTGGTTTATGCACCCAGCTCCCAGAGCGTGCTGTGGCTGTGAAATCTCCTTTTATCTCCCTTTTGAGCTCGGCTCAGGGCCCCCGGCTGCAGCACTCGGTGCAGGGAGGCAGGCTGCAGGAAATGCTGTTGGATGCAGCATCAATGAGCAGGGCTGGGGGATGGAGGCAGGGCAGTGTGGTCACTGTGAGCCCAGGGCCAGCTGGCCACGAACCCCTCATCCCCTGTCCCCTAGAAGGTTCCAGGAGCAGCCACTGCAGCTGCTGCAGGCACTGGGAGCAGCAGGAATTGGGATTTTGTCCTGGTGTCCTGCACTTCCCTGCAGTGCTGCAGGACAGCCCAAGGCTGTTATCCCCATGGTTCCACATGGAAGGGACAGAGCTTGTGTCCAGAGAATGGCCAGGGGCTGGAAGAGCCTCTGATGGTGCCATGTGAGCTATTTTAATTTTAAATTAATACTTTGTGTTGTCAGACTCGATGCCATCAGCGCCACCCCCGTGTCTCTGCAGCACGGTGGCCGTGGTGTCACTGCTGATCACTTCAGTCTGATATTAGAGGGATTAATTCACCATGAAAATGACCCTCAGGAGACTTGTGCACACGCAGGATGAATCATATTTGAAAAATTGGATGTCTCATTGTTTCAGAAGTTCTAATTAACTTTTTTTAGCCATCAAAAGTAGTGGCTACAGGCAGATCATGTCTGCCCATCCTCCCAAGGGGATGGCTGGAGGAGCAAAGCCCTGTTGCCATCCCGTGGGAGCCAGGGTGATTGCTGTGCTGTGCTGGGACCTGCTCAGCCAGGCTCTTTCCATCTCGTGCACTTTCATTGTCAAGCTAAAAGAATATGTCTTGGATAAACTTGTAGCTAAGACTTTTCATCTTTTTCTGGGAAGGCTAACAATCAAATACGCCAAATAATCAAACAGAGACTCTGTTTGGGACCTGTGAGACTGGAGAACATGAGAAATTAAACCAAACTTTCATTTTAAATCTGTAACTGTCTTAGTTTTTTGATCAATAATCTGCTTTTTTTTTTTCCTGAGGTTATTCTCATTTTCCTCAGCTCAGGCTTCTGACTCCTGCCCTTGCCCACAGCCGTGCCAAGCAGTGAGGTGATGCTGTGCCACCCCTGTCCCTGCTGGGCTGGGACAGCGCCGAGGTCTCTGCTCCACTCCAGATGTAAAAGCTCTGTCCTGAGCACTGTGGTTGAAAGCTTCCTGACGGCTCTGGCTTGGGAACTTGGCACCAGATCCATTAAATTGGAGAACACAGAGTTCAGGCATTCGGGTTCCTAGAGCAGTGCAGGTATGGGGAGCAAAGGGGTCGATGAGCAAAGGGGTTTGTGAGCAAAGTGATTGGGGAGCAAATATACGAGTGAGCAAAGTGACTGGGGAAAAAAGGGGTCAGTGAGCACAGGTATCAGTGATTGGGGAGCACAGGTATCAGTGATTGGGGTGCACAGGTATCAGTGATTGGGGAGCACAGGTATCAGTGATTGGGGTGCACAGGTATCAGTGATCAGGGGGCACAGGTATCAGTGATTGGGGAGCACAGGTATCAGTGATTGGGGAGCACAGGTATCAGTGATTGAGGAGCACAGGTATCAGTGATTGGGGTGCACAGGTATCAGTGATCGAGGGGCACAGGTATCAGTGATTGGGGAGCACAGGTATCAGTGATTGGGGAGCACAGGTATCAGTGATTGGGGAGCACAGGTATCAGTGATTGGGGTGCACAGGTATCAGTGATCAGGGAGCACAGGTATCAGTGATCAGGGAGCACAGGTATCAGTGATTGGGGTGCACAGGTATCAGTGATTGGGGAGCACAGGTATCAGTGATTGGGGTGCACAGGTATCAGTGATCAGGGAGCACAGGTATCAGTGATTGGGGTGCACAGGTATCAGTGATCAGGGGGCACAGGTATCAGTGATTGGGGAGCACAGGTATCAGTGATTGGGGAGCACAGGTATCAGTGATTGGGGAGCACAGGTATCAGTGATTGGGGTGCACAGGTATCAGTGATCAGGGAGCACAGGTATCAGTGATCAGGGAGCACAGGTATCAGTGATTGGGGTGCACAGGTATCAGTGATTGGGGAGCACAGGTATCCGTGATCAGAGTGATTGGGGAGCACAGGTATCCGTGATCAGAGTGATTGGGGAGCAGGCACGTGAACCCCCCGGGCTGTTTGTCACCAGCCAGCTCCATGGGCAGAGCTGTCTGCAGCTCGTCAGACACAGAAGCAGCTCTGTGACAATTTGTGTGCCAGTGTCGGGGGGACTCTGTGCTGTTCTGCGGCAGCAGAGAGCTGCCTGCAGGGGAAGGAGCTGCTGGGAGCAGCCAGAACACGAGCAACGAGCCTGGGCAAGAGCCCTGCCTGGCACCTGCAATGCTGAATGTCCCTTGCCCCAAAATGCCTCTGAGGTCTGCTCAAAATGCCCCTGCTGGTCTCAGCCAGCTCTCCAAGGTCCCAATTAGTGTTTGAGCAGTGCCCACGGCTCCTTGTGCTTTCTTACTGGATCCAGTACTGGCATTTTACTGCTTTTCCTTCAAAAACATCTTTGGCTGCTGCTCTCCAGCTGGCAAGTGCCCACTGCAGCCCCTGGCTGGCTGCTGCTGCTCTGCAGGGACCAGCCTGGGGCTGCAGGTCAGCACTGGGCTGGCGAGGGAGGCAAGGATCCCCTGGGGAAAAGGAGCAGGGCACTGGTGGCACTGGTGGCACTGGGACACAGCTCCCCACCTGCTGTGTTTAAGGCTCCACACCCTGATGTCTCTCTCTGCCCTGACCCGTCAGGGGACCCTTCTGGCTCTGCAAAGCCCCTGACAGGAGGGGACACACGGGGAGTCCCAGGGAGCAGGGACAGGAGGAGAGGGAACAGCCCCAGGCTGGGCCAGGGGAGCTCAGGGTGGATTTTAGGGACATTCCTCCTGGGAAGGGTTTCCAGCCCTGGCACAGCTGTCAGGGCAGGGCTGGGTCCCCATCCCTGTGGGATTTCAGGGCCCTGTGCATGTGGCACCTGGGGACACGGGGCAGGGGTGGCCTTGGCAGAGCTGGGGATGGCTGGGCTTGGTGGTCTGGTAGGGCTTTTCCAACATAAACAGTTTTGTGATTCCCAGATGTTGTGAGGGGATGGAAACGTGCTGCAGAGTTGTTTTGAACTGACAAGCCATGACAGCATGTTTATAGGTACAGTTGGGAGAAAAACCAGCCACAGAGGGAGCTCAGTTTTATTTGTCATTAATTTTGAATTGCTTCAACAGATGTTTGCTGGGAGCTGCTTTAACCTGCTTAATTTGTGTCTGTGTAAAGCAAAACAGATAGCCTCAATTAAGAGACTGATTAGTAAGTTCTTTAATGACTTTCAATAGTTTTAATCATTATTGCTGATACAGAATACTGAATACTGAATCCTGGGAGCTGGGATTTAGTTATTGTGTAAAAGCTAAAACACATTGCAGTCGTGTATGTACAGGGCACTTTTTCTTTTGTTTATTTTTGGCAGGGGATGGTCCTTGGGGTGTCCAGCATTACCAGGTTTAACTCTAATCCATGGTTGGCATCTCAAAGGTGCACATTCCAGCCCCCAGACATTCCCTGCTCTCCCGTGTGTGCAGGTGCCACAGGATGAGCTCCTCTCCTGGCAGCTCACCTGGCACAGCTGCTGGAGATTCCCCTGGTGCCATCAGGCTCTCCTACAGCCCAGCAAAGCACAGCAAAGCACAGTCCAGCTCATCCCAGCCCAGCTCAGCTCAGCCCAGCCCAGCCCAGCACAGCAAAGCACAGCAAAGCACAGTCCAGCTCATCCCAGCCCAGCCCAGCCCAGCCCAGCCCAGCACAGCAAAGCACAGTCCAGCTCATCCCAGCTCAGCCCAGCCCAGCCCAGCCCAGCCCAGGTCAGATCAGCCCAGCAAAGCCCAGCCCAGCTCAGCCCAGCATAGCCCAGCTCAGCACAGCTGTGGTTTTTGGGATGTTGTGCTGTGGTTTTTGGTTGGCTGTGCTGTGGTTTTTGGGAGGCTGGGCTGTGGTTTTTGGGAGGCTGTGCTGTGGTTTTTGGTTGGCTGGGCTGTGGTTTTTAGAGGCTGGGCTGTGGTTTTTGGTTGGCTGGGCTGTGGTTTTTGGTTGGCTGGGCTGTGGTTTTTGGTTGGCTGGGCTGTGGTTTTTGGTTGGCTGTGCTGTGGTTTTTAGAGGCTGTGCTGTGGTTTTTGGTTGGCTGTGCTGTGGTTTTTGGTTGGCTGGGCTGTGGTTTTTGGGATGTTGTGCTGTGGTTTTTGGTTGGCTGTGCTGTGGTTTTTGGGAGGCTGTGCTGTGGTTTTTAGAGGCTGGGCTGTTTTACCTGTGTCTTACCTGGCCATGGGCTTGGGGCCACCGAGAGATTTGCCTGGGAAGGGCTGGCCCAGCCAAACTTCAGTGCACGTTTAGTGTGGATATTCAATAAGCAGGGAGGTGAGTGCTGGGCTGGGGCTGCATTTCTCCCAGGCTGATTTAATCGGGTGCTGGAGCTCTCACTGTCCCTCTGCTGCCTGCTGTCCTTGGGCAGAGCTTTTCCCTGCGGCTGCAGGGAGGGTTTGGAAGCCCCTGGCACAGCCCTGGGACAGCAGCACTGGGAACAGGGTACCTGCACACGGCTCCATCCACCACCTGCGAAGGGCCAGGCTGGAGAATTCTTCCCTAATGGTGACAAAAATAACGTGTACAGCTCCTTTCGTGGCTCTCAGGTGGGAGCTGGGTGTGTTTTCCCAGATGGAGCAGAAGTGGAGCGTTCCTTGCCTTACAGAAATCCGTGACTGCTCTCCTGGTGCCCCTGGCACAGCAGCACTGCTGGCAGCCTCCCTCAGTCTGTCCTTTGCTTTGTGTTAAACATAAATTAAACACCTCTGGTTCCTGTTTGGTGGCAATGCTGCTTGCACTAAGGAGGCAGCCAAGTTTTTTTTTTTTAAATAAATAATTGCTTTGAGGGCCACCATTTAAAAACAAACAAACAAACTGAGAAGTTACATGCTGGAGAAGTCGCAAGCTGGCCACACAAAACAGCCAATCATTTCTGGAAATCTTGACCTGCAGTATTTTGTCCCTGTTTGGCTCTGCTCAGCTTACACATCTTAATGCCATGTCCTGGAGCCAATGTGAGCTTTGATCACTGAGAATTAAGTCAATAAATGAATGCAGAGAACTCAGCCAAGGGCAGGGATCAGTCTTTACAGCACCATGAAAAGGTGGGAAAATCAATTTATTTATTTATTTCTGTTGTCACTCAGAGAATGTTGCCACAATCACACTGAAAGTAATAAACAATTTGTGGCTGAAAATTGCATTTTAGGCAGATGAGGCCAGTTTTTCTGCTAAAAAGAGAAAAATAAAGCAAACAGAGGAAAGAAGTTCTGGGAGAAGGAGGCACAGGAAAGCAGAAAATCTGCAGAACAGAAGGGCAAAGTGTGCTGTCCAAATATCTCGTGAAGATTGGTGCTGAGCAGTGATTTATTCCTGCTGGGAGGAGGGCTGTGACACCAGGCCCTCGTGATCCGAGTGTGCAGTGAGAAATTCAGAAACTGGTGATGAGTTCTGGAGCTGCTCTGCCTGGGGAGCCCGAGGCTGGGCTGTGGTTTTTGGGATGTTGTGCTGTGGTTTTTGGGATGTTGTGCTGTGGTTTTTGGGATGTTGGGCTGTGGTTTTTGGTTGGCTGGGCTGTGGTTTTTGGGAGGGAACCACTGTAGCTGTGGGTTAAGGAGTTAACCCTTTGGAGCAGCAGAAATTAGACACAGATACCTGGCCCCTCTCAGGATAGGAAAGAGACAACTTTACTGAGAGCACGATCCGTGCTTAGAGCGTGTTCCCCAGAGCTGAGACAAGACAGCAGCTCACTGCACACTTGAGAAAACGCCTCTGGGACAGCACTTCAGGATGAGTCCCACGGTCTGCACCAGGTGTTAATCTAATGTTATTAATTCTATTCTGTTTTGACCAAATTATCATCCTGGGAGAAAATCTCCCTACCGAAGCTGACACGTTATCAGTTTGGGAACGGAGCTGAGAGAACAGGAGAAGCTCCAGCCTGAGGATGATTTTCCAGGCTGGAATTTTCCTACATCTCTACCAGTGTGTCCACAGACCACGGCTGCATCGGGGTGGAGCTGGAACTCCACAGGATTTTTGCTGTTTTTCTGGTCAGTGCCAGCCTGTTGTGTGGGCAGATTGTGCCTGTCTCGAGGTGTTTGGAGTGGATGATCTGATCAGTGCCAGTCCGTTCTTGGCTGCTCTGTCCACCTGCTGCCTCCCTCGTGCCACCCTTCTGCTGCTCCATCCATCTGTCAGGAATTTACTTACAAAGTGCATTAAAATAAAGCACTGGGATTTTATGTGCACGGGGATCCTGTTTCCAGCATCAGTAAATAGCTGTGTCTGTATAACAGCGTTGTAAAGTCCTGCACTAGTGATTTACAGCAGTGCTGTGGTGCCTGGGGAGCAGCCTGTTAACATTCAGATTTGGTGCTTTTCAGGGCTCGTTTTGTACCTTGTTGTTGAGTAATTCGGGTTCTCAGTGCAGGTGTGTGTGCTGAGCTGTTATCACAGAGATGTATTCAGGTGCAGAGCACAGCAACAGCTCCATGGAATTATTGCCTGGCTGAAGAAGTTCACAGCTGGGACCTGGGGCTGCAGAAATCCTGCAGATTTGGGTGTTTGTTACTGTCTGGGCTACTGGTTGTCCATGGGGAAGAACAGGGTGACCCTGAAGGAGTGGGTTGACTGACCCAGGGATTAAGATCTTTGAGTGTCTGTGTCCAGAGAGTGAGCAATGTGGTACAAAGGGATTTTAATGCGTTCAGCACAGCCAGGCACAGCAAGACCTGAACAAAGCCCTGAGGACACCAGGACAGCCAACCTAAAATATAGGTCAATGGTTTCGAATTTGGTGTAAGTTCCTTTTGCCTGATTAATCTATATCTGCCTGTATGTTAATGAGAGGGAGAGGCAGAAAGCTGACTGCTGCTGGAAGGTCCCTGAGGCTGAAAGAAAAATTGTGGCTAATTATTTTTTTCCTCTGGAAGATAAGCAAACATGGAGTTTATTTGACCTGTGCACCTTGTGCCAGACTCTCTTTCCAAATACTGTTCTTCAAAACAGCAATTAAAATATTAGAAACAGGGAAGAAAATGCTGCTGGAGGCACAGCAGCACAGCGAGGTGGGGAGGAGATGAGCATGGGCTGAAACCACAGCTGCTGCAGCGGGCTGCTCCTGGCCTGTGGCTGTGCCTGGCCTGACTTTCCAGCCTTGCTGATTCTCCCCAGCTCTCATGACATCTGCTCTTTCCACCCTGAGAGCCCTGGAGGCTGAAGGAGACTCCTCATTGCACCACGATTGTTCTCCACAGGCTGGGACCGGTGCTGGCATTGCCTCTTGTCATCCACTGCTCCCCACCCTCCCCAAGGTGAGCTGCAGCCCTCAGGGAGCTGTCAGGATATCTGATTCATGCGAGAATCTGTAATAAACTGGCTACAGTTATTTCTGTAGCTAATGGGAATGTAAATTTTCAGATAACATATGTTAGTGACGATAAGCAAAACCTCTGATAAGAACATCCCCACCAGAGAAGAAAACCCTGCTCTGCTGCTGCTGCCCCTCGCTGTCAGGAGCTCCCCTGAAGGATGAATCTGTGGTGTGGAAGAGGCTGCTGAGGCTGGGAGTGCCTGTCCTGACACAGTCCCTGCTCTTCCCAAGCACGTGGGGTGCTGGTGCCTGTGCGCGGTGCCTCTGGAATTTAGCCTGGAATGGGGCAGAGAACGAGCCTTGATTGACATGCTGATTTACCTTTCTGATTTATCTTTCTGATTTATCTTTCTGGTTTATTTTTCTGGTTTACCTTTCTGGTTTATCTTTCTGATTACCTTTCTGATTGACATTCTGATTGACATTCTGATCCACCTTTCTGGTAGACATTACCATTCTGATATACATTCCAGTGCATCTTTGGGATGGAAACGTGCAAATGCAATGCCCAGCAGGGTGAGAGTTGTGGCACGCAGCTGCTCCCACCCACCGGCGTCTGAGTGGGGCCCAAGGGCTCCAGTGGGGCTTTCAGCACCCCTGGGTGGTTCCCACAGATTTGCCCCCTCCATCCTGAAGGCTCCATAGCAGCTTCATGGTCTGGCTCCTCAGAGTGGGGTTAAGATGAGCCTGAGCAAATCCCTCTGCTTGGTGGTGTTTCCGTGTCGCTGCCTGGCCTGAGAGCAGTTTCTGTTTCATGTAATGGAGGCTGTACATCCCGATGAGCATTCGTGGTGCACTGGTGGAATTTGTCATAGGAGCCTCCAGACCTCTTAAACAGGCACTAAATTTAACTTTAAAGCAATGCTAATTCAGGGGGAAAAAACCCGTGTGCATCATCTGTCGTCAATCTGATAGTCTGTGATATGTGTAACCAATTGTTCTTATTTACATTAATTTGCATTGTGAAAAGCAATTTTACAGTTTCAGTCAGACTTAATAGGCAATTTGCAGCTCGCTGCCTAATGGCACAGTTACTTAAGCCTGCCCCGGGGTGCTTTCGAGACCTGAGAGGAGACTAAACCTTTTAAATGTTCAATTGAACAACTTAAAAAGTCAGGAAGTCCTCAGCTGTTAGCTCTGGCTCCTGCCTGCCTTGTCATGTTTGACATTGCTGCTCAGATGCCCTTTGATTGGGGTGGATTTAGCTCAGAAATTACCCGAATTTACCCGGAATGCTGAGCTGATCCTGCAGAACATCCCGGCCCCAGGCTCCCAGCCTGCAGAGGCGCCGGGCTCAGGGAAGGGCGAGGGGAGAGGGGCCCCCAAACCTCGAGCTGTGGCATTTGGGGTCACTGGGTCTGCTGCCTGTGTTTAATGACTGAGTTTGCACCGAAGCCTCTCACCTCAGTGACCCCTTCCTGCATTTATGGACCCATGAACCGCCCTGGGTAGGTGTGATAAAAGCAGATCCTGCAAGAGCATTGAATGAAAGCCCTTAATTTGCAGCAATTTTTCTTCAGGTTGGATGTTTGGGGGCAAATTGTAAAATAAGGTAAACTACAACCGGGTGAGCAGCAGAGGCTGCTGCGATTTCAGCACTCCCAAGCACTGCCTAAGAAAGGTCTTTGCCCCATCCAGGAGATTCTCACTGTTCCAGGCCTTGGTTTGGTTGCTGCAGGGGTCTCTGGAAAGCTGGAAGCAGATCCTGTGGCGAAGGGCTCTGCTCTGTGCATCCCAGATGAGGGAGGCAGCAACAAACCCCTTCTCAAAAGTGGGAGCACAACTTCAGTCCTTGCTCTGGTGACGAGTGAGGGTCCCAGGGTGTCAGAAGCTCTGTGCTGGATGAAGACACAACGTCCACGAGACTGCAGCAGGCCATGGTGCTGGCCACGGCTCATGGCCATGGATGTTTCTCTGCCCTTTGTACGCGGGCTCCTGTGAAATCACAGAACTGTCAGTGCTGGGGAAGACCTTCCAGGTCATCCCATCCAACCCTGCCCCACCACCAGATTCACCCCAAAACAGAGCCAGGTGTCACCTGGCAGCTCAAACAAGAGCGAGTTTTGTAAGAATTGCACCAGAGTTGGGCGGTTTGGTCATCCTTGTCCTCATGATGATGGAGACAGTGAGGAGCTGGGGATATCCCAGTGAGGAGCTGGGAATATCCCAGTGAGGAGCTGGGGATATCCCAGTGAGGAGCTGGGAATATCCCAGTGAGGAGCTGGGGATATCCCAGTGAGGAGCTGGGAATATCCCAGTGAGGAGCTGGGGATATCCCAGTGAGGAGCTGGGAATATCCCAGTGAGGAGCTGGGGATATCCCAGTGAGGAGCTGGGAATATCCCAGTGAGGAGCTGGGGATATCCCAGTGAGGAGCTGGGAATATCCCAGTGAGGAGCTGGGGATATCCCAGTGAGGGGAGCTGGGGATACCCCAGTGGGGATCTGAGGAATATCCCAGTGGGGAACTGGGATTGTCACACCCTCGTGACCCCCTTGGCCGGTGTCAGGGCCCTGGGACTCGTGGCTGTGTCAGTGCTGTGCTGTGGCTCTGATCCTCTCAGCCCTGCTCATTCCCAGCCTCCTTCCAGATGCTGAGATATTGATTCTGTCCCCGTGCTGCTGTCACATAAAGGTGTGCCCCACTGAACTAACTCAGTACCCCCATCCTGCTTCTTTAGGAGCTTGTTTTGTTCCTGCAAGAGGGTTTTAATTCAAAAGAATTTGCAATTCAGAGGAGAGCACTGGAGAGATTCCAGAGCACTGCCACAGCTCCGTGCCCCTGGGCATATCTGTGTTTGCAGCGCTGTGTGGAGCAGCACGGAGAGAGATTCAGGGGAAGTTCCTGATCAAATCATCCCCTGTCCTCGCTCACAGAGCCTCTTATCTACAATTAGCTCAAAGAGTTTGAAGCTCTGAATATCCCTGCCACTTTAGTGAAAAATAGCTGAAGTAGAATGATGCTTTTGTAGCGTTTTCCAGCTAGATCTGGCTAGTTTGGGGCCATCTGAGCTTTGTGATGCATGGAGGTGGTGTAGGTAGCCAGGCAATCTGGCACTGTCTATATTTGTACTTCAAAATAGCAGAGATCCAACCGAATTTCAGTTTTAAACTTTTTTATTTTTTTTTAGGATGGCCTTTGCTGTTGTTTCATGGATACATAATTAAAAAGCACGAAAGTTCAGAAGCCAAAGTGTGAGAGGTTGAAACCAGCTCATTTAAATGGGAGGTTTGGGACATATTTACACAGCAGCACGAATCTTTATTGCCTTTTGGAGGTTCCCTTGTAACACAGCTGCTATTGTCAGCTTTTTGTGGGAAGTTGTGACCATTGGAGCCGCACACGGCGTGGCCTGTGTCCCGTGGCTGGAGCAGGGTTAGGTGGAGGCTGGAGCTCCCCTCGTCCCAGCCAGGCTCAGGCAGGGTGTGCCGTGCCCCAGTGGTGATTTATTCTCTGCACCCCAGCGCTCTGCCAGGCGGGTGTGCTGCTGTCCTTTGACACCAGCTGCTTTGCAATCCTGCTGCACTCTTTGCCACAAAACCCACCAGGAAGGATATTTTATTCAGCCTGCTCTGGATTGTTCCCCCGCACCGGCCAAGAAGTCCCCAGCTAGAGAAAAAGCTGTCACCTGAGACCGGGGCTCCTGCCCAGGTTTGGAGCCATCCCTGCCCAGGGTTGGAGCTGTCCCTGCCCAGGTTTGGAGCCATCCCAGCTCAGGTTTGGAGCCATCCCAGCTCAGGTTTGGGTTGCTCCACTCTGGGTGTTCACTCGCAGTCCCAGCCGTGCTGGAGGCATTGCTGCTGCTGGCCACATGATTTAGGAGCAGGATCTGGTGAAGCTGCCGCCCAGCCTATTCTGCTGCTGGGACACCCAGCCCTCTGCTGGCTCTGTAAGGAACCCAGGTTCTGTGTTTTGGAGTCTGGAGTGTCTAAAATGCAGAGGCTGTGTTTAAGAAAAAAATCAAAATACTGCAGGGTTTGGACATAGTTGTGCTCTTTTATCTCTAAATCAAGGACTGATGGGGACAGTTTCCGGTTTGCAGCACGGAGCAGACACAAAGCTCTTGGCTATCCTTTCACACACAGCAGCCTGCAGGCACAGGATGGCCCCTTATGGGCTCCTGCTCCTGAGCTGCTGCATCTCAGCCTTCTGGTAATGGACACCGGGCTTTTCATCTTCCATGGATTTGTGAGGATGAGTTTCATCAGCTGAGCTGCAAACCCTCTGTTCACGCTGAACCCTGAGAGCATTCTCGAAAGCCCAGTGCATGCTCAGGGAAGACATTATTGCATTAATCACTGGCTGTGTAATGTNGCCATCCCAGCTCAGGTTTGGAGCCATCCCCTGCTCAGGTTTGGAGCCATCCCCTGCTGAGGTTTGGAGCTGTCCCTGCTCAGGTTTGGAGCCATCCCAGCTCAGGTTTGGAGCTGTCCCTGCCCAGGGTTGGAGCCATCCCCTGCTCAGGTTTGGAGCCATCCCAGCTCAGGTTTGGAGCCATCCCAGCTCAGGTTTGGGTTGCTCCACTCTGGGTGTTCACTCGCAGTCCCAGCCGTGCTGGAGGCATTGCTGCTGCTGGCCACATGATTTAGGAGCAGGATCTGGTGAAGCTGCCGCCCAGCCTATTCTGCTGCTGGGACACCCAGCCCTCTGCTGGCTCTGTAAGGAACCCAGGTTCTGTGTTTTGGAGTCTGGAGTGTCTAAAATGCAGAGGCTGTGTTTAAGAAAAAAATCAAAATACTGCAGGGTTTGGACATAGTTGTGCTCTTTTATCTCTAAATCAAGGACTGATGGGGACAGTTTCCGGTTTGCAGCACGGAGCAGACACAAAGCTCTTGGCTATCCTTTCACACACAGCAGCCTGCAGGCACAGGATGGCCCCTTATGGGCTCCTGCTCCTGAGCTGCTGCATCTCAGCCTTCTGGTAATGGACACCGGGCTTTTCATCTTCCATGGATTTGTGAGGATGAGTTTCATCAGCTGAGCTGCAAACCCTCTGTTCACGCTGAACCCTGAGAGCATTCTCGAAAGCCCAGTGCATGCTCAGGGAAGACATTATTGCATTAATCACTGGCTGTGTAATGTGCAATAATTCATGCCTGTCGTTGCAGGGCTGGGGCGTGGCTGCCTGCAGGTGACACCACAGAGGGTTTGTGCCCTGCCCAGGTGAGAAGCAGAGAGGCTCTCTCCAGAGGAGGAGCAGCACCCATGGAGAATGGGATTGGTGTGCAGAGAACATCCCAAAAGGCAGAGCTGGAGCAGCAGGAAGGGGCTGTGGGAGCGGGGCTGGTGCCAGCAGTGCCCAGCAGGTTGGTGCTGGCACCCAGTGCCGTGGGGGTCCCTCTGTGCCTGCTCTGGCCCTGCCCTCCCTGCAGGGCTGGGGGCTGTGGGGTGGAGCAGCCCTGGGAGCTCTGCACCAGCCAGACGAGGGGACATCGTTCTGTCAGGCACTCACACACACAGAGGGGTCTGGCACTCAATGTGCTGAGTGAAAATTAATGAAATTAATGGAATTAATCGTGTCCAGATTGCACAGCTGCACCCTGGGCACACACAGGCTCCAGGCAGGGGCACTGGGGGCAG
>VWZS01000657.1:67201-85617 GCA_013397075.1 Rhabdornis inornatus
GCTGCTCTATGGGGCCGCTCTGTGGGGCTGCTCTGTGGGGCTGCTCTATGGGGCCGCTCTCTGGGGTCTCTCTATGGGGCTGCTCTATGGGGCCGCTCTATGGGGCCGCTCTCTGGGGCCTCTCCCGTCCCGGGTGGGGCTCTGGGGGTCCCAGCCCAGCCTCCCCTCCCGGAGCTGTGCCCCGGCTCCGGGCTCTGGCTGTGCCACCCCTCTGGGTGGTGGCAGCAGTGTCCCTGTCCCTGACTCTGGGGAGCCAGCGCTGAGTTCTGTTCCTCAATCCCACCCAGCGAACCCCGAATGGCTTCTCCCTATCACTGCACTTAAGGTCGCGCTGACGACTCCATTAGGAACGTGTTGCCAGCTATAATTACTGTGTTCGTGTGTAAAGAGCTGCCCCGAGCTGACATGGTGCAGACGTGGTTCCACCCAGGCACAGATGGTTTGTTTCTGGCCCTTTGCTAAATTGCTATTCATGTCACAGTCTCCAGCCCATCGCACAGTCCATAAACACGACAACAGATTTTTCCAACGGGCACTCTGGGTTCACACAGCCTTTTTCTCAGGAAATAAAAAAGCTATTTGTGGGCAAATAACCCCACCAAAACCCAGAAAACATTTGAGAGAGAAACTGGACTCCTGCATTATCCAGTGACCCTTGCTCCAAAGAGCATCATAATTTCTGTTCCAAAGTCACAAAGTTACTGACTTTTACTCTTCAGAATCTCCTGTGTCAGAAATAAGGAGTCATGAAATGGAGGCAATGGAATGAAGTATTTACCCTAAAAATAAATGACAGGATGTAAAGCTTCTCTTGCGAATAGCAGCCTGAAAGGGGAGACTTTCCTGCAGGAATGATAATTCCGGTGCCATGCCAAGGTTTTACCATCGTGGTTACCCCTGAAGAGGGCCCTTGGCTCTTGCAGGAGCACGCTGGAGTGGGGAAGGTCAGTGCAGCCACAGGGCAAACCCTGGGAAGCAGCTCGGGGCCACATTTCAGGGCTCTTGCTTTCCTCTCTCTGCTTTCTGCAGTGTGGCTCCAGGTGAGATTTTGGACTCGCAGGATCTACATGTGAAGGTTTTCTGAGGGGCTGCCCTGGCTGCATTAATCCACAGGTGAGTAACTCACCTGGTTTTGGGCAAGCCCCGATGGGATGGGAGGAGCTGAGCTTGGCAGAACCATTGAGGGGAGCCAGGCCCCTGTCCTGGACCAGCCTACAACAACTACGGGAAAATCTCCTGTTCCTGCTCGGGAATATCTCCTGTTCCTACGTGGGAACATCTCCTGTTCCTGCACTGGAACATCTCCTGTTCCTGCATGGGAACCTTTCCTGTTCCTACACGGGAATATCTCCTGTTCCTACACGGGAACCTCTCCTGTTCTTACACGGGAACATCTCCTGTTCCTACACAGGAATCTCTCCTGTTCCCACACGGGAACATCTCCTGTTCCTGCACTGGAACCTCTCCTGTTCCTATGTGAGAACCTCTCCTGTTCCTACACAGNGGAACATCTCCTGTTCCTGCACTGGAACCTCTCCTGTTCCTACAATGGAACCTCTCCTGTTCCTACACAGGAACCTCTCCTGTTCCTATGTGAGAACCTCTCCTGTTCCTACACAGGAACCTCTCCTGTTCCTACACAGGAACCTCTCCTGTTCCTGCATGGGAACATCTCCTGTTCCTACACAGGAACCTCTCCTGTTCCTATATGGGAACATCTCCTGTTCCTGCACAGGAACCTCCCTCCTTTCTGTGCTGTGGCACAGCAATGGGGATTGTGGGGCACTCCCCAGGATTTTCCAGTTTATTTTCCCTTTGGCATTTAGGGCAGTTCTGAACCGGGGCTCATCGTCGGGGCAGATTTCCATGGATCAGAAAGGTGGCACTGGAAGCAAGACAGGAGAGTGGGACTAAGAGGAGTTTGGTTTTTCCTTGACACCATTCCCCTCTCGGCACGTCACAGCGTTTATTTCCCTCCAGGAACCTCCCCTTGCCAGCCTTGCCCTGTGCCCTTTCCTGGGATCTGCAGCTGCCCCTGACACCTGAACTGAGCCTGGGACAGGGAGAGGGGACAAAGAGAGGGGACAGGGAGAAGGGACAGAGAGACGGGACAGGGACAGGGGGCAGACACCACGGGAGCTGCTGGTGGGACACTGGGCAGGACACACAGGGGACACCGGCAGGACAGGCAGGACAGGCAGGACAGGCAGGACAGGCAGGACAGGCAGATCATTGGGGACCAGACCTGGCTTCAGGAGCTGGGGCACCCCTCAGCTGGGAGCCGGTTGTCACCCACGTTCCTGGGCTGCCCCCTCTGCAGGGGGCTCTTTCTTCCCTACAAATCCCAAACCTCACCAAACACCAAAACATCTAATTGGGAATAGGTAATAAACTTAATGTGCATGAAAACATGCATGAAAAGCTCTGCCCTCAACAGCAGCAGGCTTCCTCAAATTTCCATAATGCTAAGCAGTGTCTTGCTCACATACCCACGGATCGTGGTGGCTTTGTTGTCATGGATACTGGTACATACCTTGTTTTCTTTCTGAGATCTATCAAATATGTGCATTTGGATGTTCTCTGGATTTGCCTGAATGTTCTAAGCATATTTTTACACTAGTAAATAATATTAAACAGCTGTGTAATTTATGCTGGAAGACTGAACACACTCCAGCTCGGGATTTTAACACCCTTCTCTCACCCTTGAGATTTCCAAACACTGCCCGGTGATATTCTCATGGAGACAGAGCATGACTTGCAATAAACTGTGTTCTTTCTGTGGGGTTTTACTCTGAGGAGCCCCTCCATGGACTAGCCACTCCCCAGCCACCCACGGGCAGGGAAAGGAGTCACCAGCCTGGTTTTAAAGCATGAGCTGATTCCTTTCAAGGTAATTTGAAAGATAACCCCAGCCTGAAAACAAAATCTAGCAGATTTCTGTGTTGTATCTGCTTCATCTTAGTGGAGCCAAGAAGAATATTGCAGGCTGTGGGTCCTGCGGGGAAGTCTTGGAAGCAGGTTCCCATCTCTCCCCTCTGGAAAAGCAGGCACTCCACCTGAAGGTGCTGGGCACCTGAGATGGAAATTCTAATCCCAGCAATGAAGAAAACCCAAGCTCCTGCTTTGCCTCATTACTGATGCCTCAGTCCACAGGAAGCTTTGTGCTGCCTCTGGGCCTGACAGCAGATCTGTAAACACGGGCTGCCAGCGGTGGCCGTCCTCTGTGGCAGGGACAGGGTTCCCCCAGCACCACAAATAACCTGCAGAGCTGAAACCTTCCCATTCCGGGTCTGGAGCAGGTAAAAAACCCCAGGTGTTCTCAGTCTCTGTCTGCTGAGTCAGCACCTGAGTGTAAACTCTGTTTTCTGCTTAGTGGCTACACCGAGGAGTACAACTCAAAGAGCTCAGGCTGGGTAATGGGCTCGTGCCTATGGTTGTCAGAATTAAATTCAATTAAGTTTCATTTATCAGCAGCAGAGAAAGAAGATGTTGAAATAATAAGACGAGGGAATGATAATATTCCTAGAAAAGGAGTAACATTTGTCACGATTAAAGAACAAAACTGCAATAGAGTCAACTCCCTTATCTGCAGTTTGTGAAGTTGAGAGTACATCAAATAAACATGGGATAAATATTTGAGGAATACATGCACAAAGCCGTGCTTCAGAGAGAAAACAACATTTACCTCCGTACAGTGACTCAGTAGAGGCTGCAGAGACACGGGGCGTGCTCCTTGTCCTGTGGCAGACAGCAGGAGCAAAGCCACGGCCTGAAACAGGAAAGCAGGGAATCTGGAACAGCCTGGCAGGACCCAAGAGAGCTGGGAAGCTGGGCTGAGCTCCTGAGAAGGAGCAGGGGAGCGAGGGCAGCACCAGGACCTCCACAAAGGAGGGTTTGGCTTTTATTTCCTCTGGAACGGCAGAAACACAGAAACAGCAGCAGGAGACTGGAGAGGGATCCCAAAAACAAGAGACTGAGATCAGCACAGGTGTGAGATCAGCACAGGTGTGAGCACAGCACAGGTGTGAGCACAGCACAGGTGTGAGATCAGCACAGGTGTGAGCTCAGCACAGGTGTGAGCTCAGCACAGGTGTGAGTTCAGCACAGGTGTGAGATCAGCACAGGTGTGAGCTCTGGACAGGTGTGAACTCAGCACAGGTGTGAGCACAGCACAGGTGTGAGCTCAGCACAGGTGTGAGCTCTGGACAGGCGTGAGATCAGCACAGGTGTGAGTTCAGCACAGGTGTGAGATCAGCACAGGTGTGAGCACAGCACAGGTGTGAGATCAGTGCAGGTGTGAGCTCAGCACAGGTGCGAGCTCTGGGCTCCTCTGCAGGTGAATGCAGTGCGTGGCTTGCAGCTCTCTGAGGTGTCCGGTTTGGGCTCTGCTGCCGTAACAAGGCCCTTGAGGAGAACATTTCCAAGAAGATCAAAACCTGAGGAGGCCGTGTCTCCTCTCTCCTTTGTACAAAAAAAGAAAAAAAAAAAGGAGAGAGAGAGAGAAAAGGGAAATGTAATTCTGTTTCATTTGTGTGTGCATGAACAAATTTGTTTCAGAAGCAATTTTACGGTAATTATGACCATCTCCAATGCATTAGATTTTCAGAAATATTCACTCTAATGTCAAGATGAAAACTTTCACGTCCTGATTTTTTTATTTGATGTTCTAACAATTTAAGGGTTCCAATAATTTGTGTGCATGAGTACACTAGAACAAAACCACATTTACGACTTCTGAGTTTTGTGACACTGAAAATTTTATGGTGAAGTGATTTTGACCTTTGGAAGATATAAAAAATTCAATGGTAACATGATCTTTATCTCTCAGCACAGCATGTTATGGTCCCTAGTTTCAGCTCCTATTCCCTGATAAAAAGGTGTGTTTGATCTCTTATTCCTCCTAATGCTTCAGTTGTATCATAATTATAAATTTATTTGGTAATCACTGTGATAGTGCTGATACGAGAATCCATTTAGCATTTCTGTGTCCGTGGCACTTCCTTCCACTGGGGATACACTGTGGATTTATCAAGGTAAGGTACAAAGCTTTCTAAATTGCTTTTGAGTGGAATTTAAGGCTAATAAACTTCAGGGAATTTGGGGACATCTGCATGAAAAGGATCCAGTGCCCTTTTCAGTAGTTTCTTGTCCATTTTTGATGGGTTTTGTGGTCACTTTTCAGTGCCAGCCTCTTATAATTGCTGCTTCCTGAGATGAAGCTTCGTGCCATTTGTGTGGAGAGAGGCTGAGTGAACAATTGTAAACGATCCATTTTGTGTTCCGTGAGCAGCCATCCATCACCGGGCACTGCCACGGGAGTGTGGTAACACTAAAACTGTGTTTAATAAAGCCCACGTTTCAGTACCACTGCGATAGGGTCAGCAGCTGCCAAACACAATTAATCACTCCTTTACTGAGGGGGCGAGCAGGTTGGGAGCAAGGGAAAACAACAGGAGTACGAGGAAGAACAAGCACGAAAAATAAAACATAACATCACACAAACAAAGACCAGTTCCCTCTAGTTTTCCCTCCTCAAACATCTCCTGAAGGCTGTCAGTGCTGTCTCACAGGGTGAAGCACGAGGTTGCCAGGATGAGCCAGGGGTGTAAGGAGGACATTTCCCCAGGAGACAGGAGTGCTGTAACTTCCCATCACCAGATCCAGGAGCGCGACTGTTGGGTCTCCTTCCCAAAATAGTCAGGAAGACACAGGCAGAGGGGGGGTGTTCTGCTGAGGCTTTGCCAAAACCTTTCTGAATCGAAGGATGGGCAAGGGGGGAGTGTGCAGGTGCAGGTGTGTGTGCAGGTGTGTGTGCAGGTGTGTGTGTAAATGTGTGTGTGCAAATGTGTGTGTGTAAATGTGTGTGTGTGTATATGTGTGTGTGTAAATGTGTGTGTGTGCAAATGTGTGTGTGTGTAAATGTGTGTGTGTGTAAATGTGTGTGTAAATGTGTGTGTGTAAATGTGCGTGTGTAAATGTGTGCGTGTGTAAATGTGTGTGTGTAAACATATGTGTGTGTAAATGTGTGTGAATGCAAATGTGTGCTGGGGGAATTCAGTGGCTACTGCAGGATTTCCCTCAGCCCTACAATGTTCCTGTGCCCTACAATGTTCCTGTACCCTACAATGTTCCTGTACCCTACAATGTTCCTGTACCCCACAATGTTCCTGTACCCTACAATGTTCCTCTACCCTACAATGTTCCTGCACCCTACAATGTTCCTGTACCCTACAGTGTTCTTGTACCCTACGGTGTTCCTGTGCCCTACAATGTTCCTGTACCCTACAGTGTTCCTGTACCCTACAATGTTCCTGTACCCTACAGTGTTCCTGTACCCTACAATGTTCCTGTGCCCTGCAGTGTTCCTGTGCCAGGAACTCGCCCACTGCCTGTTCTGAGCGGAATAACCAGTGATTAAAACCCCAGTTTCTGGCTATTTGTGGTGTGACAGGAAGCGAAAAGCTTTCCTGCAATTGTCCAGTGCCAGTCTGGGTGTGAGGCTGCCCCCGTCCCTCTGCCTGGCAGGGGTGGGGAGGCCAAAGCTGCAGCCCCGGACAGAGCAGAGCTCGTCCCGCTGTGCCTCACTCCTCACGGCAGCGCTGGGAGCGCTGCTGCCGGCTGGGCTGGCTCAGGAGTCAGGCTCCGGACTGTGGGAAACGCTGCTGAGGCGTCTGGACCGAGCTTAACCAGAGCAGAGAGAGTTTGTGAATTCACAGGCTGTGAATCTGGAGCTAACAGCAAACTGGGAGAGCAGCTCGGCCTGGCTGGGCTGGGCTGAGCTGAGCTGAGCTGAGCTGGGCTGAACTGGGCTGGGCTGGGCTGGGCTGGGCTGGGCTGAGCTGAGCTGGGCTGGGCTGGGCTGAGCTGGGCTGGGCTGGGTTTAGCTGGGCTGGGCTGGGCTGGGTTTAGCTGGGCTGGGCTGGGCAGTCTCAGAGCAGCCCCCAGAGCCAGACCCACGCACCAGTGGGCTCCTGCTCTCACCAGGGGTGAGCGCTCTGCACATCCCAGGAATGCTTTCATTGGAATGCATCTGATAACGCAGCAAAGGGAAAACGGGAACGGGTTGGCAGGTGGCCTTTCAAATGAAAGGGCACTTGGTAAACTCTGCTTGCTGCACCCTGGAATACTAAAGGCATCACACTCTGTGCATATTCCCGTCCATTTCCCCGTTGTTCTGTCCTTTTTATTGTTCATATTCCAAAAACCGAATCCAATTTCCAAAGGCATGGAACGGTAAGGTGTGTTTGGGCTGGTTCATTGCAATTGCAGATGTATGTTCTACTTTTATCCTAAGGGTCCGAAGCAAAACACAGCAAGGACTGCAGCCTTAGACTTCATGCCTTTGTGAACATACAAATGAGAGTCACTCTTTATTCTCCGAGCAGGATGGGAAAGCAAAATTGGTGCTAAGTGTTGAAACAATTACCCCCAGGTACCATCTCTTCCCAACCACAGCAAGCTGCTGCCGAATGGTGCTGCCTTTAAATTTAAACAAAGCCTCTGATCTCAGGAGCAGCCATGCCCAGACTTGAAAAAGCATCAGACATCATCATTCATGTATTAACAATTAATTATTTAGTTATTGGCTCGAAGCAAAGCCAGCACACGGGGATGTCTGTTGTTTGCATTCCTCAGGCTCGCAGCCACGAGTGCGGGCCGGGTGTTCTGCGAGGCAAAGCCACCTGAAAACGCCCTGAGTCCCCACAGGTTTGTCCTGCACGGGCTCCCAGCAGCTCAGTCCCCACGGGGAAATCAGGTGCTGATCCTTGCCAGCAGCCTCCAGCCGGATCTCTGCCCGGAGTAAGGCCAAAACACAGCGAAACCTTTTCTGTGAAATCCAGTTCTGCACGTGCAGCCTGTAGCTCCCAGTGCTGAGCTCAGCAAATCTCTGCACCTCCTCTCTTTGGATTTGTTTTATTTCTGACAAATTTCAGCTGTTCCGTTTCAAACGTTGTCCGTGTGTACCCCGTATTAAACATTTTCTGTTTTGGCAGACACAGATAAATCTCTCCGAGGAAGTGCACACACAATTATCGATGTGCAATTAAGGTAAATTAATGACCAGCTGACTGGATCACCACGTGTGGCAGTGAGCTGGGGCAGCTCCTGGCATCGGTGGGGTTGTTTGGCATTTCAATAACACAGAAGAGACATGAATTGAATTGTTTGGCATTTCAGTAGCAGAGAAGAGATGTGAATGGAACTCCGTGGTTTCTGCTGCCTGGAATATTTGTGAGCTTTGATCACCGGCTGTGACGCCGCGGTCAGGGGTGGCTGCTCAGGGCTGGGAACGCAGAGCTGGGCTGTGGCAGGGAGCCCACCAGGAACGGCAGAAATGACCCCACAAAGGTGGTCGGGGCTGCTGTGGCACGAAGAGCTGACCCTGTTCGCCGCTCAGGTGTGGGCAGGAGGGCACGGGGAGCTCAGGGGGCTCATCGCTGATTCCTGCTTTGCTGCCTGCGCTCACAGTGACCATAGAATTACAGACGGGTTTGTGCTGGAAGGGATCCCGGGGGCCACTGCTCCAACCCCTCTGTGAGGAGCAGGACCCTGCTCAGAGCCCCTCGGGCTGATGCCTTCTGCAGGGCGAGCTGTGCACTGCCTTACAGGAGGGGTAAACTCCAATTTACCCCTTCCAACCGGAGATGCTGGCATTCCACAGACATCTCTACTTTCCCTTTGGCAAGAGCGGGACATATTCCCAGTTCTTGGAAGCTGCTGCTTATTAAATAACAGAAAATAGCTTCTGGAAGGATCTGAAGCAAGGTCTGCTCCTTTTGTCCTTGTTCCCGAGGCAGTGCCACCCCAGCTGGGGCTGGCCGGGCTGAGCTGTGCGGGAGGACACGCAGCAGGCTGTGCTGCTGCTGGGGACAAGCACTGCACACGTGTGGGCTGCTGTGTAAATACGTTTCAAGGGGTGATTTACTGCGTGCAGCACTGTCACACTTCTGAAGAGAAAGCCAAAACAGCCGTGAATTTGCGGTCACCTTGAAGGCACACGGGCTCGGGAACCCTGACAACGTGCTTAGGAAAGGCAGTGATAATCAGGAGTGCTCGGTAATGACCGGGGGTTTTACAGCCAGATCAGTTAAACATTCCGAGCAAAGATGGCAGGAGAACATTGTTAGTGAGCTCATTAGTCCTCTGGAACTGCCAAGCAAAGCCATTAATGGGGAGAATCAGATTGGATAAGAACGGGATTTGCAAAGGCAGTCTTTGAGGACATGGAAAATGCAAGCGTTTGCTGGGGCTGGTTTCCCAGCTGGCTGCAAAAGCTGTTCAGAGGAGCCCCCGAGCCCAGGGCTGCCTCTGCAGCTGGCACCCCCCTGTCCCCGCCTGCTTCTCACTGATGAGCTCTGTGTGCTCTTGGCACTTCCTTGGGTGCCTCTTTCTCAGGTCAGCAGTGAACGAGGCACTCAGCACAAACAAATGAATAAACAAACAAATGCTGATTCATGCCTCTCTTTCCTTCCACTGTTTATTTCCCATCCCGTTTTTATTACCTTTATTCTCTACATTTCCCTGGACCCCTATTGGCTGGGTGTGATAGAATTTTTCCTGCTGCTTCTGTCACCTCATTCTTCACTTTTACAGACTGTGGTTGAGCTCTGGAGGGCTCCCTCGAGCGGGTCTTGCAGGAGCTGTGCTGGGTCCTTTTTGTGGAGACCGAGGGACTCTCCAGCAAGGCTTTGGAAGGAGCTGGAAGCGCAGGTCACACGGAGAACACAAAGCCCTGAACAGGAGCAAGGTGCAAATCCTTTGGTGTGGGAGCCTTGTCCCGATAACCAGAGCCTGGCAGGGAGGCACTGCCCTGTCTGGGCTCCCAGCCCACGGCCAGGGCACAGCCCAGCCCTGCAGGGGAAGCAGCTCCTGAGCAGGGGGACAGGCAGAGCCCCCCTCGGTGACAAACACAACGTGACAGGAGCACACAGAGCATCGAGAATTCCGAGTTACCCTGGGAAAGAAAGAAGCACGGGCAAAACAAGCCATGTTTTATGAATAATTGTCCTTTTCCCAAGGTCGTAGTTCTTTTTATGTTCCACGAACAAAGCACTGTGGGCTTTTGTTTCTCCAGAAAAACACAGGATGGCAGGTGAGGAGCAGCTCAGCTCAGAAGCAGTTCAGCCCTGGAAGTCCTTTCCATCCTCCTGTCTCTCTCCATCCCCCTGTCCCTCTGTATCCCCCTGTCCCTCTGTATCCCCCTGTCCCTCTCCATCTCCCTGTCCCTCTGTATCCCCCTGTCCCTCTCCATCTCCCTGCCCCTCTGTATCCCCCTGTCCCTCTCCATGCCCCTGTCCCTGTGTACCCCCTGTCCCTCTCCATCCCCCTGTCCTTTTGTATCCCCTTGTCTCTCTCCATCCCCCTGTCCCTGTGTACCCCCTGTCCCTCTCCATCTCCCTGTCCCTCTGTATCCCCCTGTCCCTCTCCATCCCCCTGTCCCTCTCCATCCCCTTTCCCTCCTCCTGCCCGGGCTCTTCCTGGCGCCTCCAGCCAGCGCTCGGGGATCGCAGGGGCCGTGAGAGGAGATTGGGAGCTTTGCTCTGGAGTTATCAGCGCTCAGCCAGAGCTGCGGGTCGCGCTGAGCTCCCTGACCCCGCGGAATCCTCACAAAACAATCTTTAAGCAGGATCCAGCAGCCTCAGCAGTTCCTCTAGGATGTCATACTCCGAGTGCCTAGGGGTCTTCCTTCAGAACCATGTTCACACAAACTCTCGCAAATTTGGAGTATTTTTTTCCTTCCCAGGTTTGGGCAGCACCTCAGCTGTGTTGGCTTTTTTGCAGATTTTTGTCGGTGCTTCCAGAGGAGCCCGAGGGGATGGAGTCCCCGTGGGGATGGAGTCCCCGAGGGGATGGAAAAGAGGAAGAAAACCCGCGTTGCTGCAGCTCCCGGCGGTGCCCAGGCTGCCCAAGGGCGGGGAGAGCCCCAGGAGAGCCCCAGGAACCGTCCCTGGGCACCTCGGGAAGGGCTCCGTGGCCAGGTGAGCAGAGCCCAGCGGGGATGGCTCCGTGTCCAGGTGAGCAGAGCCCAGTGAGGATGGCTCCGTGTCCAGGTGAGCAGAGCCCAGAGGGACAGAGCCCTGCGGGACAGAGCCTTGAGGGACAGAGCTGCCCTGTGGGACAGAGCTGCCCTGTGGGACAGAGCTGTCCCGTCCCGTGGGACAGAGCCTCGTGTCCCGGGGCTGCCGAACCCTGTGCTGGGAATGCGGTTCCCAGCTCACAGCAGCCACCTCGGGAGCCCCATCTCACCAGGGCGTCCTGGGAAAATAAATATTTATGAGGAAAAGCCACAAATTGCCACAAAAAGCCAAGTTATTCTGCAAATTATCAGAGAACTGGAACACATTGTGGAAGGAAAAGGTATTTTCTGAAAAGACCTTTCAAGCACAATGCCTCATTCTCTGCAATGTTCATCTTCAAAAGCCAAGAATGGGGAAGGATTAATGGTCCAGGACCCTGTGAATTCGCACTTCCCGGAACAAAGAACAAAGATGTAAAGCCTGTCTTCAAATGTCCCTGTTTTCTACAAAGGAATATAATTTTGCTTCTGTCATCATTTCAAGAAATACTTTCTCCACAATGATTTCTCTTCCAAAGTCAAAGAGTTGAAATCTTGCAGAAAAAAAAAAAAAAGAGGAAGAAAAAACCCTTGCATTTTCTGGGAAAAAAATACCCAGCAACACAGGCTCTTATTTTGCTGGCAGAGGCAGAAATCACTTGAAACAAGAAGAAAGAAGGAGAAGCTGAACATGTTTCAATTAAAAAAAACATTATTAGCTCACAAAGGGAGAGATAAAAAAGGCTTTGCTCTCCGGGAGAGCGATGGGGCTGCCTGCTGCCAGCAGTGCCCTCCCTGGTCTGGGGGATGGTGACGCCAGGACAGGGCTGGGCTGGCACTGGGAGTGCCCCAGGCTGTGCCCTGGCCCTGCCCTGGCACCCTTGCCAGGCTGGCAAAGGGAAAAATGGAATTGTTATGTGTCTGCATTCGGAGTTCGATTGCAAACACCTCCTGGCTGGAGGGGCTGCAGGGGGGACAAGGGCTGTGGTGGCCCTCAGGCAGCGGCAGGGATGGCACTGAGGGGTGGCCTTGGTGGCCCCAGAGAGGGTGGAGGCAGAGCAGAGTCTCCGCAGAGCACTGCTCACCTGTGCACAGGTGGGTGAGCCCTGAAGCCACGGGGGTTGCACCTGCAATCCGTGAGCCTTTGTGCGTGGGCACAGGCAGGTCTTGGTGCCAGGCACAGCCCCTGCCTGATCACTCAGTGCGTGTCCAGAAACAGAATTGTTTGGTCTGAAAGGAAATTCAGATGGATCACAGAAACCCTGTAAGAAATGGATCCAAGTTGTTCCTACATTCAGAGCAAACACAACATGAAGGAGCTGCTCTGGCAGCATCCGGTGGTTGATGGTCACCAGCGAGCTCATTTTTTGTGATGTCTCTTAATTTCCAGGCACTTGTTGAGTGCTTATAAATAAGTGATAGCATCTCATCTGGAAGCAGACTCTTGGGAAATGGCATTTCCCAGGCTGAAACGCTGCTGTGCACAGAACACGCCTGGAGGGCAGCAATCTGACGAGTTAAATGCCCGGCAATGCCCACGGCTGTCCCGGCTGCCCATGAACCCTGTGGCTTTTGAACTTGATTTATTACGGGTGGCACAAGCAGCCTGAGTGCCCCGAGCAGCGAGGAGCTGCAGGACACAACGAGCCCCAGCGTGGCCAGCTCTGGTGACCGGCTCAGCCCCCGAGCTGTCACTGCTCGGATGTTTTCCACAGCAGAGCCACCACGCTAATCCATCAGCTGGGACAGTGGCACGGGCACGGATGGCACTGGCAGGGTGTCACTGATGAGCTGGCGGTGTCACATTCCTCCTGCGGGTGGCACATGCAGGGGGTGTGAGGGGCCAGCACTCAGAGCCCGGTGTCCCAAGAGGGGACAGCGCAGTGCCTCGCTCTGCTCGTTCCCTCTGAAGTGTCTGGCTGCCCCGCAGAGGTGAAAATCTGTCCCTTCTGTCTGCTCTCCTCCTCCTGATGCTCAGGGTCCCTCCCTCCCACGCAGAGTCACTTGTCCAAACCCTCCCGTGCCCCGTGGATTGCTGTGTGCCCATTCCCTGGCTGGGGAAGGAGGGACAGGTGAGAGCCACACCCCACAGCGCTCGTGGCATCCTCCTCACCGGCTTGGCACGGCTCTGGGAGCGTGGGGCAGCAATTCTGGCTTGGTATCACAAGCACAATTTAAATTCCCCTTCCCCTGTCCCTTTCCAACGAGAAGTCATCTGGATTTTTTCCCCCAAACAATATTTTAACCACAGCTCTGCATATTTCCCCTGTTCTTTCTGGACACCGCTTTTAAGATTTCACACTGCTTTGGGATTACAGAAGGGTCATTATGAACTCACACCTCAAGCTACAAGATAAATACACAATGACATATCCTACAGCTGCCTCCCTCCCTGTCTCAAATAACTGACCTGGCAGGTTCATTCTAATGCCCCTCCTGAAGGATTAGTGATGGATCTCCCTCCAGTTTCAGACACGGCAACACCCTGCAGGGCAAGAGAGGTGGAACCATCTCCTGCCCAGATGATAAACAGGACTTTTTGTCTATGTCCAGGTACCTGAGTATGAATTAATCATCAGCCTGCAGTGCAGGAAATGTTCCCGTTTGCTCGGCAGCAGAGGGATTCAACTCCTGCCTCATGAATTCTTTATGGTTAAATCTTATATATCATGTAAATGAACTCTGAGTGCCTGCAGCTCACCACAGGAGCAGTGCAGGATTTTGTGGCCAGTTGTCACACCTCTGGGAGCTCGTGGTCAGCTGGGGAAACTCAAACACTCAACTCTTGATTTTAGTTTGGATCACTGGTTCTTCCTGAGGCTCCTCTGGAGTTCCCCCAGCTCTGACTTTCTCTGAGGCTTTGCTGCAGCTGCTCCTGTGGGACCGGATGGTTCTGAGAGCTGGAATGGTGGAGAGGGGACAGGGAAGGTCCCAGCCCGGGCTGGGGGGTCAGGCAGGACCAAGGGCCCAATGCTGGGCTGCAGGAAGGATCTGGGCTCTGGTAGAGGAGCACGGAGGAGTCCTGGGGACATCACGGTCTGTTTGTTGTGATCTGAGCCCTGAGAGTCTGGGCACAGAATGGGATGGTCACACATCTCAGGCTGGCTGGTCCCTGAGCTGCAGGGAGAGCTGTCTGCTGAAACAGAAGAGCTCCTGAGCACCTTGTAAACCATTGCCTTCCCAAAATATGGCACAAGACACGGTGTGTGCAGCTACAGCATCGGCTCTACATGCCATTAGAAAATCAGAGACATCCACAGACGCTGACAAGAAAAATTTTTAAAGGCGAGGCCCATGGGAAGGGGCAGAACTGCCCTTGGCTTGGCTCCCTCTCGAGGAGGACAGGCAGGTACCTGCTGTGAGCGTGGCTGGGCTTGGCCAGAGGAGCGGGCTCGGGCAGGGGCCGGTCCGAGACACCCTGAGCAGCCAGCTGTGAGGCTGCTGATGGCCTGGAGCACAATCCAGATGAACGAAGGCTTGGGGGGTTGTGGATGCAGAGGGAGAACTCTGCCTCCTGCCATGGCTCCTTCAGATCCCTGCTTCCCCTCTGTGTGCTCAGGGTGTGCTCAGGGTGATCTCTGGGTGATCTCAGGGTGTGCTCTGGGTGTGCTCTGGGTGTGCTCAGGGTGTGCTCAGGGTGATCTCTGCCTGAGCTCTGGGTGATCTCAGGGTGATCTCTGGGTGTGCTCAGGGTGTGCTCTGGGTGTGCTCTGGGTGTGCTCTGGGTGATCTCTGGGTGATCTCAGGGTGATCTCTGGGTGTGCTCAGGGTGAGCTCAGGGTGATCTCTGGGTGTGCTCAGGGTGTGCTCTGGGTGAGCTCAGGGTGTGCTCAGGGTGAGCTCAGGGTGAGCTCAGGGTGATCTCTGGGTGATCTCGGGGTGATCTCAGGGTGTGCTCAGGGTGAGATCAGGGTGATCTCTGGGTGATCTCTGGGTGATCTCTGCCTGAGCTCTGGGTGATCTCTGCCTGCGGTGCTTTAACCCCTGAGGGCAGCAGCTCTGAGCTACAGGAGGGGATCCTTGGATCAGGGATTCGAGGGAAATTCTCCCTGGCAGGGTGGGCAGGCCCTGGCACCGGGTGCCCAGAGCAGCTGTGGCTGCCCCTGGATCCCTGGCAGTGCCCAAGGCCAGGCTGGACATTGGGACACCCTGGGACAGTGGGAGGTGTCCCAGGGGTGGCACTGGGTGGGATTTCATGTCCTTCCCAACCCAGCCCAGTCTGGGGCTCTCTGATCTGACATTTTGCCATCTCCTCCAAACCCTTTGTGTTGCACCTTCCCCCGCTGGGCTGCAGCTCCAGCTCCGTGCTAGCAGGACAGCTCCAAGGGTGGAGGGAACCATGTCCCTCCTTTTCTCCCTGCTCTTTGTTTTTCCCAACACCAACTCCATCTCTGCACAGATAATTTCTATACAATGAGCCTCGTGGAACAGCTTCAGGTGCTCAGTGTAATGACGGGAGCAGTGAGGCAGCTAGGTAGATAATTTATTTGATTTCAAAATGCTGCCACATTTATACATGGAAAACTTTAAAGAAAATTAAACTCATTAAAAGCCCCCACATAAATTGTTTTTGCAACAAAGCAATTAAGAAATCTCGCCTCTCCAGCACGGTGGGCAACATTCTAAATAAAATAAAACCCAAATTACCTTTTGTTGGAAACAAAGTAAAAGCTATCTCTTGTGACTTAATAAGAAATGGGGGTTTTAGAATTAATACAAAGATTTAGCCGCTTCCTTCTGTATATGTTGCTAAGCATTTTCCTGAAATTGCCTCAGGAAAAAGCAAACAATGGAGAAGGATCACATCCAGGAGAGAGTCTGGGGTTTTTCACCCAACTAAATGACAATGCTTCACAATACAGGAAAAGGAGTCAAAGATTTTATTTTCTTCCCCCAATACATGTGTACAGAGGTTTGACAGGGTTTTGTTAGGATTTATTTTCATTATCTTAGCTCCGGTTAAAGCCCCCCCAGCCCCGTTTTTATGGGAATGAGGGAATATTGCTGCAGGAATGGACTGCAAATGTGGGGCCAGTCTGGAAATCCTGGGACTGGTTCCACTCAGAGCAGTGATCCCTGTGCTGGGATCCAAGGGATTCCCTGTGCTGGGATCCAGGGATTCCCTGTGCTGGGATCCAAGGGGTTCCCTGTGCTGGGATCCAGGGGTTCCTNGTGCTGGGATCCAGGGCATTCCCTGTGCTGGGATCCAAGGGATTCCTGTGCTGGGATCCAGGGATTCCCTGTGCTGAGATCCAGGGGATGCCTGTGCTGAGATCCAGAGATTCCCTGTGCTGGGATCCAGGGGATTCCCTGTGCTGGGATCCAGGGGATGCCTGTGCTGGGATCCAGGGATTCCCTGTGCTGGGATCCAGGGCATTCCCTGTGCTGGGATCCAAGGGATTCCTGTGCTGGGATCCAGGGATTCCCTGTGCTGAGATCCAGGGGATGCCTGTGCTGGGATCCAGGGCTGGAAAAGCCCTGCAGGAGCCCCGAGTGCAGCTCTGACCCTGTCCTGGGCCACGTCCCCAGGGCTGTGCAGGCCCAGCTGTCACTGGCCAGCGTGGTGGCACCACCCGAGTGTCCCTGGGCTGGAGGAGAGCTCAGCGGGAGGATGTTGAGCCGGGCATTTATAAATTGAAATTATGTGGAGGAAACGTGAATTTAGTGAGACGTTCCTGCTGCACCAAGCTGCTCCTGCCCCTCCTGGAAGGACCCTGCTGCAGAACCCCTCGTTCCTGCAGGGTCCCCGCTGCTCTGGAGGAGCTGGAGAAGGACAGGACACACTCAGCTCCCCTGGGATCCCCTGCAGCCCCCCTGCAGGCCCAGGGCTTGTCTCTGCTGCTGGGGGGTGATTGCTGCTCCTGGGTTCTGTAAACCTGATCCACACAAAAACCCTTCCTGTGGTTCTGTGTGCCCAGGATGTCTGTCTGTCTGTCTGTCTGTCTGTGTGCCCAGGATGTCTGTCTGTCTGTCTGTCTGTGTGCCCAGGGAACAGCTCCAGGACAGCTCTGGAGCAGGATCCATCCAGCCTGGGCTGTGCAGCCTTTGGAGCACGGCCAGTCCCGCAGGGTCCCTCCCAAACCTCCTTAATTGCATGAAATAAGATGAAGAGACAGGCTAATGAGAAAGCCCATCTGCCAGCCAGCTAAAATGAAGGCTGCCTTCTCCAGTGAAATGTGCTCAGATATCTGCACTCCTTTCATACCTCCTCAGATGGCCGAGCAGGTTTCACACACGTGGCCGTGCTGCTCTCAGCTCGGAATTTTTCCTTAGTTTCCCTAGTTTGCCCCTGAACAGCAGGGGAAGTGGAAAAAATTGGCTGAAGGATTCTGTTTCAGCATGAACTTATTTTAGAGAGCATCAGCTCATAAAGCTGCCATCCAACCTGCTCATTATTACATTATATTACGTGATTCAATGATTCATGAGATCAAATTGGTTACGGATGGATGTAGCAGGTGGTCTCGGGGCACTTTTGAACTTGCTAGAAGAAATTGGGACAGAAATTCAAAAGAAGAGAATTTTCAGAACAACCCTGAGGGTGTTTGTGTTGGGAAAGGAGATACACAGGGAAAGGTTTTTTTATTTCACCTGGTGTGCTCCCCTGGAAGCTGTGTGCCCCCAAGCAGTGATTTGTTCATTTACCTTTCTAATCACTCTCCTCGTGTTCCAGGGCAGATTTTCTGCAAAGGATTGATCAGCAGGGGCTCAGTGGGAGCGTCTGGCTGAGGAGGGGATGCAGCACAAAGGATCCATAGGGTCCAAAGCTGTGTCCCTGTGTCCCTATGTCCCTGTGTGTGTCCCTGTGTCCCTATGTCCCTGTGTGTGTCCCTGTGTCCCTATGTCCCTGTGTGTGTCCCTGTGTCCCTATGTCCCTGTGTGTGTCCCTGTGTCCCTATGTCCCTGTGTGTGTCCCTGTGTCCCTATGTCCCTGTGTGTGTCCCTGTGTCCCTATGTCCCTGTGTGTGTCCCTGTGTCCCTATGTCCCTGTGTGTGTCCCTGTGTCCCTATGTCCCTGTGTGTGTCCCTGTGTCCCTATGTCCCTGTGTGTGTCCCTGTGTCCCTATGTCCCTGTGTGTGTCCCTGTGTCCCTGTGTCCCTGTGTCCCCGTGTCCCTGTGGGGTGTCGAGCTGAGGCCGGACCCAGCTGTCCTTTGCAGGAAGGGTGCAGCACTGGAGCCGGACACTGCATTAACAGAACCTGACACTGCAGCACTGCAGCCTGGCCCTGCAGCACTGGAGCCTGACACTGCAGCATTGCAGCCTGACACTGCAGCACTGCAGCCTGACACTGCAGCAATGGAGCCTGACATGCAGCTCTGCAGCCTGGCCCTGCAGCACTGCAGCCTGGCCCTGCAGCA
>VWZS01000657.1:85788-98357 GCA_013397075.1 Rhabdornis inornatus
CACCCTGCACCCACCATCCCTGCCCTGCTGACCCTGCACCCACCATCCCTCCCTGCTCTGCTGAAACCAGCCCAGCTGGGGAATGCACAGGCATCACTTCTTTTTAACCACAGTTAAAAAGTTAAACAGGTTTGTTTTTCCACTTCTCTCCGAGGAAATATTTTCCCAAACCAGTTGGGGGAGGGACTGCTTGGATCTGTTTCCTAGAGGGATCCCATGCAGAGATTCTCTCCCAAATTTGCCCTAAACCAGGACACCACCCCATGTACAGCAGGATCCTCCTGACAAAAGTTCCAGCAGTGTGAAGTCATGGACAGGAACGGAGAATCTGTGGAAACCCAGAAACAAATAATCACCAAACAACTGCTGCTACTTGAGAACCGTGCAAGGACAAGTTCTTAAAGCACATTGTGCACATCTTTGTATTGATTTAGACCATGCCAATTGAGAAATAAATGTCTAATCACTGTTTCATGGATTAAGACCGAGGGAAAATGTATTTTTTCTCTCTCCACAACCTATTGTTCAAACTAAGTAGTCTCAGTTAATCAATCTTGTGATAATAGCTTTCAGGGCAACAGCGTGATTGAAATTCATCTTTATTTTTCCATACCACAATGCAAAAAGGGCTGGGTAGGCAGGAATACAATCACAGCAACACAAATTGAAATGGCAATTATTTTAGGGCTGGGGTTTTGGAGGTTTTGGTGGGTCCCTTTCAGAACCCAGACTCTCTGCCGTGTGAAAAGTGTCTTTGCAGTGGTTAAGCCCAGCTGCCAATTGCAGACCCGACACCGAAGGTTCTGTGAGTCCTGGTGAATGGCTGAGCGAGGAAGGAGTGAGCAGGGAACGATGCATCTGCCTGCCCAGGCAGCAGAAATTCACCTTAAATGTTTGATTTTACTTTCTCTGGAAGCAGGAGCAGGAGCAGGGAGGCTCTTGAAGCCAGGAGCAGCTGCTGAGCTGCCAGGTTTTCCTGGACAGATGTGTTTGTGTCCCTTCTTTTGCCCCAGGATGGGCCTGTGCAAACCAACCCCCTGTGCTCCCTGAAGGAATCCTTGCAGGGGCTGGACTCAGGGGAGGGAGGAGACCTGGTCCTGCAGACGGGGAGAGATGCTGGGAGAAAAAAAAATCCACTTAAAAATGAAAGCTGAGGTTAAAGTGAGGAACACTGGGGGAGCTGAGAGAGTCTGCACGATATGATAAGAGCATGTTTTTAAGGAGTTCTCATTTTGGTGGAAATTAGTTTTGGATCCTCATCAGTGTATTCAGGGGAAAATATGACTGCAATGTCTATAGAAGAGAGATAAAAAGGAGATCTGCTGAAGGAGAAGTAATGAATTTACACTTTCAACATCCATTCTGAGGTGCAGAAGATACATTACTCTACATTATGCCTATATTAGACTTAAATAAATTTCATTATGAAAACAAGATTAGAAGAGAGCAGAGCAATTTGAAAACAGCCAGTAATTATATGATTGCTTAAAATAAAGAGCTTTCAGGGTGGTAACACATGTACTTTTGGATAACCATATATAAAATTCATATTAACATGATGTAAAGGGACAGCATTAAACACACCACAGGGTGGGGTTTGGGGCTGCCTTTAACCCCTCCTGTCCCTCTCTGCTGGGCCATGATCCAGCTGCCTCGTGGGAAGCAGGATCCAGGCTTCCTGCCACCTGAGCAAGGAAAACCTGAAAGGGTTTTTCCAGTCTGGGTCCTCAGAGAGCCAGGACAAGTGGTGGGTGACCAGCACAGAAATCTCTTTAAAAATTCCATTCATTCCTTGGGATACACTGATGCAAAGTGCTTGTACAAAGCCCATTTCCCCAAAAGGCACCTATAAATCAGATTCATGCCACGATGAACAAACACAGAAGATTGTAAAAATCACCCAGATGTGTGAAACTTATGAAAGTCCCAAAGAAATGAAAGGAAGATCTGACTGCAGTAACACTTGAGTCAGCCCTGCTAAGTGCACTGCCTGCAGCAAATGGGCAGTTGCCAATATTTATGTTATTGCTCTCTCTCTACTTCTTCTGGGTGAGCCGACCCATCACTCCAGGCTGACAGCAGCAGTAAAACCCCAAATCAGAGTGAAACTGAGAATCACTGCAGCCAGCTCTATTTATTACCTCTGGCTGTTAACAAATCACCTGCTCCACGCTTTGGTTCACTGTCTCTGGAGGAGCAATGTGATTGACTGCTTTCCAATTCCCCTGGCCCCCCTTTTTAAAAACAAATACTGCTGCTGCTTCCCCAGCCCGCTGGGATGGGGAGAGCTCTCCAGGATAATCAGGAATGTGAGTGATGGCTTCCCTGAGTTCCCAGCTCTGCCTGGGTAAATGCCACGAGGCTCCCTGCCACGATCAGCATCTCGTCTCACTGGAATATTTATTTATTGATCTTTCGTCTCCCTGTTTTGGTGTCACTCCTGCCAGCTTGCTGCAGAGCTGTGAGTGACCAGCAGAGATGAGTGACCAGCAGAGCTGTGAGTGACCAGCAGAGATGAGTGACCAGCAGCAGAGGAGGTGGCCAAAGCCACGCAGAGCCACCTGTGTGGAACCCACACGTGTTCCTGTGTGCAGGAACAGCTCTTCCAGCAGTTGGAAATTCCCTCTTTGCAGGACAAGCAGGGGCTGGGATTTTTCTGATGAGAGATGAGGAGGTCATCAATAGCACATCAGTTCAGCTCTATGACATTTTTAATTCCCTGGATGTTGCAAATATTTTTTCTGCTTTCAACAACTCCTCAATTAAGCATAAAAGAAGATCTTTGCCTTCTTTTGTCTCAAGAAATGCCATCAGATGAACGGATTCCACATGGGCCAGAATGAGCAGGGACACTGCAGATGTGCTCAGCAGGGAGCTGCTCACCTGCCCAGGTGTCTCCCTGAACTCCTTCTGCTGCAGCCTGAAGGTGCTCCTGGCCCTCGGACCTTAGGGCAGAAATAGAGAAACGTGACTGAAACCTGAGGGTTAATTGCACACCTTGGGACAGTGGATTTTCTTGTGTAATGCTCATTTCAATCTAAAGACATTTTAATTAATAGGAATTTTAAAAAGGCTTTTTATGATCTACAGGGCTGTAATTTCAGATCTATGAAAATATCTGCTTGCATATGAAGCAAGAGCAGAAATAAGAAGAGATCTTGACCTTTTGGCCTTTCATTGCCAAAGTACCACGAGATGCAAATCATGGAATCACAGAATGGTTGGGCTGGAGCAGACCTTGATGACCACGTCGTGGCACCCCTCTGCATTATCCTGAGACTGACTGTGCAATTAGGACATGACACCACGTCCTGCTGCTTCCTGCTCATTGATGTCTCACTCAGCACGAGTCACTGACGTGAGCTCTGCTAGAGTGAGGTCGTGCTCCGGTCCTTGGGTGTCCAGATAATTTTTCTTAACCTTGACATTATCCATGAGACTGTAAAAGGCCACAGCTCCAGGTCAGAGTAGCGTAAAAAGCATTTATCTTTCCCCTCTGAAAATTAAAAACATGAGAAAACTTAATTTTTCCTTCAAAGAGCGTGAGAACAGGCACTGCCCCTCTCTGCTTGACCCTGTGTGACCCCGCCTCGAGGGGTCAATCTGAGGGGTCAGTGTGTCTGTGGGGTCAGTCTGAGGGGTCAGTGTGTCTGAGGGGTCAGTGTGTCTGGGGGGTCAGTCTGGCAGGGGGTCCCAGGTGCCCCTGCTCAGCTCCAGGACCAGCANATGGATGGATGGATGGATGATGGATGGATGGATGATGGATGGATGGATGATGGATGATGGATGATGGATGGATGGATGATGGATGGATGGATGGATGATGGATGGATGGATGATGGATGATGGATGATGGATGATGGATGGATGATGGATGGATGATGGATGATGGATGATGGATGATGGATGATGGATGATGGATGATGGATGATGGATGATGGATGATGGATGATGGATGATGGATGATGGATGATGGATGATGGATGATGGATGATGGATGATGGATGATGGATGATGGATGATGGATGATGGATGATGGATGATGGATGATGGATGATGGATGATGGATGATGGATGATGGATGATGGATGATGGATGATGGATGATGGATGATGGATGATGGATGATGGATGATGGATGATGGATGATGGATGATGGATGATGGATGATGGATGATGGATGATGGATGATGGATGATGGATGATGGATGATGGATGATGGATGATGGATGATGGATGATGGATGATGGATGATGGATGATGGATGATGGATGATGGATGATGGATGATGGATGATGGATGATGGATGATGGATGATGGATGATGGATGATGGATGATGGATGATGGATGATGGATGATGGATGATGGATGATGGATGATGGATGATGGATGATGGATGATGGATGATGGATGATGGATGATGGATGGATGATGGATGATGGATGGATGGATGATGGATGATGGATGATGGATGATGGATGATGGATGATGGATGGATGATGGATGATGGATGGATGGATGATGGATGATGGATGATGGATGATGGATGATGGATGATGGATGGATGATGGATGATGGATGGATGGATGATGGATGATGGATGATGGATGATGGATGATGGATGATGGATGGATGATGGATGATGGATGGATGGATGATGGATGATGGATGATGGATGATGGATGATGGATGATGGATGATGGATGGATGATGGATGATGGATGGATGATGGATGGATGATGGATTTATGGATGGATGATGGATGGATGTCCCTGCAGTCACACATTGCAGACATTTGAACCATTTTTATTTGTGCAAGATTTCCTCTTCCCCCCTTTCTGAGTCTCTAGTGCAGAGCAGGACCCGTGGTCCCGTGGTGCTGCACTGGTGCTGTCCTCGCCAATCCCAGACCTGGTTTTAGTGGAATCCCAGTGAGCCCTGGTGTGTTAGAGCCTGCAGCTCCCAGGACACAGCAGCCCAAGGTAGATGTGCCCCAGCCCCAACGCCTGGAATGCCAGGCTCAGCGAAGACCACTGGAAATGATGGCAGCTCTCCACCTCGTGTTCTAATCCACGCCAGCCAAAGGCTCTTCCCTGATCTGTTCAGATGCTGTAATTGCAGACGTCACTGGCAAATCAAGCGTAGAAGTGCAGAGGTTGGGGAAAGTCTTTCTATTGGAGAAACCCCACGGTGAGTGATCTACTTGCAGGGCAGCCTGGGCTTTTTATTATTTATCCTTAACTCTATCCCTAGGGGCCAGCTACTGTCCCTGTTATGTCCTTTTGTTGTGAGACTCAGAGAACAGTCTGCCAACAGACAGCACAAAGGATCCATAGGGTCCTTCAGACATTCCTCAGCAATCATTCCAGTGATCACAGTCCTTTCTTTTCTTCTGTGTTTGCTGCGCCTGCAGAGCCCCGTGGAGCTCTGGAGAGCCTCACTGCTCCATTGGCAGACCAATCCCAATCCCCATCCCAATCCCCATCCCAATCCCATCCCCATCCCCGTCCCCATCCCCATCCCCAACTCCATCTCAATCCCTAGTCCCAGTCCCAATCCCCAGTCCCATTCCCAGTCCCAGTCCCATTCCCATTCCCATTCCCATTCCCATTCCCAGTCCCANCTCTCCCAGTCCTAATCCTAATCCTAATCCTAGTCCCAGTCCCCGTCCCCATCCCCGTCCCCAGTCCCAGTCCCGTTCCCATTCCCATTCCCAGTCCCATCCCCTCTCCCAGTCCTAATCCTAATCCTAATCCTAGTCCCAGTCCCAATCCCATGTCCCTGTCCCAGTCCCAGTCCCAATCCCAGTCCCAGCCCCAGTCCTAGTCCCAGTCCCAGTCCCAGTCCCAGTCCCAATCCCCAGTCCCAGTCCCAATCCCCAGTCCCAGTCCCATTCCCATTCCCAGTCCCATCCCATCCCCTCTCCTAGTCCCAATCCCAATCCCAATCCCAATCCCAGTCCCATTCCCAGTCCCAATCCCAATCCCAATCCCAATCCCAATCCCAATCCCAGTCCCAGTCTGCACAAGGACTGCCTCTCTCGTTGCTGCTGCAGGACATTTATCGAAATCTGTTCTTGCCCAAACTGAAGTGCCGAGCACGGGGCAGCAGCAGGGGAATGAACACCTCGCTCTCGGGGACGGCGTTTAAAATATTCACGCTCAAGAGCTGCTTTGGCAGATCCACTCTGACCTCGTTCCAGTCCACATTCATGTCTGCTATTTGTGACTTCCAAATTTTGACCTTGGTGGCGGTGGGTTGTGCAGAAATACTTTGTAAAGACAATTGCATATACATGAAGACAAATATAAAGTGCTGCAGCTGTTTGTCAGGCTGATCTGGCTTTTTATACACAGCGTCTTTCAACTGTTACCCTTCAAAATTTTTTTTCTTAGCAAAAGATATTTTTATGCTAACCAGTGCTCTAACATAGATTAAAAAGACAGTGTCCAGACTAGCTCCCCTGCCCCAAGCCCCCTAAAACCCCAAACCCACAAAAGAATCCCACCCTTGCATATCACCATAGTTACCTGACAAAAAACCCACCACGTGCTCAGGGAGACTGTTACTGGGGAGGAGGTGTGGATATACTGAGATACCTTGTGGATTTAATGTGCACTTATGAACTGTTCACGGTCAAAACAAAATGCATCAAGAATGGTAAAACACACACCCAAGAGCATTTTCCGTTGTGAGGCACCCAGCATTTCAGTACTCCTGTAATGTCTGGGCTCACAGGGTGCAGGTCTGTTATTTACAATAGCAAATGGAATTTATAAACACATTCCAGCAGGAAATTCGCCTTTTGCAGTGTATTGTTTTAAAATCATCAATTTCTAACGTGCATTTCAAGCCCATGAATTTATTTATTGTTGTCTTGAAAAGCTCTTGAAGATGGACCAAGGAAAGCAACTCTGGTGTTTTTGGGGAGATTTTGCCGAAGGGCAAATACCAAAAACAGCAGGGCCACAGGAGCAGGGCAGTGACTGTCCCGCTGTGCTGGCACCTCTGAGGCACCTCTCGATTGCTGGGATCAGTTTTGGGCTCTCTGAGACCTGGAATCCTGTCATGGCATCAGCGCTGCTCGTGGCCCTGGTGGTCACATGAGCACCCGGCGCCTCCCTGGTCCTGCTTTCAGCCTCCCGGAGCCTCCCCGAATCCCTGGGCTCCTGATTTGGGTCTCCAGGGGCGGGGACAGGGTGCTGGTGGTGCCGTGCCCCAGAGCTGTGGTGGCCAGGGATGTGTCCTCAGTGCCACCCCACACCTGCACCTGGTGTGTCACCCCTGAGCATCTCCTTGGGCCCTGCTGCTCTTCCTGCAGAGCCCTTGCTGGGTCAGGCACCGGTACCCGCCTGTCCCACCTGCTGGGTCAGGCACAGGTACCTGTCTGTCCCACCTGCTGGGTGAGGCTCTGGCACCTGTCTGTCCCACCTGCTGGGTGATGCACAGGTACCCGCCTGTCCCACCTGCTGGGTCAGGCACAGGTACCTGTCTGTCCCACCTGCTGGGTGAGGCTCTGGCACCTGTCTGTCCCACCTGCTGGGTGATGCACAGGTACCCGCCTGTCCCACCTGCTGGGTCAGGCACAGGTACCTGTCTGTCCCACCTGCTGGGTGAGGCTCTGGCACCTGTCTGTCCCACCTGCTGGGTGATGCACAGGTACCCGCCTGTCCCACCTGCTGGGTCAGGCACAGGTACCTGTCTGTCCCACCTGCTGGGTGAGGCTCTGGCACCTGTCTGTCCCACCTGCTGGGTGATGCACAGGTACCCGCCTGTCCCACCTGCTGGGTCAGGCACAGGTACCTGTCTGTCCCACCTGCTGGGTGAGGCTCTGGCACCTGTCTGTCCCACCTGCTGGGTGATGCACAGGTACCCGCCTGTCCCACCTGCTGGGTCAGGCACAGGTACCTGTCTGTCCCACCTGCTGGGTGAGGCTCTGGCACCTGTCTGTCCCACCTGCTGGGTGATGCACAGGTACCCGCCTGTCCCACCTGCTGGGTCAGGCACAGGTACCTGTCTGTCCCACCTGCTGGGTGAGGCACAGGTACCTGTCTGTCCCACCTGCTGGGTCAGGCACAGGTACCCGCCTGTCCCACCTGCTGGGTCAGGCACAGGTACCTGTCTGTCCCACCTGCTGGGTGATGCACAGGTACCTGTCTGTCCCACCTGCTGGGTGATGCACAGGTACCTGCCTGTCCCACCTGCTGGCCAGCTCTGGCACCTGCCTGTCCCACCTGCTGGCCAGCTCTGGCGCTGTCCCCTGCCTCGTGCCCGCGTTCCACAGGGTCGGAACTCGCCCTGGAAGCGCAGCCCTGCAGCAGCTCTGAGCTCTGGTTCTGTGCCACGGCCTTGCTGCAAACCTGGGGCCTTATTGTGGCTTGGCAAAAACCAGAACAGCAGCAAGTCAACAAATCTCTAACAAAACTGAAATCCCAGTGCTGGGGCACAGAGTTTCCCAAAGACTGTGACATGTGAGGAAAGGCTTTTAAAAATGAGGAGAAGGCGAATTTCACTTGAAGGCAAAGCATTTTGGAGGGGTGTGACTTGTAGCCCCCTGTGGGGATGCTTTCTGGGACCACAGGCCAGCAAACAGGATGTTCAGGGAGAGAAGAGAAGAGAAGAGAAGAGAAGAGAAGAGAAGAGAAGAGAAGAGAAGAGAAGAGAAGAGAAGAGAAGAGAAGAGAAGAGAAGAGAAGAGAAGAGAAGAGAAGAGAAGAGAAGAGAAGAGAAGACCATGGAACAATGCCCCTGAAGGATCCTGAGTGAGCTCCCGGAACTACCACAGTTCCCAGATCCCTGGCTGAGAAATTTGTAAAGGAATGTGATTCTGCTTGTCCTCACAGAAACAGGCACAGAGCTGGTCCCGCTGGAGAGCTCGTGTAGACAAAAAAGAAACCTTTGATGACTGAAGTGTTTTCAGAACGATCCCTCCGGAGCCAGGCAGAGCCGCCGTGCTCTCATCCCGCGACGCTCCCGAGGTACCGCTGGTACCAGGACTCGTTTTCTGCAGACCGTGTTCTATTTCCTGCTGAAAGCGATCCCGGCTGCCACATCAAACTCACTGCGGCGCTGCCGTGACCGCGAGCATCGCTCGACATGCCCGGAACGCTGCTGGGAACTTCTGCTGCTTGATCTGTGGGATGAGAGGAGCGCTTTGTGTGCGGGGTGTGAGCTCTGAGTGCGGGGTGTGAGCTCTGTGTGCGGGGTGTGAGCTTTGTGTGAGCTCTGTGTGCGGGGTGTGTGCTCTGTGTGAGCTCTGTGTGCGGGGTGTGACCTTTGTGTGCGGGGTGTGAGCTCTGTGTGAGCTCTGTGTGCGGGGTGTGAGCTCTGAGTGCGGGGTGTGACCTTTGTGTGCGGGGTGTGAGCTCTGTGNTGTGAGCTCTGTGTGAGCTCTGTGTGCGGGGTGTGAGCTCTGTGTGAGCTCTGTGTGCGGGGTGTGTGCTGCTCCAAGAGATGCGCTATTCAGAGAGATGCGCTGTTCCCAGGGATGCTCTGCTCTGTGGGATGCACTGTTCCCAGGGATGCACTGTTCCAAGGGTTGCACTGCTCACAGTTCTCTGTTCCCAGGGTTGCACTGTTCACAGTTCTCTGTTCCCAGGGATGCACTGTTCCCAGGGATTCACTGCTCACAATTCTCTGTTCCAAGGGATTCACTGCTCACAGTTCTCTGTTCCAAGGGATGCTCTGCTCACAGTTCTCTGTTCCAAGGGATTCACTGCTCACAGTTCTCTGCTCCCAGGGATTCACTGCTCACAGTTCTCTGTTCCCAGGGATGCTCTGCTCACAGTTCTCTGTTCCCAGGGATTCACTGTTCACAGTTCTCTGCTCCCAGGGATGCTCTGCTCACAGTTCTCTATTCCCAGGGATGCTCTGCTCCATGGGATGCGTGCTCTCTGTTCCGCCGCGCTCTGGAGCCGCCGAAGCGCTCGTGCTTCCCGAGCTCGGATCTGCACCTGTGGGAAGCACAAACGCCCACTTCCCACATGGTTTGATTCCAGGCACTCGAATCTCACAGTCTGCCTTTCTGGGTCTTGCCCTAAATCTCCTGATGTGGGGTGGGACAGGAGCACATTTTGATCCTTTTTTTTTTTAATTTTAAATTGCTGCGCCTGTTTACTGTAAGAAGCAAAGCTTTTCTGAATTGCTCCTTTGCTCCTTACCCAATTGCAGGAGTGGGCAGCATGTCTTGACCTCTCACAGTGGAAAATCCAAGTGCAGATAATGAGCCAGAAGAACTGAGCGTGGCAGGAATGGGAAGATGGGCAGTGACCCTGGGCCCGTGTCCCCTCATCGGAGCCTCTGTGTCCCCCGTGGCCTGTTGGGTGCTGCCCTGCAGGTCACAGCTGCCTGTGGATGAGAAACAAGCACTCGGGGGGCAGGGCTGCTGAAATCCCCCCTGGTGCTCCCCACACCGTGGGACCAGCCCAGCACCCCCAGGGGCTCCCCCAGCTTGGGGCAGAAGTCAGTCAGGGGTGGGGAGTTCTGGTTTTTGCTGACCTGGTGGGATGGAGCAGTGATCTGAGATTGCTCACAGACTTTCTGCTCCTGGGGGAGGCTGCCAGGCCCTGGGGATGGGGCACAACCAGATCCCATCCCCCGGATCCTGTCCAGGCACCGTTCCTTGTGCCAGGGGCCCAGCAGGAGCTGGCTGAGGAGCTCTGGGTGGCACTGGATGGTGGCACAGCCGTGTGTCAGCAGGGCCAGGAGGGAGCAGGGGGCCCAGGGCTCCCCAGGAGCATCTCAGGGCTCCCCACACAGCCCACAGCCCTGCCCAGGGCTGCTGCTCCCCACACTGCCCAGCCCGTGGGATCACAGCTCACCAGCACTGCTCTCTGAGCTCACACCTCACCACCCTCGAATCTCACTTTTTTTTTCCTTTTTTTTTAACCTTTTTTTTACCTTTTTTTACCATTTTTTTACCCTTTTGTTTTTTCACCTTTGCTGCTGCAAGAGGCAGCTGGAGCTAGCGACGGGAGGCCAGTTGTAGTTACTAGAATTAAAAAGAAAAGCCAGCTGAAACGTCTAAATATTGACTGTGCTTCCTGCCGGTGGCATCAGGAATCTTCTCTCCCAGCTCTGAGCACAGGGCTGTGATATCAGACGTGGACACAGCACAGCTCTGGTAATTAAAAATGGCATTCCTGCTAGAGCTCTTGGAACTGAGAAGTACTTAAAAGGAGCTAAAAATCAGACTGAAGCTGTTCCATTGTTTTTCCTCTCATGTTGGTGCTGAAAATCTGGCAAGTCATTAAAGGTAAGGAGATGTTGCAGCAAAGCCTGGATCCATTGCTAGTTGAATCTATTGAAAAATAAAGTGTACATTAAAGAGTTTTAACTTTATCCTAGGAAAAAAAAATATTTTTTGGCAATGTGAGAAAATGTTCCTGCAGCCTTTAATCTTTTCCTGTTTTACTTAACCAGCCCTGCAGTAACTGCTGGCAGAACCACCTCGTACTGAGAAAGAGGAATATGCAAATCCCCCACTGATCAATACTTTTACTGGAACAAAAATCTCTAAAGCTTACAATCAACTTAAAATAGAATCCAATCCCTTTAATTTGATAAAGAGCCCCTTTCCCCATCCTTCAGGCAGGCCCTTGTGTTCCAGGAAGGATTCAGCAGCCCTGGGTGAGTGCAGGATGGAGACAATTCCCAGCAAGGCAGGGGTGAGGAGCTCTGCCTGCCCTGGGCTCTAACAAAGTTCTGCACACACTGCAGGCTGTGTCTGCTGCAGCCTCTGCAACTGCTGCAACCTCTGCAGCCTCTGCCCTCTGCAACCTCTGCAAACCCTGCAAACCCTGCAAACCCTGCAAACTCTGCAGCCTCTGCAACCTCTGCAACCCTGCAACCCTGCAAACCCTGCAACCTCTGCAAACTCTGCAAACTCTGCAACCTCTGCAACCTCTGCAACCTCTGCACTCTCTGCCCTCTGCAACCTCTGCAAACCCTGCAAACCCTGCAAACCCTGCAAACTCTGCAGCCTCTGCAACCTCTGCAACCCTGCAACCCTGCAAACCCTGCAACCTCTGCAAACTCTGCAAACTCTGCAACCTCTGCAACCTCTGCAACCTCTGCACTCTCTGCCCTCTGCAACCTCTGCAAACCCTGCAAACCCTGCAAACCCTGCAAACTCTGCAGCCTCTGCAACCTCTGCAACCCTGCAACCCTGCAAACCCTGCAACCTCTGCAAACTCTGCAAACTCTGCAACCTCTGCAACCTCTGCAACCTCTGCACTCTCTGCCCTCTGCAACCTCTGCAAACCCTGCAAACCCTGCAAACCCTGCAAACTCTGCAGCCTCTGCAACCTCTGCAACCCTGCAACCCTGCAAACCCTGCAACCTCTGCAAACTCTGCAAACTCTGCAACCTCTGCAACCTCTGCAACCTCTGCACTCTCTGCCCTCTGCAACCTCTGCAAACCCTGCAAACTCTGCAACCTCTGCAACCTCTGCAATCTCTGCAACCTCTGCAGCCTCTGCAAACCCTGCAAACCCTGCAACCTCTGCAGCCTCTGCCCTCTGCAACCTCTGCAACCTCTGCAACCTCTGCAACCCCTGCAAACTCTGCAA
>VWZS01000674.1:0-300467 GCA_013397075.1 Rhabdornis inornatus
TCATGGGAGCCACCTCAATCTCCTGGCACGTACCTGTAAAAACGTAAAAATAGGGTGGGAGGCAGGATCTGGACTCCGCTGCAACTCCACAGTATGCCAGAGGAACCTGTCTCGGAAAAATTGAAAGGAGTCTGCGCTGTGATTTCTGAACACTGGTTTGAATATATTTTCTGGACTTGGTCTCCATATCCAAACAATATGAGATATTAATTTGTAAAACTTTTTTTCAGGAGTTCATGGCTGGTGGCTAAAGAGTAGCTGTGGTCACCACTCACCTGCAGATTGAGAACTGGTGCTGGGACAATCTCTAAGCTTTATGAGTATGAGCTGAATGGTTTTCCTTTTCTGATTTGCTGAAACTTCCAGAAAATAATCTTTAAATTCACCCTGCTTATTTCTTATGGTTACAGCCTGACATTTTCAATTCTCCCATTTAAGTGTTACATTATTTAAGTGTCTTACATAACTCCTGTTGTCACAGTAGAGGGAAGATTTTTATTAGGGATATTGGTTTTGATTTGTTCCTTCTGTGTGGTTATGGAACTCAAAATAGCCTTAATGCATGAAAACTCACAAATGGAACAAAGGAAGGGAGGGGGTAGCTGTATCCTAGGCCAAATTTTTCTCCTTCCAGTGGTAGCTGAGAGTCCCTGTGGAATTTGATAGCTCTATATAGGTTTATTAATTTTGAACACAAAAGCCTGTTTGTGGCTTCCTTGTTAAAAAAAGTTTTCAAAGTTTTTCTTTATAAAAGTTATTGTCTCAAAAGTTCTATATGCTAGCAAAAGTCTGTATTTTCTCTAGAATATCTTTTAATTAGCCACCTGGCATAATTAAGCAAACATTTTTTTCTTTTTAAGATAAAAGAACAACTGTCAAGGAAAAAAAAGTTTTAAACATAGGAAAAAGAAGAAAATCTTTTCTCTAACCTCCTCCACACAATATTCATATTTTATATTATGGGATAATCATGGGAGAGAGCTGGAAGATCTCCTTGAATAGTCCTTCTACCGTATGGGAGCTGGTGGAAGCAAATCTGCAGAAGAGGTTTTCATGTTTTTTCTTCTTGGTTTCACATATACTTTTAAAGCACTCACAGCTGCTGTGTAATAAACGTTATTTTTTGTGGCTTTCAGAGTAGAAAAAGTCAAGTGCTAAAAGTATCACCTCATCCTTGACACCTGACTTCTTGCAGCCAGGTTCCCAGTTTATGCTCTGTGCTTGGAAGTTGTTCCAGTTTCTGCTGATGAGCTCTATCCTCCTCTCTGCCATTTCTTGGTGATCTCATTACAGGCGTAATTATACTCTGATGAACCTTTTTCCTTCCTACCTGCTCCACTGCAGATGTCAGCCACCTTCACTATGTGCAAGGTCTTGCTTATTGACAAATCACTGTCAAATACCACTGGAAAAACCTTTTATGATGGATTTCAAGGTACTCACATTCCCATGTAAGTACCAGTCATTCAGACCCTGCTTTGCTCTTTGGTCTAATAGTTTTAAAGCAGAAATAGAAGTAGGATTCATTTCTACTGTAGACTCTGCTCCCCCCTGCCCTTTTGGATCCCTGAATCACCCTTCTAAAACTTGAAAGTAGGTCTGCAGTCCCATGTGGCAGGAAAAGTTGACACTGTTGCTGCTGCTTGCAATAACCAGCAAAACAAAACAAATGGGTCCTCAGCCTCTGTGGACCTTCAGCTCACCTGTCTGAGGGCATCACAAAATGGGTTCATGGCCAGGAGAGGCACTGCCCTCACTCAGGCCCTCCTGTTTGTCTGTTGCAATGGGGAACTATCTATACCAACCCGGGTTTTTCTAAAACACATAGAAAGCACCCGATGGCACTAGATTTGATGCAAAGGTTTCTAGTAATTTCCATTTCTGTGTGCTGGGACCATCAAATTGAGTGATGGCAGGAATGAAAAGCCCTGGGAATAAGGCACAGTAGCTACTGAGGAGCTATTTGGGGACTTTGCTGCAGCAGAGATTAAAACACAGTGGTAAGGGAAGGCTGTGTGTAAACCTTGCCTGCTCAGCTGCCGGGGAGAGAAAATCCTTTGATTCCCAAGCTGGTAATGCAGTGGCTAGGGAGAATGAGCCCTTTGAGCAGCTGTGCCATGTCAAACAGCTCCTTTGCTTCTCTGGGCTGCTCTGGCTCTATCACATCAATTGAAGAAGCTGGGCTTTAGTGCCTGGCTGCTGGTTTGCGGCAGGAGAAAGGAGCAGTCCCAGTCTCCATGGCTCTCCCTGCTCCTCCTGTGATGGAATGGTTGCTGTCAGCACAGCACAGACAAACAATTGCTGCACCTGTAGCTCATGCACCATCATCAGTGATGAGGTGGTGTCTGTAGGAGGGTACAAAGACCTGCTCTGCTGACCACCCTGCATCACCTTTCTGCTCTTGCCCAATACATGTAACCCACTTGTAAAGCATCATGCGTGTCCATATGGTTTCTTCAGCCATAGACAATCGGCCTGTGAAGTTTTCTCCAGAGCTAACAGCAGACATGCCAACTAGTTCAAACGCTCTGTATCTCATTTTTATCACTCATAACTACTGTGCTTAAACTACTTCATGTTAAGAGTAGGCTAATTTTGGTTACATTATGAAAAGATGCATTTAATTAATGGAATTTGCAGCTAACTTGGTTTAACTTCTTAACTCAGAAATTGGCTCATTCAAATACACAACAAAATATATATTAAAATCATTTAAGAGTGAGATGCCCAGCCTTAGCAGCACATAATGCTCCAGAGCACTGTCACAAGGGAGGATTGGCACACCTGCAGGAAAGCAAAGCTAGGGGGGTTGCTTCCTTCTACACAAGGAAGAGGCAGTTTGCCCAGAGCACCTGCTCTATCTCTGCTATTCATCTTAACAGAAGGAAAAAAATGTTGTTGCTCTAAGAGCTTTTCTGAGAGATGTTTGCCCGAGGTGAGCCATAAAAACCAGTTAGTGAGCCTCCCACTGCAGCTAAGGTACTGAAAGAACTGAGGAATGCTGTTACTTTTTTGTAAATGTCTTTAATTTTGGCATAATGTCTCCTTTTTAATTTTTTAAAAATTTTTGCAGCCTTGCATCACTATTGTGCTCCTCCATGTCCTTATATGAATAACCTGTCTTATCTTTGCATCCTGCTTAGGAATAAAGCTGCCTGCAGGTGAGCTGATGTGCAGTGTGGCACTGTGCTACTGCCAGCCTGGCCACTCTTAAAGGCCAGATAGTCTTGTAGGGCTCAGCATGGCACTCCTCAGAGGACTGCTCCAGGGCATGCAGAGGGTACCAGGGTGTATTTCCATAAGGTACACTGCCCAATTTACTAATTGCTAAAATGGAAAGACTGAGTGGAAGAGGTTTCTTCCAGGGGTTGATGCTAGTGAGGAAACACCTTGCAGGAGAACACCAGCTCTCATCTCCCTGTGTGAATACTCCAGGCTCACAAGAAAGCTATCTTCTGTCATGGAGCTCCTAATCACCCAGCCTGGCCATTTGGTTCTTGTCCTGGCTGTTAGTGAAGCTGCTGAAGACTCAGGTGAGAGACAGTAGAATCAAACAAGAGATGGAGAGAGGGAGAGATGCTGATCAGACTCTACTGCATGAGATGACCTGTTATTGGTATGTCCCTGCTGTCCCTTTTCTAGTCTTTAGAGAGTGATGGGAGATTCAAGAAATTTCTGCTTATTAAGGTTCCACTCTGGAAAACAGAGCAGATATTTGAGTATGTATGACTTCTTCTCTGGCCACTTTTGCTAAAGACCCATTTCATATGATATTATGCCATTAAACAGAAAAGAGGCCACCACGACTTTAATGTAACACTTTTAACCACTCAGCCACCAGTCAGGTTGGTCTGGGACCACCTGGAGTTCCTCTTGGCTAAAATTCAATACAGAAATCACCCAAGTGATGCATCTTGAGTCTGCTGGGCTGTGAGCAAACAGCAGAGGGCAGAGAACTTGGAGAGCCCAGAGAGAAATGAGCAGAAGGGTTTGTTTGGGTCAGGTTGCCTGTGGCTGTCCTAGGGTCTGGTCCTTGTTGTACGGGAATTCGACAAATCCTTGCTGCCCCAGAGTGAGTAGAAACACATTCACACATAGGTCTCTTCTCTCTTCTCTTCTNATTTGCAAAGTCATGGCAGTTGTTGATTAGTCCTTCACTCATCTAGGGTTTGTAGGCAGAAGATCATCAAAATATCTGATGCAGTGCTAGAAATGGGAGAGCAGCTTTGCAGACTTGATACCCCTGGAAGAGGGCAGGGGGATGCAGTGGGAATTTGGTGGTCTGAGGTATGAAGGCATGGAGGAGCTTGTGAGGCTTGCTGAGGGCTGGGGCAGAGCCAGCTCCAGACAGTTGTACCCATAGAGTCTGTAAGGGAAACCCCAGCCAGAGTGGAGACTGAGGGCAAGCAGTGACTCCAGACTTGCACATAAACTCAGGGCTGAGCCTAAACAAGAGTATGTATAATGTACACCAAGCAGAGGCTTCTGTGACAGCAAAGGTATAATTTGTGTCACACAGGATAGATGTTGTGCTTTTCTCATTGCTGTGTGCCAGTGTTCTGTCAAGAGACATGAGGAGAAAAAGCAGTTTTACAGAACCTCAGAAGCTGAGTCTTTTTACTGATTCAAGCCCTTATATCACATATAAAAAAGTAGAAAAGCACTATCAGAGAGACAGATGGTGACAAGTCAGCTTTAGATGGACATGAATTATTTCATAAAAAAGATTTGGAAATGCTGCCATGATTTTTGCAGCTTACCTGTCTCTTTGCTATTGGCACCTAAGGCACTTTCTCAGAAATTGTTCAAAGGACACATTCCATATCTTCTCCTGTGATGGAGAAGAGTGATTTCTTCTCAGCAGAAAAAGAAAGTCTTTCAAGGTGAGAAACTCTTAAGTTATCACTCAGTACCATTTGATCTGTGGTGACTACATGTAAGGAAAAATATGCTCATAGAAGGGGAAAAGAAAGTTACAGATTTTCTTTGATATGACTCAATGGTGATAGGTATGGGAGGATACTAGAAAGGGAAGAAGAAATTAGGATCTCAGGGCTAGACCCATATGGAAATGTCAGCCCTCCTGGAGATTGCAACTAGATTCAATGGGGTAAATATGTGGTCTAAATATTTAGACAAAGTTTAAAGAAATTTATGGAGATATATGTATAGATCGAATGACTGTGGTCAGTTGTACTCTGTTTCACCAGCTTCAATTACAGTGCAAAGCTCCTAGTTTTTTATGAATAACAAAGAAAAGCAGAATTTGGCTTTCAATTCCTTAATGTAAAAATAGCTCTTGTATTAGACTATACAGTAGAGAAGTTAAACATTAAATTTTTTTACGATATACACCACCTAGGAGCGTAAACACATTTATTGTGTATCCAGCCTGGCTTGTTAACAGACATTGCAATAGTCTACACCCTGTTGACACAATTTTTCAGTCAGTGGGGTTTCTTGTGATAATGGGCAAAAATGCAAAGTGAAACAAAAAAACAAAGCAGAGGCCAAAAGTCACAGAAAGAACAAGGAGGAAGTATCATTTTTTTTACAGACCTCAGGGGCTGACCATAGCGTGGCTTTACTAGCATAAAGGATACAAAGATCTTCACTATTTACCAGGAGTTTTTTGATATGCTGCAAAAGAGCTACTTGATTGTGCTTGTTTGTAGAGTAGAACCAGCAAGGTCAGTTTTACAGGGATAAGAGACACTGGAGGATACATCTTGTTTCTCTCACAGATGTTTTTTAAGACCAAAACAGAACAAGACAGGACAAAACAAAACAAACAAACAAAAAAACACCCCCCCCCCCCCCAAAAAAAAAACAAAATAGAACTAATCCTTCCAGCTGAGGAACAATGTCATTCTGAAATGATAAAAAAGCTGGCACAGATTCTGATTTTAATTGTAACTTTAATTCTGTATGATTTTATCCTGGCAGTTCTGTCTGCAAGATGATAACAGAAATTATTGTACCAGTTGTGGAGTCTCTAATAAAACTGATCAAACTTTTTTCTTCTGGAAAATTCTAAGTATTCCACATAATCACTCATAACCCCTCACTTCCTGATATAAAGCAGCTCTGTGCATGATCAGAGCTGAGGTGCTGCAGGAAGAAAAGATTAAGAAGTTTTTTTTCTTCAAAAGACATTTTAAAGGAGATGTTTACCTAATGCTTGTGTATGATAACTACATTTTTTTAAGACCTTGCCAGAGATTATTCTCTGTCTGATTTTTGTCTAGAAAAGGCCTTCAGAAAAGTTATCTTTCAGCAGTTCCCAGTGTCAAAATACTTAAAAACAATCTCCCTATCAAGCTGAGGAGATTCTAATATTGGAAAATCACTTTTCCCTCCTAAACTTTTCTCTCTGCTCACAATCTCTCTCACTACTTCCCTTTTGTTTGGAGAGTGAAGTAGATTTGTGTTGATCTGGCAAAGTTTTGCAGTGTTAACTAACTTGTCAGCAGAAGCATTTTTTTAACTGAACATTTGAAGATGTGACTTTATTTTTAAGTTTAAAGCCTATAAATATCAAATCCTTAATCTAAAAAGACAAGGTGTTAACATTTTCTGTCTCATTATATCAATGTCAGTGTCTCAGAAAAGTAAAAATTTAAATGTATTTGAAAAATTTCTTCTCTGTTTTCCTTTCTGTGCACTTGTATGATATGTATTCAATCCTGAATAATTACCTAGAACGTGAAAGTAGAAGATGTGCTTATGCCTATTTGCACAACACTGTTTTATTTCAAAAGATATTTTTAGAGACAGAGAAATAAATTTCTAAATATGCTGTATAGTATACAACCTACATTTCATCATGAAATGCTCACATTTTCAGTTGATATTGGTTGATTTGCTATCAGTGGGAAAGGATTTGGTGGTGGTGATACTGGGTGTCTTGGAGCCCAAATTCATCCAGCCTTCATCACATAAGTTTAACTTAAAACCATGATAGAATGATGATAGAATCAAAGTAGAAAAAACTACTTAAAAATAAGGCAATTCAGGGAGAATTCTGGCTATCCCATCCTTTTTCTCCATGATCACAAAAACAACATTTTTTACATTTATAAATAACGTTGATTCCTTGGAAAAATTTGATCAGGGATCTCAGGTGAGAGTGTGGCCATTGGGTATTTCCCCATACACTGCTCCAGCTGCAGGTACACAGGGAGCAATGGGGAATGCATGGAGAGTCATCGCACTTGTGAAATCACAACACATGGGTGCCTGCCAGGCTGACAGCAAGTGGGCTGTGCTCAGCCACAGCAGCTTTTCAGACCACCCCATCACAGGAGAAATGAGGATGCAAAGCCACTGCACACTGAGAAGAGCCTTTGGCACAGGACCACAAGAGGGAAGAAACTCAGCCATTTTCCTCCTTTGGGCTCAACTGGGCAAGGAAGGTCGTTTTGTGGTCTGAGATGACATTAAGAGATGGGTGATGCTGCTGGCTCCCTGGATGGGAGTTCCTGCTGCCTGCTCAGTTCACCCAGCTAAATGCCTTACTGCTGAAATAAACATTTGTTTCACTTTTCTCTGCCCCCTCCTTCAGTAAGCTCTTCTGTTTCCCTGACCATGAAATAGATGTTACCAGTCAAATTTGTTTTTCCATAAACCAGAGACAAATATGTCCTAAAATAAATCCTGCTTTCCCAATGGAGAGTGGAAGCTTTTATTTTCTGAATTTGTGGTTTCCTCATCGACATCATTATATGGATGTTAAAGTTAGGGATTTTCAGAGAGATTAGGGTTAAGGGGATGGAATATAAATCCAGACAGAACAAAAGACGTTTCCACTCCCATGACAACAGAAAAGGTAGTGGCTATTTCTTGTATGAGACTGGAAGAAGCTTCCAGATGGCATTTAACAACTCCCTAAGAATGCCAAAGGGACACAAACCACAACCATAGGAAATGGAAGAAGAGGATATCACTGCTACAATTCATTATCAGAAATGTCTCAACTGATTTGAAAGAAACCCCTCTTTGTCACAAAATCTTTGTATCATCACCAGTGATTACAATGAAACCCCTTACACATACCCATCTATGGATTACATTACATGGTAAACTGTAGGAAAAAGTTCCAAATAAGGTACTGGATGAATAGCACATTTAAACGGGGGTCATGCTTTACTGAAAAAAAAAGTGGAGGTGGAAAATGTATAAATTGAGGTCAGTGCTGCATTATGTGTCCATCAGGTTTCTGCAGCAAAGTCCAGGGAACAGGTCTTGTTGTTCAACTGGGAACTAACTGTAATGAAAATCACACTGGTTTTCATCTTTACAGTAGAGATTGCCAGCAAGATTTCCAGATGAATGTGTCCTCTTCCAGCCTCATTAAGTTTTAACAAATGAGAATAAAGCTCTCTAAAAAGAAGTACCTTTCTCTGTTTTTCATTTTTTTTATTTTTAAAATGGGAGCTGCCTGAGTGGTGTACACACAGATTTATTCCAGTCCATGAAAGACTGTGAACTGTTTTGCATATGAAGAGTTCCACCAGGTTCAGGTTTCTGCATGCAAAGTCAAGTATGAACTCATGTGCACACAAGGAATGGTTTTAATTCAATGGCCAAAATGATTTATGTAGAACACCATAAAACAGGGAAAGCATGAGTTCTCAATTTAATAAGTGAACAGGGTCAGACACTGTTGTAACTCAGAGAAAGACTCTTGCCAGATCAAACAGAATTGTTGGAAAGCAGTCAACGGCTTCAACATTTACAAACAAAAGTATATTATAGACCAAGATCTTACTTTGGGGTTTTTTGTCTGTTTTATTCTTTTCCCTGTATGCTGCTTTCCCATGCAATTTGCAAATCTACCAGGACAGTTATTCTTTTCAATATATACTCTTGTATGTGTGTGTGTATGTGAAGGATAATAATTGTTTGCCATTAGAAAAGTCTCTGGATTAGTTACACTAGAATGTGGGTAACTATTAAGAGCTCAAAAATGTGCAGTGCAGATGTCTGATTGAGGGAAAAAGGGTAAGCCCAAGGAAAAGCTGCTGTAGAGGACAGGACAAACACAAAACTTTGTTTTGAAGAGAACTGTCTGTGATCTTTGATTCAAGTGCTTTTCCCTGTTTGTATGCAAATAATGGAAACTAGCAAATGACTCAGGATAAACCTGGTCAAGGGCTAAGATCATTATCACTATAATCAGAAACAGATGTTCCCACTTACTAAAACAGGGGAAGACTGGAAGCATTGCAGCTGTTGTACATATTCTCAGCAGCACAACTAAATGAGCAGCCATTTGGCCAAATTCTTGTTCAAAAGTACAGGAGAAAGTGAAACTATTCTCTTGTTTTCTGTGGTGGTCTCTATGCTGTTGTGGTATTTTGGTACCCCTTGTGGTACCACAGCTATATATGGCTGTTTTGTTGTGTGCTGATCTCCTGCTTGTCTGTCAAATCCACACAGCTCTCTTAGGGGCACAGGTGAAGGTGGAGGAATAAAAGACAAGACAGATGTGCAGTAAGGATGATTGACACTGTAATGATTGCCAAAAAATGTACACAGAAAAGACTTTTTGCAGATCTTACTGGGAAAGAAGGGTAAAGGAGGAGCAGCTTGCACAATACACTCTTCAACAGATATTTATATCCAAAAATCTTGAAAATTAGAGGAGATAATGCAATGATATTATTTCATCCACAAAACAAACTATACAGTACTGTACCAGCATGGCTGTACTTTTGATGGTTTGAGAGCCTTCCTACGCACTCCAAGGCAGAGAGGTGGGTCCAGGGCAAGAACAGGATGGCTCACCCTGACCATGGGACCAGATCCTGTGGGACTATCCCTGCTACAAGGTCACATCCAAGACGGGGCTATGACACTCCACTCCCATTAAACTTCTGAACTGGTGACCTCCAGCTGTGAGTATCAGTGCCACAAATTTGAACAAAGCAGCAGCCTTGGCAAGTCCCAGTGCCACCTGATATGTTTCATGGATTAAAATGGACCATGTAAAGCCCTTACACTGTGTCAGACAGACAGCTTGGCACACAGCTGGCCACACAGTGACCTCCAAGTTGATTTGCAGCCAGTTGCTTTCCTTCAAAGCATAAAGTTTGCTTAAATGTGTTTGGATTGAGGATTTAGAAAATGTGAGAGGGAGAAGGAAGGAGAAGTACTCCAGGAAAACAGCCAAGTTTATAACTGAAAGAAAGGCAGGGATGGTTGAATATAATTATTGGGAGAATTGTAGGCTGGTGTGCCTCAGTTCTCAAGGAGGCACTTGTGCAAATCTCCCCTTGATAATGAGGCTCAAAGCCTCAGAGGTTGGAAGGTCCTGGTTTTTTTTGACAGGCTCTACTGTAACAAACACCTCTCTTGGAAAAAAATTGTTAACAATTACTCCCTGTAAAGGATGTGCTTTCATCCACAGATCAGACATATTGCAAGTTGCAACTCATTAAAAAGATTCTCTCTGGGCTTCTGTCCAAAATTAGTGCCAACTTTCTCCAAGCATTTGAACAAACACAACTGCCACCATCAGTGCTGTCTTCCTTTGGAAAAATCCTTTGATGCTCAGTGGCTGTGGGAGTCAGCCAGCCACTGACACGTGTCTGCAGTTTGCTCCTGCTGCTTACAAGGTGGTGCCAGGCTGAACAAAGCTGCAGGCTGCATGCTGAGATCCCACAGCATGAGATCTCCTCATCCTGCTCACCTCTGAGGCACTGTGTGGCTCCAGAGGTGAGTTATCCAGCTGGGCTGTGGGTGTGATACAGGCTAGCTGTGCAAGTGCCAGAACAGAAGCAGAAAATGTTCTAGCTCAATCACAAGCATATCTCACAGAAGCACAGAGTCATTTCACTTTTTCACTATGCAAGTGTCCAGGGTTTTGATGAAATTCAGTGGGAGAACAAGGCTGCTCATACTGGGATGGAGAGAGGCCAGCCTGCTCAGAGCAGAGAGCCAATAAGCAGGAAATGTGTAAGGAGGAGGCAAGTCTGAACTCATGTTCACTTTTGGAGTGTAATTCCCTTACAGCAGGCTGCAGTGCTGTAGCAATCCCTATAATGATACAGTCTTTCAAAAACCCATGGATTGGGATGCTGACACCAATGACAAGGAATGGAGCTGGTGAGGGGCTTCTCATCTCTTTGCCAGAGACAAGCAGTCTGAAGTAATTCTGTTCTCAACTCCAGAAGTGCTTGGGGAAACAGGTAAACATCAATATTGCATTTGCAGATGTCAGATGCCTACAGGATTAGATGGCTGCTGAGCAGGGAGCTGAAGTCAGATAGCTGCAGAAACAGGTGTCAGGTAAATGCAGGTGGTGTGAGCTGGCTCTAACATGAGGAACACAAGATTTGTCTGCTGTTAGTGTAAGGATTCAGGGAGTGCAGTTCAGCAGCTCCTTGGGGCAGCTGCTGGTGCTGTGGGGTACAGCCCAGGCACGCCTCAGCTCAGTCCTCAGTGTGTTTCACACACAGCATTTGCTCCAGGCAGGAGTTTCAAGCCCAGCTCCCTTGGATGTTGAGTCCACTGTGCCACCACACAACAGGGGGATGGGCTTAAGAAGCACTTGCTCCACTTCCCCAACCAACTTGCTGGGAAGAGAAGGATAAAGGGGATTTTAATTGCTAGCTTGTTCCTCCCTAGGAGAAAAAGGCATTTTAAGAGGACACTTCAGTTCACTAGACAAAAGAGAGACTTAATGTTTCATATCTGGAAAAGATCTAACAGATGTTTACTTTGTGCCTCACCAGGGCTGGAATCCTCACTATTTAATACTGCTTGGCACTTACAGTGTGCTAGTTAAGGACAAAGAATTGTGCAAATATTAATTAATCTTCAAAGAATAGGAGAGAATCCTTTTTCGGAGGGGAAAACCCAGAGGACAGAGATCTCAAACAAGGTCACACACTCAGCATCACTGTGGTTTCAATATCCTCTGCTTTGAGGGAAGATCCTCAGGAGGAGAGGAATAGCCTGAGGAACAGGCACCTAGTGAGCACTGCTGAAATGACTGATGGGAGAAGAAGGGGACAAGCCTTTTGCTGAGCCAAGCAAAGAAGAAATGCCTGAAGGATATTGGAGAACAGAGGTGGGCTGCAGAATGTATTCAAGGATGGAAATAGCAGGTGTGCTGATGAGATCAAAACACAACAAGCTGCTTCCAAAGAGGCCCTGACAAACAGGGATTAAAATAATTGAAAGGTTCCTGAACTATAGCACTAAGTACAAGGTGTTAGGTTTCACCTCCATTGGTCAAATAATGTTCCAGCAGAGACACTTCAGATGTCAGCACTTGCCAATATTTACTGCTGAGCGACTAGCTCAGCTGAGGGTCTGGCCCTGAGAAGCAAAGGGTTCCTTTGTGATCATGCTGGCAAAACATGCTGGCAAATATAAGCAGGAAATAATTTTAAATGGTGGCAAATGCATATCATACTCACTTTCAAACCAGATACAGCAGAACCTAGTTCTAATTTCACTGGCACTCTTTGTGTGGAACTATCATGCAGAGACTTGCAGCACCTTGCACAGTAATACTGGACCCACAGGCTTCTAAAAGAGACATGAAAATGCATCTTAAAAGAATGGTAGAATGTATTCCATAAAATAAAATCTATTTTTTTAAAATTTCCTTCTTTTTTTTTTTTGGTCAGGAGAAATGTTCTCTCCTGAGATGCTGCTTACCTTTGCACATCTGGTAAGAGACTTGAAAAGAATTTAGTGCAGGTGCCAGTTGAAAAAGTCACCTGCAGTCCTGGGATTACTTCTGACTTCCTACTTTCTTCTTAAAGCGAAAGAACAATGCAACTTGACAGTATTACCAACCTGCCCAGAAAGGCTGCTTTAAAGGATTCAGCGCCTAAATAAGATTTTCAAATAGTTTTTCTGCTTTTCTTACTCACCAGCCCTGCAAGTTAGTGTTGAGGTAGGAGGCTTATTGAACAACATTTTTGCTGGATAACAGCAATATCAAAAGTATCCAACTACGCGTTAATATCCTGGTTTTATGGATCTGCCATTTCTCGTTAAATAATTTTGCCATTCTGCAGCAATTTGCTTGTTTCTTTCTAATATCTCTGAATAGCCAACAATTATGCATGCAGAGATCAAGATGACTATACTAATGGAATAAGGGTGGCAGCCTTTGAAGATGGGGGAAAGGTGACCACTTACAAAGAGTATTCATGAGAAGCAAAATGAGTTTTCCTGTCAAGGAAAAAACTCCACTCAGTTGTGGAGTTGGCAGCACAACTTGGGCCTTCTGGCTCTGAGAGCAGCTCAAAATTAATAAAACAGAATTTCCTTGGAGAACAATATTGCAAAACACAATGCTTTGAAATGAGTGGTGTATTTCTGCCATATTTTGTTATCTTTCTAAAGAGCCACTTTAAACCCACCAGAAAACTGTACAGAACTTAGCAGACTATTTTTGTTATGTTGTGCACTATATTACCATATCACCCCAATGTATCAACATAGTGGTTTATCAGTATACTAGATTCAGTAGTCAGTTTGGCCTATTCTGGAGCATGATTTCATTGGCTTACTGTATCTTAGTTACTTACAAGTTCAGTACAGCAAGATTCCTCTTTAAATTAGGGTTCTTTGGTAAATCTTTCTACAAATGGAAATGTAAATTTCAATGTCTGTGCTCAATAAGGTATTGTTAACTCCATAAAAAAATTCTATCTATCATAATACCATTTGGGAAAACTAAGCCTATTACCAGAAAATTCAGCTCTTTTCAATTTTCAGTTTTGCATTTGAAAAGTAGGCCACTAAAATGACAGGTGAATGCTACAGAGCACAGATTCTAAGTGACTCCTACCCATAGATACATGGGATAACTTAAAAACTGGAATTGAATCCTTCATAAAGAAATGGCTAAAAGACAAGGAGGCTTTTCCAAAATGCTGTTGGTGATGAATTTCTCAGACTGAGGGAATTTTAAATTCCCCTTTGGTAGCTATAAATAACTTCTTAGTCAAGATGAAAATCAGGAGTAAAAATGATTTTGTTGTACGCTGCTCTTGTCCACTGAAATCACTAAAGTGCTACAGAGAACATAATTTGGCACATGATGGTCTTTGTTACTTGACACTCGCCTGTATTTCTTGCATGTCAGTAAGTGAAACGATTGCAGCTGTACACCCACAGAATTTTATTCCTTTTCCATTGATGGCAATCTGGGATGATTACACTTATACCTGTTGGGGGATCTTAATTCCACAAAAATATCAGACCCAAATTTGCCACCCCACTGCTTAGTTCTTAACCATAGTCTTAAACTTCTCATTGCTCAGGAAAATGTTATGAGGCAACTGCTGGGTTACTGTAAGTTTGGCACACAGCATTTGGCAAAAAGCAGGGCTGTAAAAGAGGCTTTAAAGGACCTTACAGGAACAGGTATCCCCCAGTCAAATGGCATTGCTAATACCCATTACAAGCTTTGGAGTCTGTCTAGAATCCTAAAGACAACAATGTTGATTCTGGACTGTAGAACTCCCTCCAGTTCCCAGAGCACATGGATATCTGTAGTACAAGTGACAACATGCCATCTGATGGATCAGGTATAGAGACTGAGTACACTGCTGATGCCTAAAGTGCTTGCGGTTTGCAATTGTCTTTATTTTCAGGCTGCATTTCTTTGGGATCAGATTGTACTTGCTCTTTCACCTAGACAGCCCTCCTGCCTCATTGATGTTTACAACCAGGTATTTATATGCAGCAGATGCCTGTTCTCTCAGCCTTCATTCTTCTAGTATTTTAGATCTTCTTTAGGTCTTAGTTTTAGGTCTTCTCCTATGAAGACTTTCCACAATGCCTTACCCTGCATTAGCTATGTGCCTTTTACAGGTTGAGATTCTCCTTCTGGTGCAGAAATTACCAGCACTGTTTGCTACATTCCCTGTCAGTCATCATTTGTTCTTTTCAGGTGCATTAATATTTCATGTTGTGCTTGATGCATCAATATATCTGTTCCATATTGCAGATGTATTGTGAGGCTGACTGTACCAAACTGGGAGCTTTCAGCCATCCTTTGCTCAACTGTTATGTCCTCTCACCTTCTGTATACTTTGGTTTAATGTGAAGCAATGTTGATTTCTCCACCTAATTCCATGACCCCTGGGGGCTCACTGGGGAATCAAAAGGAGGAAGAAGGGAGATAAGAGCAGAGGACATCGCATGTTCCCTGCTAAAGAAAGCCATGATGGAGATCAGCTATTACAGTAGGTAATCCTCTTAAAGCAGGGGTAGAAGGGCACATGCACTTGGGGCCTCAGGTGTCCTGTTTCATCTGGTACCTCAGCTGAAATGTCTAAAGCAGTTGTCCTCTCTAAACTACGAGGCTGTGAGCTCTGGTAACTGAACTGAGGATGTCTATCTTGTCCCCCAGTTACAGTGGAACAGGAAGGTGTGCTGGATGGAGGGGAGAACAGCTGGGTGCTGTGCCAGCTTCCATGGCCCCAGCCAGAATCAGCTCTGAATTTCTGACAGAGCCTTTGGTGTGACTGCTGTCATCATGACTGATAAGTGAAGAAGTTAGTCCTTCAGCTCAAGTGATAGAGGTGTCCTTTATGGGACTGAGAGCTCGGTATCCAATCCTGGCCAAAAGCCCTGCCAGAGGGAACGTTAGCCTTGGCTGCAGAAAGCAAGAAGCTTGGTTGCCTTTGAAAATTCAATATAACCCTCTCTTGGTGTTATAGAGACAGCAGTGTGTGAGTGAGTGATGTGCATGAGTTATTGATTTATCCTTCAATTTCTGTCCTTCATTTTATTCACATAACTTTATATCACAGGTTTTATGACTGATAGAAAAATATGATTCTATTTCAATGCGCAGGAAATGTTTCTTGTGCCAATTTCCCTAAAGGAGATGAGTGATTAGTGACATGATCCCTATGTCCTCACCATCATCTCTGGTCACCTGTATCATCCAGAATTTGCTTTTGCCCTCCAATTAGAGAATCAGAGCAGTCTCAACAGAAGTGCACATGCTGAGTAAGAAGTAAACACTACTGTTGTTCATGGGTGAAGAAGAGTGTTTGTATGAAGACCAGACATACCCCAAGTATCTGTTCAGAAGACATTAGCTTTTGTGAATGGTTGTAATTAAGAATGCTGGTCAAACTGAACAACAGCTACTTCAAATATGAACCAATACCATATTAGGTCAGTCCTGTTACTCACATGAGTTTCTATCACATTTGGTCTGAAACACTGAGAATATATTCCCTAGCTGCTACTTCCAGTCTCCTGTTTGCTGATGGGTTCCTCTTCTGCATGATGGCTTGCTAAAGTATATCACTGAAATATGCTGACACATTTCTTAAGCATATTGCATTCTCATAAGAAAACAAAACAAAACAAAAATATAGTTTGTACCTATACCCTACTTTGTCTGTCAGTCACTAAAATTGATTGACTCTCTTCCATTTCTTTCTTTTCATTCATGATTGTGGTTTTTTTCAAATAATTGATTTATCATGTATCGGATGATTCTTTCCTGGTTTTCAACTTCAAAAATATCCATGCCCTGGCTCATTGCTGTAGTATTTGTCATCAGGATAACACCATAAATCATTTTGAGCTTAAGATCAGACTGGGAAGGTGAAGAAAGGTCTGGATGATTTAGACATGTGCAGAAGAGATCTGAAAAACTTTTCTGCTTTAGAGAAATGTTTTACTTAGCCAAAAATAATAAAGCTTTATTGGAATTAGGGTTTCTCTATAAGGTGTATACTACAAACTGTGGGGTTGTTAGAACAACAGTTTACACAGGTTTATATGTGGAGAACTTTGGAAGTATCTTTTGATGGATTTGAGTACTGTATTGCCAAGAAAATCTTATATCAGTGTTAGCTTTGGTGTTCATGAAAAAGCTCAATGCCTATGAGTGTTGTTAAGTGAAGTATTCAACCAAAGATCTCCTGGAAAGATGACTTTGGTGGTGTGGGATGAAAACCATGGCTTATCCCAGCAGATGGAGAGGGGAGCAGAGTCACAGCTTCCCAGAGTCACAGGGAAATGCCACAAGAAATAGCTTGGACATGGGTCGGACCAGATAAGATCAGGTGAACATCTGGTCTCCTTCATATCTGTACTACTGCTAAATGTCCTAGGTGATAAAAGTATCACTGTAATCAAAATATTATCCAGTCTTGGAATGTGCTACTTAGCAGGTCTCCAACATGCTAGAAAATGTGATTTACTTGGTTTGGACTGTTATCTGTATTCTCAGATAAAATTAGAGAATTCCTTCAAGTACATTTTAAAATCTATTTTACTGATATTATCATAAGAAGAAAAAACATTAACATTGCCTTTTAAAATTAAGAACTTGAATATAATGTTCCATTTAACGTCACAGTTACCGTTAAAGATGCTCAAGTTTCCAAGTTAGCTAATGCTGCCAGATTTTGCTAGATCAACACAGGATTTTCAAATCTGAGCTTAAAAAAATAACCTGAGGGAAGAATGCTGTTGATGGAGTGAAATGTAGAAATGTATGCTGACACACAGCGAGGAACTGGTGATAACTGCTGTGTGCAGTCTTCATGCCTGCAATATGCCCACAATTCACTTAATAGGAGAGAAAATGGCCAGCTGGTCCTGTTGAACTGAAGGCAGCAAGCTGTGCTCCCTTGCCATTAAACTCAGGAAAAACACTCTTCTTGAAAATAACTTTTCAAAATGACTTGAACTATTTCACAGATATTTCCATAAATAATTGGCTTTTCTTACTCTGACTGAGACATTTGAAATAAGAAGTTTCAAGCTGTAATCAAAAATGTACCTGTACTCAGAATTTATTTTGCAAAGAAGAGAATGTGACTGATCTAATCTGCTGTAAGGTGAAAATAAGAGAGAGGTTTAATAATTATAATACCAAGCTTTTCTTAGAGGATAAGCTATACATTGTTGCTTCATATCTGTAGAGTAGAGCTCCATCATTTTACTCACCAAATTCTCATATTTCACTACAATAATGTCATTTACCATTGTCTTCAAATACGGATGGTACACAAAGACAAAAACATAATTAGGACTGCTGTATATATGGAACAGTTAGGTACAAAAAGTTTACAAGTGCTGGTGTAAATTTTTTTTTTTATTTTTCAAGACTCCAAATTGTTTCTGTCTCACTTTTCTACTTAAATTGATTTTCCAAACATAAAATCACAGTTCTCATTTATTAAAATTTTATACAAACAACACCAAAAAGTCTCATCAATCCTCACAGTTTAGATTTAGTTCCTATAATGCTTATGCTCTAAAACAGAAAAGAAACACAGGTATTGTGAACAGCACGTGGATTAAAACAAGCTGCCCTTTCTGAGGGATTTGTCCTCTACACAACTATTATATTCTTCCAGCAGTGAATCTGTACAAAGGTTTCCTGTTCAGGGAATAAATTAATGGATCTATTTAAAAAGGACAAATATTATACTGCAAGCCATACTCATGCTATCATGGCCAAACAGATGCTAGAGAAGTAGCATTTAGACATTGTTTTTGCAGACACAAAAGGTTTATCACTGGAGTGGTGTAATGTTAACAGGAGTGCTGACCTACTTACACACCATAACACTCTGAGGAGCGTCTGGGGAGATTGGAGACCCTGAAGCAGGTCATGTTTTACAAGCCAAGTCATGAAACTATGACCAAGAGCACAACTTTTTTTTGTAGCAGCTGTTTATAGTTGACAAAAAAATATTGGGCACATTTATTACCATCTTAGTACGGATATTTAAAGTTTACTTGTCTAATTCTCTACTGATTGCTCTAGGCTTCCACTACATTCATTGGAGAGCAACCCACACATGCAGTCTCTCTGACCTACTTTAACTAACTACCTCCAGATGAGATGAATTTCTCCCTAGATCTGCCTGCTTCTCCCAGCTGCCTATAATGGGAAGCAGTGCAAATAGCAGAGAGTTTGGAAACTAACTTTTTGAGACCTGAGCAAGATAGGTCCTACCTGTGGTCTAAGAAGAGTTCCTCCATGGCTTCCAAATACCTGAGTTAAGTTTTGCAAAAAAAGGAGTGTGTTCTCATGAGCTTCTTATGAGTGTTGTTAATGAAATTATCACTGGCTGAGTCGATGTGGGTTATGTCCACAGTGCACCAGGCTCTTCTTGGTGAGTGAATAGACAAACTATCCAGCTTTTCCACTTGGATATTCTTATTGTTTACTTCATGGTGAAACCTTGGGATAGCTGAAGTGGAAAAGCTGGATAGCATCACATCTACTCACCCTGGTGATTGCAAAGCTGTACGCAGCACAGGGAAAGTAAAATAGTGGAACCAATTTTACTGAAAAAGTTGAATGTCTGTTATGCAAATACATAAAAAGGGAGGCGTTATTGAGGTCTTTCAATACTTAAAGGGTCCTGTAAGAAAGATGGGGACATATTTTTAACAGGGCATGTGATATGACAGGGGATTATGGTTTTATATTAAAAGAGAGTAGATTCAGATTTGATATAAGAAAGAATTTTTTACAACCTGCATGGCAAAACACTGGAGCGGATTACCCAGAGAGATGGTGGATTCCCCATCCCTGGAAATATTCAAGGATGGATGGGGGAGTCTGAGAAACCTGATCAAATTGAATCTATCCCTGCAGGGGGGCTGGACCAGATGACTTGTAAAGGTCAGAGGGTTTGGACTAGATGACCTGTAAAGATCCCTTCCAACATAAACTGTTCTATGATTCTATGGTTGTCTCTGGGGTATTAAGACCCAACTGCTATTTAAAGTAGTTAGTGTTATTTACTCTAAGCTCTAGAATTTACGACCAGTAAATGTCACTTTTCACTAGTGTAAGGAGCTTATGATAAACTGGTTGTATGTAATTGAAATTACACAAGAACACAGATAAAGTCACTATCAGGCAGAGTTGCTGCAGCTCAGGTGACTCTGCTGGTGGTGAGCAGCAAGGTATGACAGTAACACACAGGTACCCAGTTAGCAGCACATTAGCTCAGGGCAGTAGCACAGCAGTGTATATCACTTGAACAATATTGATGGCATATACAAAAAAAGCTTGTTTTAATCACTCTGCAGATGAAATAGGTAAAAAATCAAGGAAAAAAGAGTTTTAACTAAATTTTGTATTAAAAAAAAATAAAAGACTAATAATCCTCCCAGACTTGTAGGTGAGCTTCAGTCAGCTTTAAGCCTTATCAAAACTTCCATCAGCAAATTCCCTACAGACATTTAACTTAATTTTAGAGATGCCTGCTATGGTTTGCCATGAAGCCATAACGGGAAAAAATAGTTCCTAGGTACCATTACCCATGTGTTTCCAAAGTATCTGCTTCTTGGGTTGACCCTTCAACAGGTCAGCATGCTGCTGAATTGATGTTTGATAGCATTTCTACTGGTTCTGATGGTATTTTTCATAATTTTACTTCTTAAAGACAAAGTTATTTAAACTCTTAATGTCTAGCTAATTGTCTCATTGAAAGGAGGCATTACATTCAATTTAGCTAAGGACAGAGAAGAAGATTTAAGGAGAGGTAGATCCCCAGCATGGTTCAGAGATGCTTTGTTTATCACTGTCTCTGAATTTGCATTAAATCTTCACCTGGAAAATGCTGAACAGAAAATGGATACAATCCTGTATCTTATGAAGATGATTTTGCTCCTGGATTGGTACTCTGCATCCAAAGCTTGTCTTTCCAGTAGGCTCTGGCTACATATGTGGTGAATCCAGTCAGTTTCTAACATATACATGGGATTCTAGTGCATTGACTTATCCTGCACTGACTTATCCTATAAGAAGCATTTACTTCCACTTCAGGGGGACAGGTGCCATATCCCATCTCCAGAGATATTGTTGTTCTGTTTTACACTGTTTGGAGGTTAGCTCTTCAGAGGTTTTATCTGTTTGACACACTTTGCTTACTAGAAGACATCTGTCATCTCTGTAACACTATATAAATATTTATGATAGCTCTTGATATGTCTTAGTTGCTCTCATGCCCAAACCTCTCCTGTAAGGTGACACGTGGCTATGTGACTCTGACTTCACACTTTTTCCTGAATTTTCATTCTGGATTAGTTTCTGTTTGCCTGGTGAAACAATAATCCCCGGAGAATATCCAGTAAGTTGTGTGATTTTTACAGTTCAATGTACTATATAGCATATATAAATGGGATGTGCTTTTTTTTTTTTACAGTAAAGCATCAATCCAGTGAAGAAACCAGAGCTGTTAGCACAGCTTTGGAGTGGTAGGCACACCGACCACTTGCCAAATATTTGTTCTACAGCAGCACACAACTGCTCAGCCAAGACTGAGGTCTCCAGTGTGGTGTTTCACTGGTGCTCAAGCAAACTGTAATCCTAGCCCAGCCCCAGAGGTGGTGGAGAGGTGGGAAGAGAAGGGAAATCATGTGAGATGCACATACTTTGCTTTTCAGAGACGATGATGGCACATCAGCTCTGATCTGAAAGCAAAGGGGCTTTGTCACCAGCAGTACCATGGCTCATAGCTGAGATGCATCCTTACAGGCCAGAGCCAAGGAAAACCAACATGTGTCAGGGCCAAGGCACTGGGAGGCCATCCAAGAAGGCATCACAGCGTCACTGAATACATGGCATTGCTGCTCACGCTTTGGCAGACCAGGAAGAAGGAAAAAAAAGAAAAGCACCAGGTAAGATGCTTTTGTTTTAAATTTGTCATAACACCATGGAATCCTGATGTTCTAATTCCCTTGGTGTTTGCATTACTTTGTAAGCAAGCAGTTATGAATTCAGCCAGAATAAAGTTGAGCAAGAGCTGGTACACAGATATGCACACTGAGAAAATATGACGTCATGATTTTGCTGGAGAAATTTTGGGCTTTTCTGCATGTTTTCATTTGTTTTGTTAGTTTTTTATTGCTTGCATAAACCTACACTGTTTCTGTAGTTAAGTTTACAGGCTCATACCTTTGACAGATAGACAGAATTATTTTCGTTACATGTTCTGAGTTTTAGTCTATTAGTCAGCCATAATATATCTTAATATGCAAGATCAAAAACCCCAAAGCAAGCAGACACATATATACATGCTCCTCTCTCTCCATGTGTGTATACATTTTCCTCTTTTGTAAAGTTAGTTTTAGTTAAAGGGTTCATAAAGCTGTTTATTTTGTAATTGAAAAAGAATATTCTGGTGAGAATAGTAGAAAGATAAAATAATGCTTCTCTGCAGAGCTTTTTACTCCTCCTAGTGCAGACACCACTGAAAGCAGCTAGCAGAGGTGAGATTTGCTGCCGAAAACCAGGCTCTGAGCCTCACAACCTGAGAACGTTGCCCATGGCTGATGATAGATTGTCAGCATTTGCACATGTGAGATACTGCAAAATATACTTCAAACCATACTTACATAGAGCCTTCTTGTCAGCTTATAATTTTGAGGACTTTCTTCTCTTTTTACTGGTAAACAGAACTTTCCCTTTACTCTTCTTATCCTAGCTCTGTTTTAATGCTGAGACTTAGGAGTGGTGTGTTCAGTGCAGCCTGTGCAGGACAATCACCATGTGAAGGTTTTCTTGTCTTTCTTTTCCTTTTGTCCTTCATATGGCTGCAACACACAGGTCCCAGAGGTCTTCAGGCTTTCCCACTTCTCAGGGCTCTGCTGAATTAATGTTCCTAGGGGAGCAGTCCTTGCTTCTTGTGTCAGCTGTCACAATGTGCACACCATTATGCAGTGCCACGCCAGAGCAGCAGTACTTAGCTTGTTTGTGGTACTTAGCTCCAAAACTGTTTGACTGATTTTATTCCAGTGCATTGCAGGGGGATTCCTACTGGCTTGCTGTCCAGTTGCTCCCAAGTCCTTGCTTAATCTAGCAAGGACAAGAGAGGTTAAAAATGGACTTGGATTATACCTGTGGAGACTCTTTGTTCAAGAGTCACTTGTCTCTCCATAATTTAAAGCACTAATCTTACAAGATTTCACTGTGTACTTCTTCCAGCCTCTCTTTTCCCTTTCCTGCCAGTTAAACTGATTTCCCTTTTGACTGTACACCCCTCCAGATGAAGCACACAGTAGTTCATATAAAATTTTCTTCCAAATTCAGCCTGTTAATTTTCTGCTTGTTTTTCGCTTTCTACGTGCACCTAAACTTTGCTGTTTCTACCAAAGCACTTCACAATAAAATTTTTAGTCAGCAGATTTGGGGAACCTTGGAGAAGAAAGGGGAAAAATCACGTTGCTGTTTCTACCACCCACCTGGTTCTGGCTGAGCTAAATATTAAAATGCTGCACAAAACAGAAGGAATAAATTAGCACAGGAAACTCATGGAGGCTTCACATTAGTCAGAAAGTCCCAGGCTAGCTTCTGGTTTGGCTGGAAGCTAATCTTATGGGGGAAGGTCTCCATGTTTATAGTCCTGCTTGAAAAAGTTTATCTCAGAGGTTTTTCTGGGGACAGAGCAGGGAAGTGTTCCAAAATACGGAGCTGCCAAATCCTAGCACATTTCCACTGTTAAGCACTAAATTGTAACAAGTTCAAACAAAGCAGGCAAACGTTTAGGACCTTAGAGAAGGCAGAGGCATGAACAAGCACTTTGGTGCTTCTCATTCTGCTCCATTTTGGGGTCTGCCTTAGGGGGTTAGTTTTGAGGACAGTGCACTGTCTGTAGCCTTTTTCTCTTCAGTGTGCATGAATCATCCAACCTCAGAACATCCCGTATCTGGCTCCCTGTCTATACCACTGGGCAGCAAAATGCTGTCACTTTCTTGCCTAATTTATCTCCAAAAGAGAGTGAAAAGAGTGATAAAAGGTTTTGCAGGCAGACACTGAGCCTGTGAACACCAGTGATCTTCAGTTCTTGCCAAAATGAAATCTTCCTGTCCTGTAAAAGGACAGCAAACCTAATAACTTGGACCTACAGTCAAATCAACAGTGAATGGGGTTACACAGTGCTTCAGGCCACACTTATTTAGGGATTCCCATGCTAACCTCAGGCATCAAAGGCAAAGCTCAGATCACAAGCAAACGTCAACTCATTTCTTTTATTAAGGTAGCAGTCTTATGATAAAGGCTATGCTTAGTTCTACATTTATAAATAAAACTTCAATAAAAAAGTAACTCTGATGCTACTGAACAATTCACTACAGCAGGCTAAAAATATTTCCAAATCAATCTAGGGTAGAAAGGTTTATGAAGATACCGAACTTTCTTTTTTTTTGTCTCCAAAGGTTTACGTGCTGTTGTCATTCAGAAACCCAGAGTGTATCAGAAAGCAAGGTATTTATTAAAATAATCAGACACGGGGCCAAGTGAAAAGTAGAGTGAGACAGTTTAGGTATGATGAGATGTACTGCAGCTGTATAGCATAATTTTTTTAAACAAACAAATTGCAATATTATACATTGGATTTAAAAACATAAAATATATGGTATAGTCATATATTCATATCATATATGAAGTTTCAGCGTTTACTGATTTAATCAATGAATTAAACAGGGAAAGAAAATCATGTGGCAATGAAAACTGCTGCTAATGAAAAAGTTAGTAGTGCCAGCACTGAAAATGAGGATTTGAATATCAAATAAAGAACTTGGCTGAACCTTTAAATTGGAATTGCAGAGATTGGAAAAAAAATAATAGGAACTTACAGCAATAGCTACCATTATAAACCTGAGATTTGCCATTAGAGAGGAAAGAAGAAGAAACATACATATGATGGTCAATCATACTAAATGAGATGCTCTAAAGAAGAAAGGGAAAAAAAGGCTAAAATCTACTGGCTTTAATATTTTTGCTGCAGATTAGCAAGCATGAAGCCTGTTACAGCCTCTCTGGAAAACTGAGTGCAACCTTGGACATGTAGTTAAAAAAAGCCAAAACAAACCCAAAAATAAAACCCTAAACAAAACAACAAAAAGGTGGATTCCAGCTGCCATACATGCAGAGGAAGGTCACTCAGAGGAGCTGAGACTTTCTGTCATGCTGAGGGAGGTTGGAAAGGGCCTGGCTTGCTCCCTTTGGCAAAGCAAAGTTTGTATGAGGCTGGAAAGGCTGTTTTGATGCTGACTGGAGTGGTGGATTAGTGCTGCACAGAGTGAAGAGCTAAGAAAATGGTTCCCTACCATGAAACCAAAGTGTACAGCTCCCTGTGAATAAATGTTAAATACAAGTTTGAAGAGAGTTTCCATTCTTCAGATAGAGCTTAAAAAGTCCTAGAAATTGAGCAACCATCCACAGAATTCTTAATATGGAGCATGATAAATTTATGAAGTGGTTTATGTGGCATGATTACTGGAGATAGCAGGGGTCCAGGTCTGATGACTCAGAGGTGTGGTGTATTGAATGTTCCACCTGTATGATGGGCTCAAGGGGGTCAATTTATACCATGATTTGCTACAAAAATACAGATTTCAAGCTATGCAGCAGACCGCCCAGGAGGAATAGGAAAAAAATTATACACTCATCATTTTCTTTTTCTCTCAGGTGACTTAGACCAAATACTGTGGGATTACGGGGCAATAGACTGAGGCTTTACAGTGGGTGAAGTCCTTCAAGCATTCCTCAAAGTCACCTTCCACCTCAGAAGCAGGTTTGAGTGCTTAGATTTATTTTAAAGCTACATCACTTCAAGTGTCTCAAATTCTCTTCTCCCTTTTTAAACTGTATTTTGGACTCAGAAAGCACATTTTACTGATCTGCCTTTATTACTCACCTGCTACTGATACGTTTCAAGAATTTGAGGCTCTTCATCATCTCTTTTTACTTCCACTAGAGGCAATGGTTTCCTCTGTGCTTTTTTGCATCAATAAAACTAGATAAATGAAAGTGCTTAAACTAAGTCTGTCTATGCATATGGAAAGTAGCAGGGGCAAGAAATTCATAGCAGGGAAATATGCACTTTCCACAAGATTTCCCCATTTTGATGGGCTGGCACATGCTACTTAGCATTTTGCTCCTTTTCCCACACAAAGGTGAAGATTTTTTTGCTCATGATGAATGGACAAATTCATAACATTATCTTCCACTTTTTAGGCCACCCACTGACTACATATTCTCATTCTTTTAACTGTCTTGCAAAAAAATAGGATGCCAAGATGTGGTGGGAGAAATGAAGTAGGACTTCAGTGTGTGAGGGAAGAGTGGTGACAGTGAGGAGTGTATCCCAATAAAACCTTGACTTCATGCTGAAATATTTCCCAGTGTGTGTACTTTTGTACTTCTGTGCAAAAGGTGCTTCTTGATGCTGAGCCTTTAGGAACAGAGCCCTCCAGGAATCAAAGGGATTGTCTCCAGTGGCTCAGCTGGCCAATGGAGGTGCCTCTTTTGCCTGCCATTTCTACACTAGAGTTGCAGCAAAGACCTATCTGAGCCAGGATTAAGTTAAGTGCTCTCAAAGCAGCAGGAATCCATCTAGGGCAACAATGTGCTTATGCAGATGGAACCCACACTGATCTCCTTGCTATGGCAGCTAAGCTGCCATCAATCTCAGCACAGTTGGAGCAGTGACTGTTATGGACATTGTTTGTAAAGCATGATAAAGTTGGGCCCACAGCTGGTGCTGAGAGGCTGTTTTTTGAGAGCTGTGATGCAGTGTGGAGCCTCTATCCCCCTCTGAATTCCAAAATTATGAAAGAGCAATATCCTTGCACCATTTGGTATGACTTGCTCCTGTGATGCCATATAAAAATAAATCTAGTTCTGCATCTTCTGGTTGATAAAAGTTGTTTATCTCCAGCTGAGATGTTGGACTTGATTTATATTAGACTGATTTTTCTTTTGTATGAAGGTCAGTCTCATTACATCTTTATAAGGATTCTGGAAAATGGATCTAATTGGGATTGCACTGTAGCCCAAAGTTTTCTGTATTTTCCAACAAAGGTAAATAGTAAGTAAACAGAACTGCACTCATATAGGACTAGATAAGATATTACAATATATCCTATCTCCTCCTCTGCAGAAGCAGATTTGCCTTCCCACAGACTTCTACTGGTTGACTGCAGTACTAAAACACTAAATGTCCCTGACACAGTTCTCTGGCCCTGAGACTAAATGGACCATGGAAATATACCTTGAAGCTCTCCTATTTTGCTGTCAAGCATGCTTCCATTAAGCCTGTCTGTTGGGAATAGTGCCTGGCCCATGTGAACACCAGGCCTGTACAGGGAGTGCTTATGGACCCAGAACAAGTGATGGTTTTGCAGGGAGGATGACTGAGGGCCCAGGTCTATGTTCTAGTATTGCTAATTGCTGATATTGACATAACCTGTGCATTGATGCAGAGTTCATAATCTTCTGTGATCACCATGCTACCCTCTCTCTATCCTACTAAGAAGTCTTCCCTAGTATCTGCCCTTAATACAGTAAAGTTAGCAAGAACTTGTAACAGTCTTTATAATGATGTAAGATTTCCATTTCCTTCTCTGTCCTCACTCTCCAAACAAAACTACCACAGCCTTTTTTTTTTCTCCGCAGATTTTCTCTTTCAGACCTCTTGCTGCTCTTATTGCTCATATTTCCTTGCATTTTCTCTGTCTTATGTTCAAGAATCCAGGCCAGGATGCAGTGCTCGAGGAAACCTTTCACTGGCACTCTGTGTGACAGAAGAAATGTCTTTGTCTTATTGCACATCCCATTTCTGTAATGCTTTACAAAATGAATATTGTCTTCCTTCTGCAGAGCTAGATTGCTGCATCCATACCAGTTTTGTGACCCCCCCTATAAACCTGGCTCTTTCACCAACACACAGCTGTCTAGCTGATTGTTATCCCCGTTGATTTGTTCTGTAATAGCTTGCCAGGAATAAACCCTTCACAATCCATTTGAAGCAAAGACAGGATAAATTAATCTTGTTGATTCTGGACAGTCACATCACCAGTTCATTTCAAAGTTTGTCCTGGTCTTCCACAACTTTTGTCACCTCTATAACTTCTCATTAACCATTTAGTCCTATATAAATGAAAATATTGAGTAGAATGAGCAGAGTAGAGACTTGTAAGGCAACTCACTTCAAATACTTCCCATTCTGTTTCTCTTGGGGTATTTTAACGACCATTTGTGTACTGCTTTTCTGATATTTGTGGCTAGGCCTGATGTCCTTAGGTAACCCTGGGAATGGTGTGTGAGACAGTGCTGAGATCCTCCACTGAGCTCAGATATACCTCAAGACAAAGTATTTGAGTCCTTTCTCACTAGGCATGTATCCAATCTTGATAGAGAAATACTTTTCCTACACAAGAGTCAGAAGGAGGTGACGTAGACATGCACTTCTGGTTCAAAAAGTTTATCCTGGGGGAAAACCTAGAAAATACGTTCTTGGGAGTTTCATTTAATGCATGTTAAGCTGCTCTGCCATAGTGTTCAGACAGCTTCTTATTGCAGAAAATACCTGGGTTGTGTTTCTCCGTGTGTAGTAATGTTGCAGTTGGAGGTGTGACCCTCTAGAGATCAATCATTTCTGAATTACAGATTTTGCTTGCCCAATATAGGTAACATTTTTAAACAGGAGTAATATCTTATACGAAATTGGCTGATGTAACTCCTATTTTATATAAATTATTGTCGTAACAGTAAAATTAAAGGAAAAAAATGAATTGTTTTGTTGCTATTATGGTAATGAATGCATTAGAAATGCATACAAAAGCATCTCAGCGACTTAAGCCATTGCTCATATAAACTGTTGGCTCTCAGTTTTTTGTGATGGGTTTTTTGTTTTCTCCACTGCTCTTGAGCAGCTGCAGCCTCCATTTGTTAAAAGGACAGAACCTTGGGCCTGTGAGCAGCACTGCAGTCAGCCCTCCCAGAACAGAAAAGGCGGGGTGCATGTGACTATTGGGTGCTTGTGACTATTGGGTGCTCGTTCCAGCAGAAACCTGTTACCTGAGCAGTGACTCACAGTGGAGTGTAGCTCCAGTCTTGCCATTTGCCCTCCAGCTGTCAGACTGCATTTGGGAAGCCCACAAAGAAAAAAACAGGAAAGAGGTCGATTTGTAGCTTGGTGCTAGCTGTATTACATGTCAGTTAAGACATGTAGGATGATATGGTTTTTTGATGGATACATAACTCAGAATGAAAATCAGAGCCAGCAAAGGATTTGAGACAGTGGACATGGAAGCATTAGTCCATCACGTAGCAAAAGTTTGTGCTGCATTATCTTAACTTCCATTTGCTTGTTGCTCGTGGGATCTGCCTGGAACACTAATTTTAAATGCATGAGTACTCCTGGGATCTGTTTACTGCACAGTTTAGACCAAGAGGGAATATTTTTGTTCAACTGCTCCTCAGTGTGTAAATCTCCTCGACTGAAATATCTATCAACTTGGCAGAAGTGTAAGGGCCTGATTCTGAAAGGCGCTGGTGGCTGAGTTGACCTTCTTCAAACAAGGTTTTAATCCATTTTGCTTTGACAACACTAAATGACAGTAAATGTTTCTTTGCCTATTTCTATTCTTTTGCCAGTATGCAGAGCTCACTATGCAGCATATGCTATTTTTATTCATTAAATTGGTACAAACTTAATGTAAGTACTTAGAACTAGAGTTTGTAAAATTAATTTCCATGCCATCACATAGAAGGTGATATATTATGCCTTTTTTTAATTAAACCAGAAATATAGATTTAAGAGCTGCTACAAAGCAGGCTTAAAAAAACCAAAAGAAGGCAAATTAGAAGCAAAACTTGCATTTTAACTTATCTGTTTTTTAAGTCCCATACCTACAACATCTGAGATACAATTATGAGATGTTATGACGTAAGTTAATCACCTTTTATTGTTCAGCCACTATGCCATAATGAAAATTACACTTTGCAGTGTCTTTGTAATTGACTTTTTTCCCTATGTCTGTTTTCTTTTTCAAGGGGAAGATCTGTCTCTCTTGTTGGAGATTCTGGCTTGTTTAGAGTTCTTTGTGTGACTACACATGAAAATATAAAACTTTTCAATTGGGAACTGTGTGCAAGTAGGAGTCTTCTGACATGGGCAATCTTTCATTCCTATCCAGGCAAGGTCTCTTCATCATGATGACAATTCTGTGTATGTTGTCTCTTTTACAGATACATATCAAAAATTTGCATGTGCAGATGCTCACACCAGTGGTGTCCAACCTGTGCCTGTCTTGCAACACAAACAAGAGAAATTTATATATTTAGAAGAATACTCTTTGCAATCACTGAATATTTAGCTAGAAGTGGCTGCTTATTGAGGTCTTTTCTAACCAAATATAATTTCTAGTACCTTGTTCCTCATTCTTGGAAATGAAACCAGGTTCCTCAATAATTTGGGAAAGCAGATGATGGACATTTAAATCTCACCATGTGCACCCCCTTGAAAGCTTATTACAGCTACTCACTGTGCAGTGCATAGTAGTATGACATTCTTCATGCTATTGAAGAATGCATGGTTGTTATGGTCCTGCATTGTTCTGGGGTAGACTGCACATTTTCTGTTTGTAGAATTTCCCAGCCTTTCAGGAACATGTCCACTAATGGTGTGACTTGAGCAGAAGTCTTCCACTCCTCTCTTTCTTCCTCCACGAGCCATGAACCTTTAGCCCTACATGACTGGGGCTTTACACCCTGGAAGAAAAAAGACACAAAAAAAACCAGTCAGAAGCTGAAGCATGCTGAAGCATGGAGTGGCATGGAAAAGGCTGGAAAGTGTTTATAGTTCCTTCAAATACAAGAATGAGGGACACTAGGTAGAGCCAGAAAATTGCATGTTGGAATGAATTAGAAAGGAGCCGCACACACGGTGCAGAAGGACATGGAAATCCCTGCCAATGTGTGTTGGAGGTGCTAAAAGGTTTCCTGGGTCTATAAGGCATGGGAAACTTTTGTGTTAGAAAATTTCAACCAAGACTCCTAATTGCAAACATTTAACTTGAAAATTTCTGGGTCAGTAAAATTCCTAAATCACAAGTTGGTCTAGGAAAGTCTTCTGGGGAAACATTGCTTTGGACATATCTGTTGTAAAACTTCTCTTGGCATTCACTTATTCTGCCATCAGAGACAGATAGTGGGAGAAAAAGCTGCACAGAGGATGCTGAGGCTGGTCCATCTGCACAGTGATTGATTAGGAGCATCTGAAGCTGATGGAATATGTTGATTTCAGAAGTACAAATCAAGTCTTGTGAAAAAAATGAAAAAGACAAAAACTGGAAGAGAGAAAGGAAAGGAACAGGAAAAAAAAATCTCCCCAGTACCCAGGCAGAAAGAACAGTGGTAAGGTCTCAGTTGATTGTCCCCTATTGGGACCGTCTCCAATGCAGCCAGGATCTGGACTAAAGATGGCAAGAAGGAGGACTCGTGCTATGCTATTTCCCTAGAACTACATGTCTTTCATCGGAACCTGCCCCAGATCCCCACTGGTTGGTGCTGTGAGGATGTTGTTAGTGCTGACTGGAGTGTGTTTATCAGGTCCAAATGTTGCACGTTGGTTAAGTTGTTAAATTTCTGCACATTTGCTGTCGCCTCTGCCAAGGCCTCAGCATCACTAGGACTAAGGCTCAAGGGCACTTTGGGCACTGGGCAGCAACAGGGGATGGAGCAGGAGTGGAGATGAGCACCTAGAGGAGAGCTGCCAGGAGAGCTGCCAGCAGGCAAGGAGATGTCGCTTTGAAATCACCTAGTGTTCAAGTTTTTCAGATACAAAATCAGATCTCAAGAAGAGAGAGAAAAAAACCCCATGTTGTTTTAAATAATTTAAAAATATTAAACAAAAGAGAACTGCGCAGTCAAAGCCAGTATGTAGCACAGGATTCATTTAAGTTGCAGCACAATGATTATTAAATATATTTTTTAAACATAATCGTACATTTTGAGAATTAGTTTGCCTGCCATAATGAAAGAAATGAAATGTTCCCATTCTTCTTTTAGACAAAGACAACTGCTTTTGGAGCAACTCAGAATGGAAAAAAACCCAAAACAAACCAAAAAACAACTAGCCAGCCATGTCATCTTGCCACTGTGTACACTGTGTGACCTCCTAGATCTTATCAAGTGTAGTTTCAGGCTGACAGACTTTCTACTACACAAGTGCTACCAGGTGCTTAAAAATACTTCAAAATACAGTCTTATTTCAAGCCTGATGAATTTGTAGCTTTTTCAAATATCATCAAGAGGGGATTTTCAGTTTCCCAGATCTCATGTGCACCTTTACTCTTGTTGAGGGTTCTTCTTCAGCAGAGTACATTTACTTATGTATGCTGAAGTCAGTGAGATAATCCATATAAGTGCCCCTGGTATAAGCAGGTGCCTGCCTGTGTTTACCACCTGTGTTTGGCTGAGCCCAGAGTGGATGTGAATAGAGTTACATCCTCCAGGTAGCCAAGTGGTGTTCCCCAGGGCTCAGTGTTGGGCCAAGCCCTGTTAGATGTCTTTACCAATGGTCTGGATGAGGTGTTCAAGGGCACCTCAATCAGTTTGCAATTGAAAACCAAGGTGGGCACAAGTATTGATCTGCTGGAGGGCAGGATGTCTCTACAGAAGGATCTGGATTGATGAACCCAATCACATGAGGTTGAATAAGGCCAAGTGCTGGGTCCTGCCCTTGGGTCACAACAACCCCCTGCAGCACTACAGGCTGGGGGAGGAGTGGCTGGAAAGCTGCCCAGAGGAAAAGGACATGGGGGTGGTGGCTGATGGCCACTGAACATGAGCCAGCGTGTGCCCAGGTGGCCAAGAAGGCCAATGACATCCTGGGTTGTATCAGAAATGGTGCAGCAGCAGGACCAGGGCAGTGATTGTGCCCCTGTGCTCAGCACTGGAGAGGCCACGCCTTGAGTGCTGTGTCCAGTTCTGGGCCCCTCACTGCAGGAAGGACATTGAGGGGCTGGAGCGAGTCCAGAGAAGGGCAACAGAGCTGGAGAAGGGTCTGGAGCACTAGTCCTGTGAGGAGTGGCTGAGGTAGCTGGGGGTTGTTTAGCCTGGAGAAAAGGAGGCTCAGGGAAGACCTTAATTCTCTCAAGAAATGCCTGAAAGGAGGGTGAGGCCAGGTGAGGACTGGTGTCTTATGCCAGGTAACAAGTTATAGGACAAGAAGAAATTACTTAAATTGTGCCAGGGCAGGTTTAGATTAGACATAAAGAAAAAATTTCTCCTCTGAAAGGGTGGTCAGGCATTGGAAGAAACTGGCCAGTTAAATGGTGTCACCATCCCTGGAGCTATTCAAGAGATGTGTAGATGTGACACTTAAGGACATGGTTTAGTGGTGGACTTGTCAGTTTTGGGTTAACAGTTGGACCTGATGATCCTGAAGGTCTTTTCCAGCCTAAATGATTCTGTGTAATTCTATGATTCTGTGGTAAAAAGAACTAATGGCTGTAGGCTCAAGCTTCGTAAATACAATGAAAAATGAAGAACATTCATTATTTGTAATCAATGAGAAACAAATTACCAGTGTTGGTAGCAGATTCTTTAATTTTTAGATAACTTCAAATTATGCCTGGATGGAAGATATACTTTAACAGAATACAGAAAGCTATTTGGCTTCATATACTCCATCACTCTTTACTTGCTGTTTTTAATAGGAGTATTAAATCTTTTCATTCACTGAGGCTCCAGAATGATACACTATCGACAGACGTTATTCGCATTTCTTTTTCTATATAATATTAAATTTAATATCATTGTTTGGAGGCTTTTTTGTTTGTTTTGGTTTTGTTTTGTTGGTTTTTTTTAACAGTAATTGTGGGAGAAAATACTGAGAAACTACAATATAATAAATAAATAAATAGAACATATTAAATATATTTTTAAACATGACTCTACTTCCCCTCAAGAGGCTTGAATCTAATATTGACTTCAATCTCAGCATTTCAAGTCCTTCAAGTCCTTCAGCAAAATTCATGCTAATAGATCCAATATTAAGTTTTGCATTCTGCCTCTATTGCAGTGAAATGCTCAAGAATGCCATATTAAAACAGCAAATATAAAAGCAATTTCCATTATTATTCCAAGCAAACAAATTGCAAACAATTTCATCGGAACCAATGAAACTAACACAAACACCATCACAGAGATTTATTTTCTCCATTGCCTCACTTCTTCCCAATAGCAACCCAGTGCCTTCCATACCCCTTGCCACGATAAACCACCAGCTGTCCCCCTGTATCATTGTCCAATTTCCCCTACATTAGCTCCATTTTATCTCTTCCTTTGGGCTTGAATGGCCATCATTCCATGCCCATGATATCCCCATGTCATGGTTGTGTTCCTCTTTTTCCATGGCTGGGCCAGGGGCTGTGTGTGGCTCACAGCAGCCTGTGTGCTGACCCATGAACCATCCAGTGCATGTGAGGAATTAATTCTGACCAGGTTAGGCTCCCTCTGCAACCTTTCTCTCAGCAAAGGACATTATTTACATCTCTCCCTCTGTCTGGCCACAGACTTCCATGAAATTTGCAGGAAAAGATTTGTCATTAATGTCTGCCTTTCTGGCAGATGGGCTGTCATGTGATAGATGGATGGGCAGAGAGCAAGATCATGTAAGCTGCATTCCCCTGGGAAACCAGACTGAAAACTCATAAGGTGTATTACAGAACACACTGGATTAACTTTTCTGGCCTACAGATGTGTTTAAACCATAGGTTTTTGATCAGAGACATGTAAGTTAGTGAGAAGCTGAACAAAGTGCGCTGCAGATGAGGATGACGTACTGAGTGTTTGTATTTCCAGGAAAAAATTATATTTCTTTCCACAGACTAGTACTTTCTTGATATTTTCTTTAAGTAATAGATTACCCTTAGAATTTTCTAGAAATATTCAAATGGATTTCAGAACTTCATTCTTCTACCATTTATAAACTGGAAAATATTAACAAGTCTCCTTCAAAAGTTTGAGAAGTCTAAGCTAAGTGTAGAGTTGCATTAAATCTTATTTTTTCTTTACATGCGTATTTCTTATATGTGCATGTCTGTATAATTGTCATCAGCAGGTCCTAAGGTAACACCATGGAACAATTTATAAGACCAAGTGTTAAATATGCAGTGCTGCTAGCTTCTACTTTAAAAAAAAAAATGGAGGCAACAGGAATCTGTGATTCCCTTTATAAACTCATTTAAATCAACTCTAACTTAATTGCTACAATTGCACACAGTTAATAATTGCTTCTATATTATTCAAAATATTAAGAATGCAAACAATGACAAAGAAGTCAAAGATAGAAAGTCTGAGGTTACATGAAGAACAACTTTTCATGATGGACATCCTTTCTGGTAGGTCAGTGTTTGGAGATTTCCATGTCAAATGATTGCTAAAAGTATTAAAATAAATATAATGAACCTCACTCTGAAGTCCACTACTAAAACACTCGTAATTAAACCTCTTATTCCTTGAGGCTTTTGGAGGAAGGTATTAGAAAGTAGATCCTAGAAAATCTATATTTAAACATAATTTGGATTTGTACAGATAAGAAATAATTATCACTGTGTATAAATATCCCAGCCTTCCAGTTTCCTACACAGAATAATGGGCATACAAAAATGGACATACAATACATATATGAAGCCAACTAATTTATTTTTTGGTATCTCATATTCTCTTCCACATTTTTACATGGCTGTATTTTTTAAAGAACTATTTAAAATTTATTCCCCATTTTAACTTGATTCTTTCTACAGACAATATTTTAAACTAGAATTGGTTTCTCTCTGCTTATTAACACTTCTTTTCTCTACCAGACTCAATGGACGAAAAAAGTATTGCATACTAGTGATGATAGGTAGTATGACTGAACAAGCTGGCATGTTAGATGATGTTTTCCTGAGAAAATGACGTCCTCTGAGGACAAAATCAGATTCTTTTTTTAAATTGGATAGATGTCTTCTATCTTGCACATGCTGAGGAGTTTTGGCTTTTTCTGATCCTCTTTATTTAAAGCATTTAAGGAAAAAAAGTTAGATTGCAGCTGCTTCTGGTAGCTGAGTTTGGGGCTAAAATAAGGCAAAAAGAGCAAGTATAGTTGAACTTTGAGATATTCTACTCCCAAGTGAATAGAAACTCATTAGTCCTCTCTCATTTTCACATAGACACAAAACACAAATATTGAAAGAATCACCTGCCAAGAATCTTCTACAAAGTCAGACTGAATCCAAAGGGAATAGAACGAAGTGCTCATGGCTCTTCTGAGAAGAATAATGGGAGTTTAAAGGATCTTGATACGACTGTAGAAGAATTAGTGAAAACAGAATGATGGATTTGCTCATCTGGGATACAGCAGACCTGTGACAATAGCCTGCATGAACACAAACAGCTCCAACAGGAGCTCAAAGCCATTTCTTATGAGTGAAGCAGAGGAAGTTCTTGGGCCTAGAAGTTCTTGGCTCACATCTCAGCAGCATCTTCAAGTGACTGGGATGGTTTTCCCTCTTTGTCAACCTGTGTGGGAAGAAGCATTTCCAACATATCTGGAGAGCTGGGTCCAGTTCCAGGCTCCCCAGCACGATGCATGGGCATACTGGAGACAGGCTAAAGAAGGACCATGAAGATGGTAAAAGGCCTGAAACATCTGACATACAAAGAGAAGCTAATAGAGCTGAGCCTGTTCAGTGTGGAGAAGAGAAGGCTCAAGGGGATCTTAACACTGTGCAGAAATGCCTCATGGGAGGCATTAAGAATGATGGTTTTTTTGAGTGGTGCACGGGGATAGGACAGACAACAAGCACAAAATAAAATATGGGAAATTCTATCTGTTTTAAATTCTATTTAATTCTATTAAAGAAAAAAAGGGTTTTTTTACTGTGAGGATGTTAAGACACTGATATGGTTTGTCTAGATGGATTGTGCAGTCTCTGTCCTTGGAGGTATCCAAAACCTGATTGCACATGGCCCTATGCAAATCTGTTCTAGGTGACCCTGCTTGAGCAGGGGGGTTGGATGACCCTCTGAATCCTCCTCTGGTGGCTTCTGTATGGACTGGCAACAATGAACATTGTTTTGCCTCCTGGCACATTTTTAATATTCCATAATAAATAATGTGAAATATAGTTGTAGAAATATCCTATTTGTTTTCAACATAATTTCCCTCTAATTTTTTCATCACAGATTTTTATGTGGAACTTTCAAGTCAACACCAATTATACATGTTTCAGGAAGGGAAGATGCATTAGGCCTAAACAACACTTTTAATGTAAAAAGTGCCAATGCGTAGGAGCTGACAGCTCACCCTTGGGAAAATATGGAAATTGGGCTTAGAGCTGCAGTTTAAACTTGGAGTTTGCTAGTTAAATTCCCAGCAGGTCAGTTATTCAGTGTCTGCATTCAGCTAACCAGAGACAAGATTTCCTAAAAATGACACCTTATTACAGAATGGGAAACATGGAATAAGCTATTAGCTTCCCTTCCTTTTCCTCTTCTTAGTTTATCTATCCCATTTTTAACTCCTATATCTATCAAGGAAAGAAAAAAAAGAAACAACCATTAGACATATGCTTTTCAGTATCATGGCTGTGACATTACAAGCACATGCAGACTGGATCATCTCATTAAATTCTGCTGACAGGCTGTGCTCAGATGCCTTCTGCTTCTTCACAATGCACAAATGACCTTTACCAGCCACTCACCGGAAATTAATACAAACTGGTAGAAAACCAGTACCAAATAATTTAAAAAGGATTAGCAAGCCTGCATAGTTCAGTGTGTCCTGCTCTGTGGGAGAGGCAAGTAAAATCCCCTTTCGTGGAAGAAGGTTACTTTTAGCAGCAACCTTGGGAGCACTCTATCATTCCCTTCCACTGCAAACTTGATACTTGTTCACAGAGAAACTCATGTCTTTCCCCTTCTGAGTTCTACTTTCCAGATACTAAAGCTTACAATTGTGGGAATTTTTTCTTTAGTTCCATATTATGTCAGTTATATCACCATCCTCTATCTACTGTTTAAACACTTGGTTTTGATGAACTGTGCTTATGAAAAAGAAAGCAAGAGTTTAATGAATAATGAAATGAACTAAATTGCAAATATTTTATTTAAACTTTTGGGGAAAATTCTCCTTCTGTAAGAGGTGAAAATAATGAAAAATGAATAATGTATGGAAAAAATATCATTAAATGCATTGAATGAGTTATTTGAGAAATGTTATTCAATAATCATTTGGGAAACAAAATGTCCTACATGTCTTGCTTCTAACTTGACATATGCTGTTTTTCCACATACTAATCAAATCTTCAGATGGCACTGGAGATTGTTGATTGTTATTGCAGAATACCTCAAAGAACAAAAAGATAGGTTGGTAGCAGCTATTACAAGGGGTGATTTTAGAAAAACAAAGGCCCATTCTCCTTGAAGGAGATTATTTATTTTCTTTGCATTTTGCATACCAGAGCATTATACTGAATCATCACTCCTACCTCTGTTCCCAGGATACTTGTGAAATGACCTCAGTCTCAAAACCTGGAAAATACTGATGCTTTTTATTTCAGTACATGGGCTATTGGCAGACTGAGGACACATTTTCTGGAATGAGAAAGAGCAGGAATACTCCTTTAAGTGCACTTGCAGGTTCTGTATCTTGAAGTATTATCTCCCTGTATGTCAGTTTTTTTACCTGTAAAACATGCTCAACAGCCTTTCCTTTCTGCAGTCCTTTGCTCTTGTCTACTCAAACTGCAACAATTCAAGGCCAAGGGTCATCTCTTTTTGATATATTTGTGTATCACCTAGAGCAGTGGAGTGCTAGCAACCAGGAATACCACAAGCAGAGTGGGCAAACAGGGAATGGCATACCAGTTTGGGCAGAAGTTCTTGTGGGAGAGCATGCAGGAAGGGTGCTGAAGCCCTGCTGGTTCCACCAGGGAGTGATGGCATCCACCCAGCAGAAGCCATGGCTTGTCTAAGCTCCACACGCCCCACAACTGACACAGCTGCCCAGACAGAGCTCTGGGGTGAACTTGCTGCCACTCAAGTGTCAGCTGCTGGGTGTGCCCTGCTCTTAGGCACTTTTATGGCACTTAGGGATATTGTTTAGTGCTGGACTTGGCAGTGCTGGGTTAGCATTAGAACTCGATGATCCTAAGGTCTTTTCCAAACTAAAAGTTTCAATGATGCTATGAAACTTGATCCCCCAATATTCTCCTTGCTTGCTCATGCTTGTTTACAAATTCAGCATCCTGACTTAGAGTCTGAAAGCACATTTCTGACATTAGAGTCCTCTCCAGGGCATCAGCACAAAGGATCTACAATTAAAGCAAAAGAACCCAAAGGGGTGAGCAGTAAGAATTTAATTTGTGCCTTAGGGTAGAAATATATATACCTCATTATTTCTGATGTCTGTTTCTACATTTTCTCCTCTCTCGCTCTTTTTTTTTTTTTTTAAACTTTTTTGCTTTAAATAAGACAGATATTTTCTTGATGTATCCTTGGAGACCCTGAAGGAGGCAAAGAAAGTTGTGGTCACTGCTGTCAGTTACAATCCAATCTTCATTTCAAACCTACTTTTGAAGAAAGAGTTCCATTTATTATAGAAAACCCCAAATCATCAAGAGTGATATTGTACACCATCAAGTAATAAAAATTGTGCCAAACTTCTTAATAGTTTGAGGTTTTTTTTTTTAATTGATGCTGAAAGCTATTTTGACACTGTCTTGCTATTGCAGTGTGGTGTAATGTGTGCTGCTCTACAGGCAGGTCGCTGTAGCTAATTTTCTCTAGTGTTTTTCTTTGGCACTGACAGCATCCCTCATTACTTTCTTTATTGGTACATTTAAATACCCTTATAGCACCATTAAGTTTGAAATGGCTTTATTCTTTGTTCAGCAATATTTGTGTTTAACATATTTTCTCAGCCCACCCCGCAAGATTCCTTTCAACAGATATTATGGTGCAGTTGAAGGAACGTGAACCAAATTGTAGGTAATGGTCCATGCTTATTTGTTTTGTGTAAGCTGTGGTTTCTATAGCTACTGTACATCTGCTTCATGCCATTTACTGATCACTTTCTGAAGTTGTCTCAGTCTAGATATTTAAAGCACACTGTACTGATTCTGCTCAGGACAGCAATCTGACAATGGCTTGATATGTGAACCAAGCTACAAATTTGGAAACAGATTGAAAACAGATGTCAAGTCCACATAGTCATTCTCTGTCTACTACTGGCACAATGGCCACCTAACCAAGAATTGAAACCGTGGTCCAGTCTCAGCAAAAGACTTGAAAGCACAACTGACATTGGGGGCAATTAGGCATGGCTTTAAATTGGTGGATAAATTGGGCTCCAGAGTGGAAACCCAGAGGCAGAGACAACAAATCCCTCTCTATTCTCCACTTTCACCAAAAATAGTAAATATTCCTGGATGATAGATATCGTTCTGTTAAGGCTGATGAAATTACCTGAGAGTTGCACCAAAGATAAAAGTAACTTACTGTTTTGCTACTGAAGTCTTTCTTCTGACATAGAAGCAGAGTAGCAACATCTCGGCCTTTCAAACTTTGCTTTCATTGAAGGATTTCCTCTTCTGTCCTGAAAACTCTGCTTCTTGCTATGAAAATAATGCCACTTGGTTAAAACCCTGTGGTTAAAGAGTGACAGTAAGGGAGAATTTTTTGCAAATTTTACATCATTTGTGTATGGTTTTTTCCTGACACCCTCTATCTGATATACCAGCTGTTTCTTGTGAATTTATTTGTTAGTGTGAGTTTGCTTTTCTCAGTGTATAAGAGATGCAAAGAACTGCATTGGCCCACTCTGCCCCCATAGCCTACTTTCCAAAAGAAGTTGGGCTTACATGATCTGTTTTTCAGGTCTTGTTTTACAATTGCTCATCTGTCAGCTAATTTCAGCTATATTTGACCAAAAGGGTAGAGATCTCAAAGGTATTATAGGCTGTAAACTAATTCTCTCTGGCTCCATTTCCTCCTATAAAACACCCAGATTAGTTCCTCCAGTGCTGAAAAGGCTGAAATGCTCAGCTGCATTGTTAGACAGCAGAGAGTCCACCTGGGAGACAGCCTCTGGAAACAGGACCTCTGAAGTGCTGCAACACATGGATATGCCACTTCATAGAACTAAATAAAACAAACTGCTGCTTCAGCTTTCCTGGTAAAAACTTAGGATTTATATTAATTCTCAGCATTTTTTTCACAGAATTTTAAGCTGTTTTTGGTCTTGATGGCAAAACGACACTCAAATCAGTTACAGTGCACAAAAATTTCTCTCTATATAATTAATAAGCTCACTTATTTAAAATATAAGAAGGTATCCAGCACACTAATTGCTTTCAGCAACAGTCATGTAGTAATGGGCTGGGTTTTATTAGTTCATAATACTGGACGTTCTGTCATAATCTGATGTTATGGATTTTCTACAAAAAATTGATGAGAACAAATGTTCCCTTTCTCTCCTTTCAATTCTTCTTGAATATTAGATACTACTCATGCTTTTTCTCAGATTCTGTATTTTGTAAGGAAGAAATGAATGCTTATTGTATATCAGAAGTTGTAGCTCTAAGATAAATGTAAATTAGACCTATTGGAAAAAGAGAAATCAGATTCTTTACTCTGAGAAGAGTGTGAAAATCAGCAAAAAGAAAAACTTACTGAGACCTTACTTCCAGGGTAGAAGGGATTTTCTAGGACTAAGTATGAATATTTTAATAATTAAATGGATGAGTTTAAGCTAAGTATGACCTAAGCAAGAAAAGTTTAGCCTCTTTGAGCTGGGCTAGAGGCATTCAGGCTTGTCTTGCTCGCACAATGCATCACTGTGGGTGACAGTTTGCTCTATACACACTGCTGTAGCAAAGTACATTACTAGTTTTCCCCAGTTTGCTCCAAAAGAAAAAAAGTTTAATTTTCCAGTTCCAGAAGAAGTGTCCATGGCTCTGTTCCAGCAGCTCATGACATTGACGTGGCAATAAAATGTCTGTTGTGCTTCTGGCAGGAACTTCTTGCCCTCCAGGAAGCAGGGAGCTGGTGGCTGCAAAGGGAAGATAAAGCCATGCTGTGGCAGAGCTGGCTGGGAGGTGGCTCCAAAGGGCACAGCAGGGCAGCATCAGCTGGGCAGGAGATGAGTGACAGCCTCCTGTCCTCCTCCTCCTCTTCCTCCTCCTCCTCCTCCTCCTGGCTGGGGTGTTGGGCATGGAGAGCTTGGGCACTGGGTCAGGAATGATGCTGCTGCTGCCAAGCTGTGTGCTCCCCTCAGGAGCATGGGCAGCTTGGAGTCATTGGCCAAGTACAGGCAGTAATGGGGTTCCTCTCCAAACACAGCCCAACCCAATTACTGTCCTGTTTGCTGTTCCAGGAGAAGGAATGCTAAATGAGACTAATGTACACTTGTCAACCAGTGTGTGGTTCGATATGGCAGATCAGAAAAAGGGGTGGGTACTGCCAATAAAAGAGTATTTGCTACATGAGGCAGCAACATTGACCTGGACATGTGGATCAGATTTAATATTCAGTCTTTCATTTTTCTCCTCCTTTAGCATCATTGCTTCTAATCATAATATATTACCAGTTAGCCCAATATGACAAGGTGTTAAGTTAGAGGAAAAACAATATTTGTGAGTTGGGTTTTTTATTTCCTTGGATGCACAGAAAATCAGGGACATCATAGCTATTATAAGAATAAAATGTATCCCGATGCTAAAGCAGCATGATCTGATTTTATGGCACTCTCTAAACCAGAAAACAAGTGGGGTCTTTTTATATAAGCAAATATTATTCAAGAACCTGAAGGAAAAGTTTTTTCTTTCTCATACATAACTAAAGGATTTAAAGTAATTGCTGAGAGGTGTCTGCTTACTGAATTCCTAACCTCACTTAAAGATTCAACCAGTCTGATTTCTTTTTTTTTGGTTCTAGTTTTTACAATATTTTACAGAGTATATAATTACAGTTTTATAGACAAATGATACAGACTGTATCTGTTATATGATGTATTAAAAAAAAAAGTATACTACATTTATATAAAATTCTTCTTCCAGTGCTGAGCTAACCCTTTTACTTTCCCTGCAGCCAGAGAGGCAATGATCCAAAGCATGAACAGACTTAAATGCATTTACTTCAAGTGAAGGGTTATGACCTGATTTAACTATGTCCTGGAGACTAGTTTGACTGGCAAGCATGTCAGAGTTTGCAGGGTTGGTGCCTTGAGCCTCCAGGCCTTTCAGTGATATCTGACACTGTATTCACTCTGCTAATAAATGGTCCAGTGGGTGATTATCTTTAAATACTATAGCCATTGAGAGTGAATTATTGATAGACATTACCTCACATCTTTGAAGGCAGCTTTTGCTTCTATTACATTAAAAAATAAACAAAACAACAGATGGATACCATCTTTTTTTGTCAAATAAAAACAAGGGAATTGAATATTGCATATACTTAAATGTGAATGCTAGTCAGTATTAGAACACTTTTTTGTCATTTTTTTATTCTTGTATTTGATTTTCCAATTAAATCAATGCAATTTTTTTCTAAAAAGGGGAAAAAAAGACACTTTTTCCTTCTGTGGATAATCTGATGAATTAAACTTCAGAAAATATTGCATAGCTTAACCTTAAAATATTGTCGATCTGGTGGCAAGTGGGAAGTTTCCTTAAGAGGGTGATTTTTCTTCCTCGTGTGTGTTTGGAAGAGGGTAACCTGGGACTTAAGTGGCCACAAACACAGAAGAACACTGGAAAAAAGAAAAAATCTCTTTCTTACTAGCTGTTAGAAATAAGAAAATGGTTTGAAGCAGTCAAAATTTCTACCTTTACCTAATTTAAGAATACAGAGAAGAATCCAAAACCCCTTGTCCTAGAAGCAGAACTAAGTAATTGCCTCCTTGCTTGACTGCAGGTGGAAAGTGAAGAGCTTCTCAGTTATTTTTGAAAACAGCTTACCTACTGAGCACCAAACCTGGCTGATAAGAAAAGAGGGAAGGAGAGCCCCTCCACTTATTGGAGACTACATGCCTGACTCAGAAAAATGCCTGTGGAGAAAAATGTAGCTTCAGACCACACACCTTCCTTCCTAGCATGTGGCTGCAGGCACAGCAGTCAGCCCCAGCCCGGGTTAACTCCAGCCCTTCTGCAGCAGGCAGAGAGAGGCTGGAGCATGAGTGAGGCACTGAGCTCTGTGTGGAAATGCTGAACACCCAGCATGATGGGGTTTGCACACAACCAGTGGGAAAGCCTAGGGAGAGTACCCAGCTCTCTGTCAGCCATGGCATCAGGCCAGCTCATGTCTGTGCTTTCATGGCCCCAGGGAGTTTGAATCCCTTCCCAAGCCTCTCTGAAACTCTGGAGCACTTCATGCTCTCTACTGTACACAGGAACATACTGTCTCTGGACACAGTATGGATGTCTGCTGCTCTGGGAAAGTGCACTTCATGATTTTGTACCAGAAGTACTGCTCCTTAGCACAGTGTAGAGAATTTAGAATTATGCTTCTGTATTTTGGATACATAGGAAGAATTGTCCAAGGAACAGCATGAGTACCATTAGATAGAGAAATTTCCCCTTCCTCGCCTGCCAGAAGCAGAGCAAACCTATGCTGCTTTTATCCATTGAAGAACTCAAGGCTTGCCTTTCTATCTTCCCTGCCTCCCTGAGACCATTGATCATTTTTAGTACATGTCACATGTATGTCATTGGTGAAGCACTGAAACAAACTCTGGCATTCAGATTCAGAAGCTGCTGTAGCTGGGGTTTCTGCTTCCAAAACCTGCCCTCCTCAGTCACTCTGAGGGACCACCTCTCTGCTTCAAAGTGGGCTGAAGATGGAGAGGCATCTAAGGAATGCTGAACTGTCAAATCACTTAGCTCCTCAGTTCATTCCTGGATGCCTGTAGCAACACTTCATATAAACTAGGATTTCGGGGTTTGCCTTTTTCTTTTAATTTTGAACTAATTTCTGAATCAAAGAAATTAGTTCTCTCAAAAAGAAAATCCATGAACAGACCATTTAATTCCACAGTCTAACCCAGGCCAGAGCATTTGTGTGTAAATCACACCAAGCTTGGCTCCATTCACACATGATAGTCTTGTTACATCATCCCAGCAAGCACTGGAAATCTGCTGATGTGGAAATCGTCATAGTATGGGGACTAAAGGACAATCAGACAGGACAGAAGCATGGAAAATTTAATTCCAGAGATGTATAACTGTATCTATGCATAAAGAGATAGAGAGAGGTCTCTGTGTGTTATATATTTATAGCCACAGGCATAAGCAGTTTGTTTTTATGAAGGGGCTGTACGTCAAGCACAATTTTCCATTTACATGATGAAGAGATGCATGTCTACAGTAAGGTTGTATTAAAAAAACTGGGTACTGATTTCTGGCTTCTCAGGGGGCTGAGAAATGGGCAGCAGCTGCTTTATCCTCAGCTCTTCTCCTGCTACTGCATTATATACAGAGAGCAGTTGCTGGTCACTCCATCTGTCTGCTTCCCTGATTAATAAACAGATGGTCAGGACTTGAACCTACTGCTTGTGCTTGGACTGGTAATCACAGGACTTGGTGTTGCCATGTTTCAGGTGTTTTCCATTGAAAAGCAGCTGTTAGGACTCAGTGCTGGTGGGGCACCCAGGGAAGACTTGGTGAAATAGTTGGGCAGAGCGGTGTGGTCCCTCTGTTCTAGCAGCAGCCAGCCCCAAACAGTCAGGACACCACCCACCCTGTACCCTGGTCTGGCCTGAGAACAAGCACTGCTCTCTTGGACAAAAATCTTTGGCAATGGACATGTAGCCACAGAGAGAAATAGTTCAGATGCTCAGATCTGTTCTCTGAAGGTGTCCAACCCTGTTGATATGATGGAAAGTATAGAATAGCCAGAGGATAACAAAGACAGCACAAGTGGTTGAAGTAATATTAGGTCTCACCTCCCTTCTCTGTCTGCATAGAAAGGCAGGCAAAATAATTTCAAAAAGAGTGATAGAAACAGAGTAGAAATTGCATTTTCATTTTTTGACTGACAATGGGAAATTTCTAGGCAGTTGTGCTGGATTTTCAGAATAATCTACCTAAGACTGTTTATTATTTAAATAATTAATCAGGCAACTAACTAAACAGCTTTTTACCATTCATCCCTGTGATACATTTCTTCTAGTATTAAAGCCAATTATTTTCTAGAGAGCACAATAAAGGTTTGCTGCCTCTGGTCACTTCTTTCCCACCACTTACTTGCTATAAGAGATTAGTAATGCACATCTCCAACAACGTGTGCAGTTCCTCATAAGGGTACTGTAATTTGGCATGTCTGTTCTGATCCCTCTGCTCTGTTTCTTTAGATGTCAGAAGCAACACCTTATTCCTCTGCACAATCACAACCTGAGTAAAAATCACTGCTTCCCTACCTTTTGGAGACTGATCTGGTTTCTATTATCCCCCATTTTTTCAATTTCTTTTGCATATCAGTAAAAGCCCCAGTTCTCCTGAAACACAAGGAAAATGCTGAAATGTTTATCAGGACTGCAGTAATGATTTTAGGCATTTCTCAATACCTGCAGAAAGAGGCACTACATTCACTTTTTCCTTAACATGGCAGCCAGGCCCCCAAATCTCAAGGTAGCAATTTCTTGATAGAGATTACTCAGTTACAGCTGGAGAGTGCTCAAAGGAGAGAAAAAATAAGTGAATAACCAGAATCAAGGTTGGAAGCCGTTGCTTCCCTTTGGATAACATCCTACCCATCAACAGATCTGGACAAAGCAGCGGTTCCTGGCTCTTGCTGCTTTCCTGCAGGTGCTCTGGCAAGGCCCCACAGGAGCTTGCCTTGCTGGGCTGATGGCTCACACCCTGGCCATCTGCAGCAGCACTGGAGGAACCTGCTGGGAAGCACTGCCCTGCTTGGCATGGCCATGTTAGCTGTGCCTTGCCTCAGTGCAATGCCTCTCGGCACTGTGGAGTGGGCTGCTTGTTCCAAATGTCACTATTTGGCTAAAAAATTAGGCAGGATGGCATCTGCTCCCCTTTGTCCATCTCTGAGCATGGGTATAGAGGATTCAGCCTATCTGAGTGCAGGAAAGTCCTTGCAGTTGAGTAAATTGTTCCAAGGCTACTCTGAATCAGAGTAGCCATGTCTATCTCAGCTCAAACAATGAAATTCTGAGCACCACTCTCCTGGTGTCCTAGGAAAGAGTCTTCCGGTCACTTCAGCTGTTGCTTATAATTTATGAGAGTATATGCTCCTTTGATTAATAATTCAGGAATTACATTTATTACAGAGCATTAGGGTCCCAGAGGAGTTCAGAAGCTCTCTTTTAAATTCCCAGAACAACCCAAAGAACCATCTCAGGTCTACTCTCCTTAGCATCTCCACCCTAAAACTTACTACATTAACGATTTAAAGATTGTAGAGAATTATTACATATGTAATAATATCTTCAAATTTAGAAGGATCAAGTGTTTTAATCCCTATTATTGCATTCCCAACAAAGGCATTTTTCTTTTTTTTTTACTATGGCTTTCTAAAACTTGTATTAGTTATATTGTAACTTTTACCCTACAGCTGCTTTACCTTTGCTTTCATATTTTATTCAGTTAGTCTTTGAATCTATAGACTGTTAATAAAACCAAAGGAACAGGGTAACTATATTGTCCTCAGACTAAGTGAGGGGAGAGTGAACAATTACCAGGTAGCAATAAATTTCTCATTATGAATCTGAGTTTGTGATTCCTCCCACACCAGTATCAAATTAAACTAGCTTTGCTACTCCTATGGGTTCTTTTGAGGAATATAGTACTTTATCTTATGTAAAATGGATTAATATCAAAATACATTCAAAATAACCAGCGGAACAAACTCATCACCTAGCAGAAAAATAGTGGTGCAGTAAGCAAGGCCCAGTGCTGCCCTAAGGTGCTCTCAAATTCCTCTACTGCCATGACACTTTTTATTGGAAATGACTGAGTTCAGAGACTCTAGAGAAGAGACGTAACATCTCCAAAGTCAGTTTCTTCAGTTAGAAGCATGGGCAGGATAAAAACATGTTTGTATGCATCTCTGCTAGATCTATTTAGTCTAAGATGGAGCAGAAGCACTACCTTTAGAAGTCTTTACTGTACCATGTTCTGCTCAGTCACCACAGCAAATCTTTCCTTGGACATTTCTGTCACTGGCAGAAAATGAGAAATGTCATCAGGAAGGAAGGTTTATCCTTTATTTTGAAGACTACTGCATTGGCCTAATTGCAAATACTGACAGTAAAACTAGGATGACTTCTCAGGAAAGATGAAATATTTTTTATTTTTTCATTTTTTCTGAGAAACACAATGTATGTGTTTTATGCTGCAGCAGCAGACTCACCTCACTCCTATGCTGAGTATAGAAGAGTTTGAGGACATAAAAGGAAAATCCATGCTACAGGGCTAATTGGCTCTGTGTGGTCCCAAAAAAGTGACAATAATACTGTGCAGGAAATCTCCCGCCGTTGCACCAGCACTGGTCCATCTTCACTGCGTCACTGGCAGCAGGGCTCCCCTGGACTGGAATCAAGTATTCCCACTGTTGTGCTGTCTGTAGCAACCCTCTGCTGGGTTCCACAAACTTGTGGAGGAAATTAAAGGTGGATTTCTGGCTATGAAAGGACATAGAAGTAAATGGTGGATGGGGAACTGTGGGCCTTCAGCCAACCTTATAGGGAGAGAAGAGTTAAATCTTCCTAAATCTTTGCTGAGTTTTCTCAACAAAACTAACTTAAATTTTTCCAACTTAAATTCTTTTCTAACTCAAATTCCCTGCAGCACCTAGTACCATAGTTTATGTTCATGCATATAAGAAATACCCACTGTGCTATTTTTAAAGCCAAAGCAGTTCACTGTGCAGTGCACCGGCCAATGCTGCTGCCTTGTTAGAAATGTGTAGGGGCACAGTGACAGGTCACACTAAATAAAGCTCTGTGGGTTTCTGTACTTGGGAGTACTATATGCTCTTACTGTCCATCACCACCTGAGTCAGGAAACACATGAACTCACTATTTTTGTCCACATTCAAACTAGTGATAAATTTTTATAGCCTAGTTTACTGAACTTTCCCATACAAATGCTGAAAGCAGAATAATGAAGCACACAAGCTCATATTTCAAATGCAGCTCACTTCAGCTAGCAATTTATCATGGGATCTTTTGCAGATCTCTTTTTGCAGGCTTCTTTTTGGTCTGCTCATGGGGCACACACCCTTGCTAAAGACTCCCATGTGTTCTGGCCCAGAGGGATGTGATTTGGTGGGCATTGCCCTGAAACGAGTGAATGTGCTCATTAAAAATGATTTCTGGTATGAAATGGAGACAAGTGGCACTTAGAACATCTCCTTGTTGTGACCCTTCTTCTCCCTGAGGAGGTAGGATGTGCAAACATGGCTCAGAGTAATGATAACTTATTAGAAAGAATGAGCACAGGCTGGAGGCAGAGAAAGGATTTTTTGGATTTTGCTCTATTCAATGTATGTTTCTACATACTTGACTTGCATAAGTGAAATTGCTTGATGAGATTCAAAAATTTGCATTTCTGAGTATACAAGAGGAATGGCCTTCAGCTAATCAAATCAATAAAATGCAGCATCTCTGTGGGTGGATTAAAATGCAATTAAAATGGGATTTCTCTTTTAAAACTGTTCCTTTAAAATACGTGTCTTCAGATGGTAAAATTCAGCATAAATTTGGACAGGTTATAAAATTCTTTCCTCAGGAGGCTGGATGATGACATGGAACTAAATGTAAATAATTTTGTTTTCTATTAAGCTATTTTTTACTTTTACACCATGTTACTAGATTTGATTAACTTTTCCTAACAAAATTGAATTAAGTGGATATCCTGTCACATGTCACAGACCATATCATACCAAGTGAGGAAAATCATGCACTATATATGTTATTTAACTCATTTATTAACTCATTGTATTTAAGTCTCTGTTTAAGTACAGAATTTACTGGCAAATAAATGTAATCATGTTTTCCTCACCACTAAGGTATATCAGATATTCTAAATGCTTGTTAGGATATGTCAGTAGGCTCTACACTTGACACACAAGGCTTTGTCTGTCTGGTAGTTGCAGTACTCAGTTTGAAACTCAGAGATGGCTATATATGATGAAGTATGAAAAACATTTTTAAAATATCATCTATTCCTGTTTTAAATGGGAATTACTGTTTCTACTTATGTTATTGCTTTGAAATATTTTGGTTTGTAGAAACGACCAAGGAAGCTCCTAACAAAAAGCCCTAAAGCATGATAATTACTGCTAACTTTCTCTGCTTTCCCCTTTCTTCACAGTGTATTTCTTCCAGCAAAACACTCTGCAACAAAATGGAAAAGCTGAACCTTCCCCTCTGGAAACCTCTTAAAAGGGAGCCTATAAATGTTTTATATTGGATCTCAGGGTATTATGCTGCTTCCCCAGGAGGCCAAGTGTTCAATAGGCAACCATCAAAGTGCTGTAGGTTAGTTACCTGCTTCCTCATTTACCTGCATGATCATGACATCCCTTACACTAACCACCAGTAATGAGTGGCAAGGAAAGGAATGTCTGTGGCTGTATGAACACCTCTCTTGGAGACAATTATACTTGCAAATGAAGCGATCTTTCAGTCACTGGTATTTTTCTACGTTTCATCGCTGCTGATCAGCATGAAGAGCCTTTACAGAGAGCTCCCATTTCCATCTTAAGGGGCCTTTTTCCATAGTTATTTTATTTTTAAAAGGAAAAATTTTATAAACATATGAGCCTTCTCTTCTCCTTGAAGGTCCATCATTCACCCTCTGTCTTTACAGCCACAAAAATTCTAGTGGTTTTTCATCAAAATGGCCAAGCACATTAGGCATTGGTCAGGCATTAGAAAAAAATAATAATAATAAAAAAATCTTAATTTTTTTGTTTTTTTTTAATGTTTTACCTCTGGCTCTACTGAGAGTGACACCGTAGCTCTTCCTTGCACAAAAAGAGAATTCTGAGTGAGACTGCAGAGTTTATGAGTGATGCTTATTATGCAACTGGAGTCATGTGGAGCAAAGGAGTCAACTCCTGTGTCTGCCTAAAAATTCCATCAGGAAAACCCAGGACTGCTATGTCTCCATGTGATCCCAATAGTCAGCTTTCCACCTCAGGTGAGACCTAATCGTGCAGCACAACCCCCAGACCCCATTTCCTCTCACATCTGCCACATTAGGCTCTATGCTGATATTTTTATTGTCATAAAACCTACAAACAATTTCACTGTAGTGGACTAGCACAGATTTTGGACATGATATTTGCAACCCATGACAGTCCATAAGAAACAGAATGGCATTAAATACATCAGGGATACAGCTGTGATCATGGTAAGGAGAACCTTCACTGCTTGGAAAATGACAGGTAAAAAGTAATTTGATACTACCGTTCAAATTCTAATAGTATTTGTTAAACCTCAGAATTAACATCTACAGCTATTAACGAGGACAGTTTCCATCTCTTAAAATTACCACCAGAAACTCCTCTGTCTGAATCTGAAGGTGACCTTTGTAACTGTAGAGGTGAGGTATTAATGAAAGCTAATTCATTAACTAATTAATGGAAGCTAATTCAGCCAGAGCTTAAAAGGAGTTGTGGAACTACATATTGTGTTTGTATTACTGCATTAAACATTGAGCTGTGACTTGTGTAAATGAGCTTGGGTCACTAGACTATAGGCAGCTCTGGTTGATGAAAAGTGAAATGTGATAAATTTATCCATCCCAATATAATTTCTTTAATGAGGTTAGTTTTAATGAACAAACCTTGTATAACACAAAACATATAGATGATTAATATCAGTTTCAAATTATATAAATAAATATATAGCTTTTACAGTTTCCTTTAATAATTACTTTGCAAATACTATCAGTGAAAAACTCAATGAGAATGCATTTTAATGAACTGTATTTTACAGCATGAAGTATTGTTTCACTGCTTTGTAAAAGCATCTTTCTGTTGGATAATAAACAGTGTAGAACTGGTGTTATCATTTTAATGAGGCCAACTTCAATGTTACTAAATAACTATACTGAAAATTGTGCTCATTGCCAAAGCTCAACTGGAGTTGAAGCTGGCCAGAACTGTAGGGGACAATAAAAGAGCTTTTTCAAATATATGAATGGCAATAGGCAGTGTAAAAATAACATCAGTTCATTACAGGGTGAGGATGGTCACCTCACAAACCCGGACACAGAAAAGGCACAGGAGTTTAACACATTCTTTGCCTCTGTCCTCAACATGGATGATGGACCAAGAGGCTCTCAGTGCCCTGAGCTGGAGGATCATGACTGCAAGAATGATCAACTAACAGCTGACCCTGAAACTGTGTGGGATCTGTTGTCCCAGCTAGATCCCTGCAAATCTATAGGGCTTGATAGGATTCATCCAAGAGTCTTCAAAGAGCTGATTGATGTCATCCCAAAGGCACCCTCAATGATTTTTGAGCAGTCTTGGAAATCTGGAGAGGTCCCAGCTGACAGGAAGCTATTGAGCATATGATCCAGCAGCTCATTGGAGTTATTGGACTGAACCAAATGCTTCTCTCTCTGCATGAGGAAGAAGATATTTTCCACACAGGACAATTCTTGTCTTTCCAAGCCATGGAGGGCACTCTGTGATTACATATCATCAGAATGCAACCACTATGTCACTTCATGGTTTTAACTGGCAGATCTGCACATGGATCATCAAAGTAATTTGGCTTCAGACATTTAGGAAGCTGATGTCTCCATGACCTTAAAAACCCGTGAGCATTCTCCAACCTTTCCTCTTTTCACCCCTGCTCTACAAGATCCTGTGCCACAAACCTCCTGCTTAAGTGTTCAGCCACTTCCTTCAAAAGACAGCAAAAAGATGTTTCTATACGAGCAAATCTGGGGGAAAACTCCAGTCTGAGGAAGGAATTGTCCAAGGGAACAGTTTGGCAAGCAGAGCCTTGTAGTTGCTTGAATTAGTTTGCTTGTTTCCTGAGCCAACAGATAAAATAACTGCAAACTGCATTACATGTTCTCTAAGTCATAATGTCCTAGAACTATTTCAGTCTTTCCTAAAGGGGTGTATGTATAATTACATATATCTGGCATATAAATGTAAAATATATATGGAAATCAAATTTCAAATCAAATAATTTGATGAGCAAATCATATCCACTTTTGTGATGGAGTTTTTAAGCATATTTACCTGCAGTACAAGATGAATCTTAGGACTCACCAGGGACTTTGGGTGATATAAAAGTCTAAAAATCTGACATAAATCACATCATAAGAGAAGTGTACTAGTCTCATTTTACTAGTAAAATAATAACTATTTTGTTTAGCAGCTCATTGTATTAAACATCTTTTCTAGTGATGAGTTAGAAAAATTATGAGACAAATGACAATCTGCTCTATGCAGAACAGATGTAAGTCAATCACCTGTCTCTCCAAGCCTTTCCACTCATGAATTAAAAAGTATCATTGATGCAACACGATCAGAAGCAGAATGTAGCTCAGCTATTTCAAGGAACCAGAGGCACAGTGTCCAAAGAAAGCACATCTACTTGTTTTCCTTTGGAGCAGAGTCAAAATTTACAAGACACTTGGGAAAACTACTCTCTACCTCCTGCTGCAGTGTATTAAGGCTCTTTTCCTTATAAAAACAATGCATTACTTTGTGAATAAGTTGCTCAGAAGTTCAGGACATGCTTATTTTGCTGGCCAGGAATATAAATAGTTAACTCAGAGAAATCACCTGCTTGAAATACTGGATACACATTTCTGATTTCTCAGCTACTTTCAGACACTACACATGCAGCTCCCACTGAAGCTGATTAATTACAACTCCATACACAGACTCAGACCTTGGGAAGTTCAGCTCTTTTGAGAAGGATAATGTAAGGTGGCCAGCTGGAAAAAAGAGGAATGGAGCAGCTGCACACCTGCCTTCCTCAAATGCCTGCTTACAAGTGCTGCTGTGTCCTCAAAGAGCTCAGTTCCAGCACAGGATAAATATTTGTTACAGCTAACAGACATCTTTGCATAAACTTAGCACATTTGGAAGCATGTGAAAGAAAATAAATGAAAGAGAAACAGCACAGTGTTTACGTTACTTTGATACAAACACTTCAAAGCAAACTAGCCACAGTGCTTATGACTGACTGGGCCAGAGCATCCCTCAGAGGTTTCTGCAAATTCTCTTGCACAGACTTTTTATCAATTTATTTATTAAAAGAAAGCTCATGATAGGGTTCACAGCTGTCCTCCTCCACAGGGAATTTGCTATGAGCACAGGTGCTGTGCTGAGGGACTGGGCACACCTGGCTGTCCCCAGAAAAGATGGCACAGACTGGCTGGGCTTTGACAAGAAGCCCAGGGCAGGCACTGATGATATTCACAGAAGCATGGATTCCAGCAGAAAACCTGCTTCTGGTAAAATCTAAATCATCTGGGATGATTTCATCCTCTTTCACTGCAGTCTTTTCACAACCTAATTCTTTTTCACTAAATAGAATGTCCTTTTTCACTTATTTTTGTATAAGAGATCCAGCCTGTCTTAGTTGTTTAATATTCTTTTAAAGAATTGTTATGGCAAAAAAAAGAAGGTATCTTTGTGCTGTTGTTGCTTTAGCCTTGAAAGAGGCAGTCTCTCTGGCAGAGCAAATTCTCTTGCAAAGAGCTCTGTATTGCCACAGCTAGAATTCTTGTACACAAAGCAATGCATTTAAAGCCAGTTCGAGAATCTCTGCATTACATTGAAGGCTTTCCCCCAGCTTAGCATGCAGCGTTTAGCCGTTTTAAGAATTCTTAGGCTTGTCTCAAATTTCCTCATATAAAAATCTCTATTCTGGAAAGGCTTCTTATAATGTTAAGTACTTTTTACCCAAAGGTAATATTTAGTCCATGGTAAGTACTGAAGGAGGAGGCTCAGGCATTTGAGGGATTTGTTACACTATTCCAAAAGACCTGGTGGTGTTAAAGCAGTAAGTGTTACTGGAGAACTAAGAAAGGAAGTTCAGTGTCTTAGTCTGCACTGCATTACCAATATTTATTTCTAGCAGCATTTGGATGCTCCTGACAGAGAATAGTGATGCAGTGCACCAGGCAATGTGGAAATTCAGAACAGAGCTACTCCTTACTCCAAAAAATTCATCAAAACATGTCCTCGGGTGGCCAAGAAGGCTAGTGGCATCCTGGCCTGTATCAGCAATAGTGTGGCCAGCAGGACCAGGGCAGTGATTGTGCCCCTTACTTAGCACTGGTGATGTAACACCTCGAGTCCTGTGTCCAGTTCTGGGCCCCTTTACTACAAGAAAGACATTGAGGTGCTTGAGTCCAGAGAAGGGCAAGAGAGCTAGAGAAGGGTCTGGAGTGCATATCCTATGAGGAGTGGCTGAGGGAGCTGGGCATGTCTAGCCTGGAGAGCAGAAGATTCATGGGTGACCTTATCATTCTGTTTAACCATCTGAAAGGAGGGTAGAGTCAGGTGGAGGTCAGCCTCTTCTCCCAGGCAACCAGCAACAGGACAAGAGGAAACAGCCTCAAGCCACACTAGGGTAGATTCAGGCTGGATATGAGAAAGAATTTCTTCACTGCAAGTGTTGTCAAGCATTGGAATGGACTGCCCAGGGAAATTGTAGCGTCACCATCCCTGGAAGTATTCAGGATGTAACTGGACATGGCACTCAGTGCTATGGTTTAATTGGCATGGTGGTGTTTGTTCAAAAGCTGGACTCCATGGCCTTGGAGGTCTTTTCCAACCTTAATGATTGTATGATTCTCTGATGCCATGTTTCTAAAAATATTGTTCCTAATGTAGGCAGAACACTTACCTATTCCTCCTTTAAAACACTTTATTGTTGAGTCAAAGTCATGATTCGACCTCCACAAACTCCTCATTTTTGCACTATTCTTGAGTTCTGTTTTGTACTACTCACTAGTAAAAATAAAGTTTCAAATGAAATCAGGGTAAGTACTCTGTCTTTTCCCTCTCTTTTCCAAAGGCAGCCCTCTCTGTTACTACTTTGTGCTAATGGGCAACTGGCAACTGACAGGCTAGAGAGAGCTGCCTGAGTACCTAGCAGAAACTACGCCTCAGAACACTTTTCCTGTCACTGCTAGAACTCTGCCTCCCCAAGCAAATCTAAATTATCTCTGCTAAGAACAATTTATCCCCAGAGCTTGAGGAAATACCTCTGAAGCTCCTTTTCTCCTTGTTGGAGTGATGCAGGTCACACCATGGAGCACACACTTTTGTGATTTTGGGAAAATGATGGAGGTCTTGTCCTCCCCTGTAATCAGCTTGGTTTATGTCTCTTTGCCAGTACAAAACAGCCACCAAGCCAGGATAACTGGCCACAAAAGGACTACTGGCAGTGTAGAAAGACCAGATGCAAGAAGACCAAAAAGCCATTGCATGATGTCCCACAGGCCCTCCTTCACTACAGAGGGTCTTGAGACCTGCAAGGTGCTGCTGTAATGTGAAGGCCTCTCTCCTTTAGAGCCCAGAAAATGGGCAGTCCAGGACAGAAGCTATTTAAGATCCAACACTGGATCTTACACCACCTTTCACAGAAGTGCCCTTGCTCCCCTATCATATTTGAAGATGGAGACCCTTTCACATTAGAGAAACAGGATGTGGGACCTGCACAATGTACCTGCCATACTGACACTCTGTCACAGTGCATAAACACCCACTCTCCCCCTGACAAATTGTATCATCTCTTGGTAATTATACTGTTGGTGTTTTGACAAGAAAATTCAAGAATATCCCAGTCCCTTGCTCTTTTTCTCTGAAGGCATACCATCAGAGAGATGCAGATTTTAAGGAGAAAAAAGTGTCAAAATATTGGCAGCATCCTCATGCTGAAGGAGCAATAAAAACAAAGTGAAGGCAAGGGAGTATTTTGTGCTAAACTATTCGCCCAGGATAGACTTCTGTCTGACTGTTTTACAAGTTACAGAATTCTAAAGCTACTCAGAAGACTTAATAGATGCTAAGAATTGTCATGCTGGCCTGAAACATCATTCCTGTTATCAAAAGTGTTTATTGCAAAGCTTACTGCAATAATTAGCTCTAAACTAGTAGACTCAATTTCTTTTGTCTAAAAAAGTGAACAAAATATAAATAGCTTTCAACTAGCATTATTTTCAAAAGCCTGCACATGAGATAAAACTGAAATATTAGTTTCCAGCAAGAATAGCATAGTCTGTATACAGGAAACTTGTGTTTTCATACATATCAAATATGCAAGAATTTTAAAATATACTATATAAATGTGCATGCATATATATAAATGCATAAAATGTATATTATTATTTGTGTCATTATGAGGTGAAGATATGAAAAGCACAAATGTATGGACATGTTTCCTCTCATCCTTTAAAACTAGTGAGAGCAATACACAAGCTGACCAAGTTGCATGTGTATCTCCAATTTACCTTGTATTCTTCAAGCGCTTAACTGCAAAGCTCAGGTTGGCATGTGCTAAATTTTGGCTGATGTAGACAAGACGTTAAAACCAACCGTGAGCTGCAAATATTGTTTAACAGGAAGGTAAGAGGGTGACATTCATGTCCTTCTAGCTGGAGAGTGGGACACTGCTCAGTCAGAACAACACAGGCTACATGAGAGGAGAGAGAGAAAAGAGGAGAAAAAAAGAGAAAGAAGAGGGGAGAGAGGAGAGTTCACAGGGTATTATGAGGCCCACATTTGAGAGATTTGCAGGTTCCTTAGGGAAGGAGTTTATTTACTATGATGTACTTTAAAAACTTATTTAATTGGTAGGATCTTTACTCATTTTTTCACTGTTTCTAAGCAATAATTTTCCTGTGGGCTCCATCATGGTACCAAATTTATGCACAGCTGACCTTCTATTTCCTGCAAAAGATAATCTAAAGAGTATTTATCATATTCCTTTGGAAAGATGAACATCTAGAACTAAATTAAAGAAGAGAAGAATGTACCTACCATTTTCTTCTAAAGCAGACAAAAGGCTTATTGCATGGGAGACAAAACTTTCACCAAGCAGCAAGCTTTGCAAAGGAACTTACTCATCCGGGAATTAGGGAATATCATAAAGTAAATCCACCTTTAAGTGCAAGATGCTTTACTCTGATTATGCCTTTTCTCAGAAACATAAGGCAAGACAGTGCATACAATATCCCTCAGCCAGTGTACACACTTCCCTTGGGAGGGAAGGAGAGAACAAGCGCTTCATGCATTACTGGGTGGCACAGAGTGCTGTGCAAAAACTACGGGAAGGAAACATATAGCACATTCTGACATTGGTACTTTCTGGTGACCTAGATTAAATGTTAATGCATCAATTACCTCTAGCTCCAACAACACAAAACCCTGAATAAACCTAAACAACCATAAACTTATGAAAGAAATCATACTATCTTCCACTTCTGCATCACTATTGCTGCCACATTCTTCTTCAGTAAGTATAAGAAGGATAGTCATTACAGGAGATTTTTGGTTCTACCACCTTCTTCCCTTAAACAGTTTGTTCTGTTGAAGGTTTTCCCTTTTCTACTTCTCCCTTTCACATGGCAGAATAATGGAAAATAAAATTGGGAGGGTCCTCAGTAGCACTGATGTACTATCCATTGATCTCCTTGTACTGAATATCCCCTCTACAAATTCATATGTTTTCACTGTTGAACATATAACAATAAATAAATATGTGAGGCAAATATATTTCTGTGACCAGTATTTCTTGAATTCTCATCAACAATAAGATCACAAACTACTATTATTCTGAGAGATGAGATTTTTGTCTATTAATTTCATTTACATCAACCACTTCAATTTTCTTTCAAGTTTACTTCAATTTTCCTTCTAAACCACAGGCCAGCCATAAAGGTTGTGATTTAGTACATATCTCGGATACAAAAAACCCTAGAACTGGAGATGGTGCTTCATACCTATATCAGAAACCTTTTGGATATACTATGTTCTGTATCAACTGCTAAATGCTAAGCACAGTTTGTATAGCTCTCTACAGTGACTAATGCTCAATTTTGAGTCCTTTCCAGCCAGTTAAAATGATTGTAGCTGGTGAAAGCACTGGTCCCGTCTACTCTAAGCTAGTGCACCACTGCATCATCTGTGTGTGTTTGAAATAGGTCACTTCAATTCACGTTACTCAGTGTCATTTATCAAATCCTATCTGCTATCTCTGTGATTTTGATCAGAAAAATTGCTAAAACTACAAAATCTAGAGAGCTTTATTAAGAACAACAGTAACCCCTACTGGATTGTGATTGTCTCCCTGGAAACCTGGGAGATAAAAAACACCTTGCACTGCTTCGTGGAAAAGACAGTCCGCATAACCGTGATGAAGAACAAGTTATTTCTCTGCTTGCAATAAATTTCCGTGTCATCAGTTCCTGGATTAAATTGGAAATCCTGCTGAATTTACACCCGAGCTTGCTGAAAGACATCTGTTCCTCGCAAACTCAAATTCAGAGCTTTTTTTTTGTATTTACAGATAAGTTATGAAACCAGGCATATGCCTGCTAGTTTTTCTATGTTAAAAATTACAAGTACTAGAATTTATTTCTTTATTCACTTGAAAATAAGGGACTTCACATATGATTAATAATATAAACAAATTACCACAATCTGGTGAATGCACATCCTAAACTCATCCGAGTCCTGTTCAAGCACATTAGAGTGTGTGTGGAGCTGTAGGGAGGAGAAATCGGAGCAGAGGTACCACAAGCTATTGTAACAGAAACCTCACGGGCTGGTTAAACAGCACCTATATCACTATCACAAATTCAGCATTCCGGCTCTTTCTGCACATGTAGTGCTTATGACAAATGAAGAATATGTTAGCAGAGCTATTTTCAGTGACATTTTACTATCCTGTCAGAGAAGCTCAAGCACTGTTTCTGCAAGTTTTTTTTCAAGACTATTGTCTCAGAATAAGATCTCCTTGTTCGTTACTGGAAATTAGAACCAGAGGGTTCCTCTGGGCTACCACAGAACCCTTTTAATACTGAAAAGCTAAACATAAAGGGACAAACAGCAAAAGGGAAAACCTGAATGAAAGAATGGCAACAAATAGAACCTTAATAATAATCTGCTTGGTGATAAATATTGAGTATTTGATTTTATGCATGACTCGTTTTCTAGGAATTCTTCCTTTGCTTACCAATGTGAAGTAATCAAGTTTGGTCACAGTACAAAGGCGATGGATAAAAATAATCTGGATTAGGGATGATTAAATATGCTAGAGAGGGGAAGAACATTCTAGATGGATGGTGTTACAGAGATCTCAATCTGAGAAATTACAGAGAGAGCAAAGACTGGGGAATTCCAGAAGTACTTACAAGTATTTATATTTTCTCTCAAGCATATACCAGACATATACCTTTTCACATTGAAAATTGGTTTTCCTGCATTTTTTCAATTTATCTTAAAAAGAAAACAAATGTAATTTTCCAAAAGTTTTGAAAATGAAGCCCCTTTAAGCAACTTTGAGTGCAGACCCCCAGACTGTGGCCACTTTGGAAAATCTTAACCACTCAGCAGCAGTTTTTGTTTACTTGTTGCTAATGGTCACGCTAGGTGTGCAGCAACATGAATAACGTTTTACGTGCTTCTCAGAGGCATACCCATTCCCTTTAGGCATTTAGATCTCCTTTTCAATTTGTGAAACAAAAAAAGCCCCTAAGCTAGCCAACAGAATGTACAGGAGAGACAGTGTGCCTTGGATTCTACTCCCGTCTCCTCTAGTTTTACATCATATAAATATATTTATACATGTATGTATATACATGCAAAATGCTTCTGTGTACATATAAAATAAAAATTCTTGTATTGTGACGTCTAAGAGTTCTTAGTCCCCTCCAGGCTAACTAAAGCACCCACCTCTGAAAAGATGGAACTAGAAAATCAGAGGGGTAAAAGCCCTGACTGAAATGGATTTAAATGTATAACTATCTGTAGGATTCAGTTATTGCTTGTTCATGAGCTATTAATGAGAATGAATGAAGACACCTATCTGAAAAAGAAAACTTAGTGCAATAGCTTCTTCTTTTTCCATTTTCAGGAGCAGCTTAAATTACTCAAATCCTCCAGTGTGGTATCAGTTCATGACTGCTTACAGCATTCTGGCAATAAAGGTTATTTTTCTTATTTTGCTATTTCATTACAATTACTTCATGAAATATACAGTGAATTATGTTGAAATGTCTATTTGAATTTTGATAAGGTCCATTTGACAAATGAGTTCTTTATTGTACACATACCCATGACATCACACAAAGCTACCCTGGGCTATGGCTCAGAAGGGAATTTCTACTGGAACAAATGGAATACCTGAAGCAGACTGTGGACACATACTAAGACAGTCCAGTTCTGTGATAAAACATAGGACAGATCAATCTATCATGTGTAAAGCCAAACATCCTTCTGTGTTAGCTGTCCTAAGAATGAGAAAAAAACAAAAGTAACAAACAATTTAGACAAAAAACTAAGTTATCAGCTATGCTCCTGGGACAACACCAAAAAATGTTCCTATCTAATAAAATTTTGGATATCTGTATTAGCTGTCTATGAGAAGATAAACTGCCATTCTTCCCTTTGATTGCCATGAGGTTTTAATTTCATTAAAAGAAGTTGCAGGAATAAAAGTTTGTCAACTGAATGCTTTTCTGTATCCCTCTTGTTTTCACCTGTTTTCTCTATTTCAGCAGCATTTTTCCTTAATAGTTCCATCGGTAATAACAATTTCACTATGTAAATATGTATTGAAGACTTTAAAACTCAGTCTGATCTGCTAATTAAAAAGATGAAAATACATTACTGTTAAATTTAGAATTGGCACCTAATTTGAAAATTAATACCACATATATTATAACCAAAAATCTAACAAATTATGTCCAAAATAACTAGAACAATTGAAGCATAATCTCTTATATTCACTGGTAAAACTTCTAAGTAAATAAATCAGGCCAACTATAAGGACTTTTTCATTATTCTGTCATGCAAATTCATAGCTCAACCATCAATTTGGGCTAAAAGGAATGCAACTACACTTTTAGTAAAGACCTCAATATCTGTAAGGATTTATAGCAATAAAATCAACAGAGTGAACATATATAAGAAATCTGGTAAATATTTTATTGGGGTTTTCCTCAAGAATATTTTTAATTAGGAAACCAAACTTCAATCAGAAAACGTTACAGCTGTTTGTTGCACATCTAGAATTTCTGTAACAGTGAAACATTCTAGAACACAAGATTTCTAGCATTTTCATCACCGTATGTACTAAAATATTGCTAATTTATTCAGATGCTTTCATGCATAATTACTAGAAACACAAATCTGTTATTCTGCTAGTCTATCATCAGATAGGAAAAGCTATCTAGTGAATACTTTGAAAAATATAAGTAATTGCAAATATTAAATTATTAACTATACCATAAATATGCTGTCTAAAGTACCGGTTTAATTTCCTTAATAGTTTGCTTTTTCTATTTAGGCTAACATTGGGAATGCAAAGCTTGATTTCAAGCTTTGCCTACGCAACAGATGACTTCTGGCATAGCAAGGTTTTCCAAGGATGTGACAACACATAAATTGTAACACAGTTGAGAAAGTGAAAGTCCTTTTTAAGGACATACTTATACTGCAAACCTGTATTCTTCCTTCTAAAGGCTTAGTGGGGCTTTTTTCAATGTTGGAGAGAAGTGCTGTTAGGTTTATCATGTTGGTACAAAGCATCACTTTTCTGTTACTGCTGTATTGACATGGGAAGCTAACAGACCACACTTACTTCTGTTTCACCAAAGGACCCTCAGCTCCCACGTGTTTTGTCTCTTTTCTGAGTGAAGTATCTCATAAATGCTGCACTCTCCAAACGTTCTGCTTTCTATCTCCCCTGGTTTTTCTACTGGGCTTTTATTGTTTGATTTCAAGCCAAGGTCTTTTCCCCTTGTAAGCAGCATATTTGCAAAAAAAAGGATTATTAAGTTATGAGCCTGATTCTGGTCATTATTAAATCAGCAGGCACTGAATTAAATTCAATCTTCTATTATAGTCTGCACGAAACTCACAGTGGAAACACCTGCACTGCAAATATTGTAAGATGGGATGCTATTTGTTAACGAAATATTTCTATTTATAGCAACAGGAAGAAATTAGAGGTGAAACTGTAAAAATGACCAGAATGTAATGGACTTTGCGACTTCCAGTGCTGACCCATTACAAAGAGATACCTCTGTTTCCTTTACAAGCTTTTCCCTTCCACTTTTTCTCATAGAATATAAATGTCATTTGGAAGCTTGAAACATTTTTCTTACCAAATGCTATTTTCCTTCATCATATGCTGAGAATGAATGGTTCTTCTTGAACATTCAGCTGCTAAAGAGAAAGAAAAAGTGCATATCACATTTTCATTCTGTCCACTTTGACAAAGGCTCTTTTCCACATTAAGGCTTAAAGAGAAATAAAGATGCCAAACCTCAAAATATTGGTGCAGTCAGACCGATTTGTCTACCTGTGCAGATTCATCATACTCTTTTTAATGGATTTCTTGAGAAAATGAGGCAAAAAAGAAATTATGCAGATGCAGAAAGACTGGAGTATACCACAGGGAAAAATGCAAGAAGAAAAATGAGAGTTGGGATCCTCGTGTAGTCATATTTTGAATAATTTGCCATTCCTGTTTTCAGCGACGTCTCAGTCAACAACAGAATGTGGGTCTGAACAGACTGCTCTGCTTGCTGCCATGTCACTGGGGACTGTTGCCAGTGCTTAAAAAGTAAATTACCCTGAATGAAAAGATTTAAAGCAGTTGTTGCAAAACTTCAAACCACTTTTTGAACATCAGAATGACTGGTAGTATGATGGCTTGGCAAAATAAAAAATTATCTAATATAAAGTTATCTTGGTTAAAGGAGGATTTGGGGAATTTTCTTACCTGGCAATATCACTTATCCAAAGAAAATATTAAGAAGAAGTTTTAAGAAAATATATTAAAACTATGTCAATTCCTTGTGCTATTTTTCTAAGAAAATTTTAAGATTGTTACAATTAAAACTAGCTTTAACAAAGCAGCTAAACCTTGGGAAAACGATCCTTTCTGGTACTTAGCTGTGCAGCCTTTCATGAAGATTTACACTCTACTTTAGTCTGGATGTTTTTCAGCGACAACTGTGTCATGCAGAACTTTGGAGATTTCGGTATACAAACCACATTTTAGAGACATAAAGCACTGCATGTGTTTTATTGAAGAATGAATGAATAAACTGCTCTGGAAATAGCAGTCAATGAGAATCTCAGGTGTCAAACCAAGAGTAGGATTATAAAATATATTTCAGAAGGATGTTAAAACTAATTATTTTTCAAGTGTTAGTTTTTAACCACGTTCTGAAGTAGTGCGGGAGCTATTTTTATGTGTCTTCTGAGTACCACCATTAATTATTTTGTAAAAGAAAAGCAAAACAAATTTCAAGCACTGTTTATGGAAGTGAATTTAAGATCAAACAATGCACTGTACAAAACACCAAAGCATTCACTGTTGGTCAAACACTGTAGGGGAGCATCACCCAACACAACACTGACACATGCTAAATGGTACATCCTAATAAATACACAGGTAAGCAAACAACAAAAATTATTTTAAAGTAGCTGTCACCACATCTCTAATAAATTTCTATTACATTGACTAAGATACAAAAATAATAGTAATAATAATCTTTAGAATAATATGTGTAGTAACAGTAACAACAGTTACACTTGCCCACTATACAAATACTCGCTTCATTGATGAGAGACTGCAATTAAAGTCACTGCCTGTCCTTACACAGCTCTACAAATGCACAGCCGTTACATTAACACATCATGGATAATTGCTTTTACTGTAGTTACTTTAAAGAATCTGTTAACAAAACTCAGGAAATTGCCCAAGAAATGGCTTGGTTTGCATGTATTTTATCTATTATATTAAAGGAGCATCTTAAGCAAGGATGATGCTCTACTCCTCTTGGCACTGTACAGGTAAGTGTAAGTTGATAATCTCCAGAATAACCGATACAACAAAGAACACTGTGTAGCTACTGTAAATTCTAGCTTCTTACATAAACTATCTGATGTAGACCAAGTATGAATGGTTTGCATAGTGGCAGCAGTGATAGTTCTTCACACTAAGGTTTCCACACTATCCTTAAAATATGGGCAGCTAATATTCAGACGGGCAGCCTGCTTTATAAGAATCCACAAACTTAATTCATATGCCGTTAACCAGATATTGCTCATACATTTAAATTACAGCAGGAGAAATATGCTATCACTTAATTCACATTAATTGCAAAATATACTGATTTACAAAACAATAGTTGTACTTAATATCCATTCTTTTCTTTTATCGTCAAGGGTAAATGCACATAAGTACATTAAAAAATTCACTGCTATTAAACAAATCCAATTTAAAGCAGTAGAAAATTAGCCAAAAGCAAGTTGTGCTACTTGCTTTGTCTGAAGCCACAAGATGAAAAATGCTTTTGAATAATACCGATGCCCAAAATAGATTATATTTCTTCTGATACTTTAAAGACTATTTTATATTTATGAGGTCTTACCAAACGTATACATCTACGAGAAAACTGTCACTTTTGAAAGCAAAAGGAATTAGCCAGCAATTCATAAAATTTGAGAGATGCTCAAGAGCTTCAAGTAACAGCGACCATGGAAAAAGCTCCACAGATAAACTGGTATGTATCAAGTCACATCACACTTTTACAGCTGGTGTATTTTTTTTTAATTAAGAAACCATAAATAGATTAGAAAAAGTGCACTAATTATTGGCAGCCACTGCAAGGTTCTTGCTAACCTTTCTATATGCGGTCAGAGTTGCATCTTAAATTAGGCATTCTGAAGGGGTTTTTTGCATGCTTTATATATTTACAAGAAAATGCATTCCCAAGCAAGTAGTAAGCAACACACCATACTGAAGTGCACCTGTTAAATGCATTAAGATAAATGTAAAGTTGCATCAAGTTACTGGACGTAAATCGCTACAAAACTTCACAAACACTGAGACCTTGAAAAGGAAACAGCAATCTAATAAATGCTGTAGTGATGCACAAGCCTAAGGCTTGCTGACTGCATGACTGAGCTGCATTTAATTTAGTTCAGGACACATAAGTATGGTTTTTTATAATAAGCAATTCCTTTCAGGTCAAATTTTCTTTAGCTTACAAACTCCACAATTTAATTATTATTTTTTTTTTAATTTGGTAAAGAAGACCTTATGAAAATTCTATTAGCTTGTACCTTCCCACAAAAGTGGACCCTAGCATGTCTTGACATTATGCAGGTGCTTTCAGAGAGCAGTCTGAGGGGTTTGTGCCAAGTGAAACTGCTCTCGTTGTTTAATTCTCATTGTAATTCTCCTAGCATATATCACAAAATTGTCAAACATTTATGGCTCTAAGCTACACATTTGTATAAACTTTTATTCATATTACTACTGCAGGGCTATTACTTCAGAGACTATAGCGCTATTCACATCCTTAGATGTCCATACTTTTCTCATTGAACAGCAAACACGACAGTTCTTGTAAGACTGTTTATTGAATATAACAGTTCAGACTGAGTTTAGATGGAGTTTAGATGCAGTTTGTATAAAAAATTCTGTCAAGTCACGTAAACTGCAATCAAAAATAACTACAAAATAGTAAGAGACTTACTGAGATCATAAATTTCCTAACATGTAAAACTATACAGTATTTGTGCATGCTTGCTATTTTATTTCCGTCTGAAGAGCAGTTAAAAGGAGATAGTTTGGTTTTTAAAATCTCAAGAGTCTATGAAACATAATCATCGCATCTCAATTCAGATATACAAGATCAAAACTGGCACAGAGGAACATGTAACTTTTTTCCCAAAAAGTTGAGGCAGCTTTTGTTGAATAGCGTCTGCATCAGTAAACGTTTTATAAACTCTGGTGGCTTTGGATCATCAGAGAGAATCCTTTTTTTTCTTCTGACATCTTGAAAAAAAATTTCCCACAAGTGCAGACAGGTAAGGAGGAAAATAAGTAGCAGCTTGTTTCCTACAGACAGCTGAACTCCATGCTCAGCAGTCCAGCGTCTCAAAACAAAAATTAACTTGACATCACAGGGAGGCATGTCCCCCTCAAGTTACAAGCATGTCTGAGACTTTTCAGGGGAGATGGAAGCAAGCACAAGGGTAAAGCATAAGTCTACTTTTCATGCATAGGTACTTTGCACTGCCCTGCATCGGAGGCATTTCATCAGACATCCGAGTTGGAGCTGAGGTTTGTTAACCTGGGGTCTGCATTGATCTCGTATCTGTAGTGGTAGCCCTCCATATGATCCCTACAGGCATCTCTGATGTTGTGCATCCACTTTTTGATTCCTTTTCGGTTCAAGTACAAAACTAGGAGGAATATGGCCCCAATGAGAGCCAAGACTATCCCCAGGAAGACGTATGAAGTCTGTAGCTGGGAAGGCAGGTCTGTGGGCACGGAGCAGTTCAGATCCGAGCCATTGATCTTCAGCAGGGCTTTGCCCAACATCTTGTCAGGGGAGGCACAGGTCAGGGCTTCTTTGCCCTCCACCTGGTCGCTCTCCTTGAGCCAGGCCACGAGGTCCTCGATGGCACAGTCACAGACCCAGGTGTTGTGGCCCAGGATGATGTGCCGGAGTGCGGGCAGGCTGCGGAACTGGGCCAGGGTGCTGTTCCACAGCACACCCAGTGAGTTGTCGCTGAGGTTGAGGCTCTGCAGCTGGCCCAGTCCCTGGAAAGAGACATTTCGCAGGCCCACCAGGGAGTTGTTGCTGAGGTCCAGCTGCCGCAGGGAGGGCAGGGCAGTGAACATGCCGGCGGGCAGCAGCAGCAGCCCGTTGTCGGCCAGCTCCAGGCGGCTGAGGTTGCGCAGGGCCCCGGACTGCAGCAGGGCGGCCAGGCTGAGCAGGACGCCGTGGTCGCGCAGGGCCCCGCGGAGGGCCAGCTCCTCCAGCGGGCTGCCGCCCTCCCCGAAGGCCTGCGGGCTGAAGGAGGCCAGCGCGTTGCCGCTGAGATCCAGCTGCCGCAGGGCNTCACGCCGCCACCTTCCCACCCGGCCGTCGACTCCACCGGAGTAGCACCGGAGGGGGAGGGTCTGACCCGCCACCGCCCACCGTGTCCCGCGGATCCCCACCTGCTGTCCCTGCCCCGGGGCTCTTCCCCCCCGCTCCGCGGCCGCTACAAACTCCCNTCTAATAAATGCTGTAGTGATGCACAAGCCTAAGGCTTGCTGACTGCATGACTGAGCTGCATTTAATTTAGTTCAGGACACATAAGTATGGTTTTTTATAATAAGCAATTCCTTTCAGGTCAAATTTTCTTTAGCTTACAAACTCCACAATTTAATTATTATTTTTTTTTTAATTTGGTAAAGAAGACCTTATGAAAATTCTATTAGCTTGTACCTTCCCACAAAAGTGGACCCTAGCATGTCTTGACATTATGCAGGTGCTTTCAGAGAGCAGTCTGAGGGGTTTGTGCCAAGTGAAACTGCTCTCGTTGTTTAATTCTCATTGTAATTCTCCTAGCATATATCACAAAATTGTCAAACATTTATGGCTCTAAGCTACACATTTGTATAAACTTTTATTCATATTACTACTGCAGGGCTATTACTTCAGAGACTATAGCGCTATTCACATCCTTAGATGTCCATACTTTTCTCATTGAACAGCAAACACGACAGTTCTTGTAAGACTGTTTATTGAATATAACAGTTCAGACTGAGTTTAGATGGAGTTTAGATGCAGTTTGTATAAAAAATTCTGTCAAGTCACGTAAACTGCAATCAAAAATAACTACAAAATAGTAAGAGACTTACTGAGATCATAAATTTCCTAACATGTAAAACTATACAGTATTTGTGCATGCTTGCTATTTTATTTCCGTCTGAAGAGCAGTTAAAAGGAGATAGTTTGGTTTTTAAAATCTCAAGAGTCTATGAAACATAATCATCGCATCTCAATTCAGATATACAAGATCAAAACTGGCACAGAGGAACATGTAACTTTTTTCCCAAAAAGTTGAGGCAGCTTTTGTTGAATAGCGTCTGCATCAGTAAACGTTTTATAAACTCTGGTGGCTTTGGATCATCAGAGAGAATCCTTTTTTTTCTTCTGACATCTTGAAAAAAAATTTCCCACAAGTGCAGACAGGTAAGGAGGAAAATAAGTAGCAGCTTGTTTCCTACAGACAGCTGAACTCCATGCTCAGCAGTCCAGCGTCTCAAAACAAAAATTAACTTGACATCACAGGGAGGCATGTCCCCCTCAAGTTACAAGCATGTCTGAGACTTTTCAGGGGAGATGGAAGCAAGCACAAGGGTAAAGCATAAGTCTACTTTTCATGCATAGGTACTTTGCACTGCCCTGCATCGGAGGCATTTCATCAGACATCCGAGTTGGAGCTGAGGTTTGTTAACCTGGGGTCTGCATTGATCTCGTATCTGTAGTGGTAGCCCTCCATATGATCCCTACAGGCATCTCTGATGTTGTGCATCCACTTTTTGATTCCTTTTCGGTTCAAGTACAAAACTAGGAGGAATATGGCCCCAATGAGAGCCAAGACTATCCCCAGGAAGACGTATGAAGTCTGTAGCTGGGAAGGCAGGTCTGTGGGCACGGAGCAGTTCAGATCCGAGCCATTGATCTTCAGCAGGGCTTTGCCCAACATCTTGTCAGGGGAGGCACAGGTCAGGGCTTCTTTGCCCTCCACCTGGTCGCTCTCCTTGAGCCAGGCCACGAGGTCCTCGATGGCACAGTCACAGACCCAGGTGTTGTGGCCCAGGATGATGTGCCGGAGTGCGGGCAGGCTGCGGAACTGGGCCAGGGTGCTGTTCCACAGCACACCCAGTGAGTTGTCGCTGAGGTTGAGGCTCTGCAGCTGGCCCAGTCCCTGGAAAGAGACATTTCGCAGGCCCACCAGGGAGTTGTTGCTGAGGTCCAGCTGCCGCAGGGAGGGCAGGGCAGTGAACATGCCGGCGGGCAGCAGCAGCAGCCCGTTGTCGGCCAGCTCCAGGCGGCTGAGGTTGCGCAGGGCCCCGGACTGCAGCAGGGCGGCCAGGCTGAGCAGGACGCCGTGGTCGCGCAGGGCCCCGCGGAGGGCCAGCTCCTCCAGCGGGCTGCCGCCCTCCCCGAAGGCCTGCGGGCTGAAGGAGGCCAGCGCGTTGCCGCTGAGATCCAGCTGCCGCAGGGCAGGCAGGGCGAGGGAGCCGGCCTCCACGGTCCGCAGGTGGTTGCCGCTGAGGTTGAGGGAAGCGAGGTCAGGCAGGCGCTGGGCGGGGAAGGCGCCGGCCGGCAGGTCGGTCAGGGGGTTGCCGGTGATGAAGAGGCTGCGCACGTAGGGCGGCAGGTCGGGGGGCACCGCCGTCAGGTTCCTGTTCACGCACTTCACCGTCTTGGCCGGCTCCGAGCACTCGCAGAGGGCCGGGCAGCCACCGGGCTGCGCCGAGCCGCAGCCCAGCAGGACGGGCAGCAGCAGCCCCAGGCAGAGCGCGCCGCGCCCCGGCATCGTGCCCAGCCCGGCCCCGCACTCAACTTTTCCCTCCGGGCGCCTCCGGCTCCGGGCGGCGCGGCGAGGCGGGGGCCGGCTCCGGGCAGCCCTTTCTTCGGGGGCAGGCGTTTCCCCTCGGAGGCTGGCTCCGCTCCGCTTCCCGCAGCGAAACCTGCGGCAGGGGAGGAAAGGGAGACAGCAGCGGCGGGGCGGCGCGGCTCCTCTTGCCCGCGTCCACCCACCNCGCCGCGCCTGCCCCTGCCTCCGCTGGCAGGAGAAACCAAGCGCCGCCCGGCCAGGGGGAGCCACCGCCCGCGCCCCGCCCGGCTCCCGCCCGCCGCCCCCGCGCTCCAGCTCGGCCGCCTCTGCCTGGCTGCCTCGCCCGGGAGCCTGCGGGAGGGTCCGCTCCGAGTGCCGTTCCCCGCTGCCCCCGGCCCAGGTGGTGCTGCCGGAGACTCACCTTGCCGCCGAGCGGGGCCGCGCCATGTGGAGCCGCGCCATGCGGGGCTTCAGCTCGGCTCGCTCGGCGCGGAGCGGGTCCCGCCCGCCTCTGGAAGGGAGAGCCCCGCGCTCCGCTCCCCGTCTCGCAGTGCTGTTCTTGTGCCTGCCCCGCCGCGGCTGCTGGGCGCCCTTCCCCGCGGTTCCCAGCATGGGCGCGCTCGGGCCGGCGGCAGGATGGGGAATCCCGGTGGGTTTCGTGCCGGCTTGCTGGCGGCCACTGCCCCCGCCCGCCTACCCAGGGATCGCGTTTCGGGAGAGGAGGGAACAACAGCAGCTACAAAATACACCGAGCGAGCTCCAAAGCTAAAGCAAATTTTAAAAAACCCAATCCAAAATAACACCAAAACTACACTTAAACCCACCGGCAACTTTAGAGGTCCTAAAATAAATAATAATAGTGATTTTTAAGAAAAGAAATGGACCTGCAAATCGGCAGTTTAAGATTGAGACTTAAACTTTATTGTGATGAGGAAAAGCCTGTAAGTACCTGTCTGCGTGTAAAATATTTACCAGCTTCGGTAGCTTTGGCTGTCGCAGAACCGTCCTGCAGGGCTGAACAACCCGGGTGTAACAAAGTCTGGTTTGCAACCGAGTAACTCCCTTATGTTACCCCACAGAGGGGGTATTTGAGGAATTCGTGAATGGTGTGAGCTGCCATGTGGGCTGTACTTGGCCACTGGTCCCTAGAAAGTGATTGAGATCATTAAATAACACCTAATTAACACAAAAGATCCACCAGTGTATACAAATAACCAGTTTCAGCAATGTGAAACAGAACGTTTTGAGGCGATGACTCCTTTGGGCTTTCCTTTTCCTTCTGTTGACTGCCTACACAAGATTTCCTTCTCCCGTATGTTAGTTACACTCCTGCTTTCCTAATAAACTATGTTCCTTTTTTTGGTAGAGTCAGCAGGAATCTCAGAGCTGCCAAAAGCCATAGGGGAAATGAACAGATGAATCCAGTATGAAGTCTTGATAAAATCAGCCCCAGAATCTAGAGAATAATTAACTGAAACACCAGTTTCTGTCGGATTGTTCTCCTCTCTCTAGCCTGACAGTGGTGTTGCGATGCAGCAAAATCTGGGTTTGGGGTGACAGGCAAGGGCTGTCCAGCTAATACAGCAGCATGCTCTTTACGTGAAGATTATGGAGAAAAGAAAATATGGAGTGGCTGGAGTAGTAGTGATACAAATGAGATCTTGGACTCACAAGCAGTTCCAGAACTTTGGGAAGTTATTTCTTTGATGTTGAGTTAGAAAAACAGTGGCACTACACTGCAGGAGATTTTAGTTGGTTGAGAGGTTGTTGACATGCCTCTTATTATAGTGCTCAGAAAAATAGATAGGTAAAGATATTCTGCATTTTGTAAGAGAAAGACTTGTTCTCTTAATCTATGAAAATTCTTTGAAAAAAGAAACATCCCTGGCCCTGAATTGTCCAACTAGACAACGGTAAAATTCAGTGACCATTAAGTAGTTTCCAAAAGGAGATGGCTTTTAAAAATAGGTAACTGAATATATTATAAAAAATAAATAATAGAAAAAAACTAAATCAGCATAACCATCGTTTATAAAATGTTTAGATACAATGTCATTTTGAATTAAATAATACAATTAAGAGCAATTACACTGATCTGCTCATTGTGCTGCAGTTTGGGCTCTTCGTGACTGCCTAGATGGGACTGTGCCTCTTGTCCTTCACAGCAGGTTAGCTCTTTGGGCAGGGGATATGGTTTCTTTCCGTCTCTGTGGAGTGCTCGCTGACAGGTGCTTGAATGTGCTGCAGTAATGCAAATAATAGGTAACAAGTATTTTCCTATTCTTTCCTATTATTCCAGTAGTAAATTGTACCTGCAAAACCTGCTTAAGCTTGCAAGAGGAAGAAAACCACTTGTAATCTGATTTCTTTTCTTCCTCTTTAAATAAAACAACTTTTCTTAGCGGCATACTCTGAAAAAAATGGTACTTTCTGGTGAATTCATCTACATTAAGTGGATTTCCTGGATGTGTTTGTAATGTATACTACGAAAATTAAAAAACCCCAGCCTTGATGTGTTTTCAGGTCAGTTTTGGCTGTTACAATTGATTGATTTGTGAATTTGCATTGCATAGCCCATAGAAACTCATCTCAGTTTTTTGCATAAAGGTTATGCAAAACTTCTGCCTGAGTTAAGGTATAGTTAAAGTATAGTTTAAAATATGTTGTCTTAGCTAAAGGACTCAAACTGGAAGTTAATTTACCATTAGGAAACTGTTCCTGAGGCTGATATTTCCAGGGGTTGACTGAGAAGCTCATGTTAAAGTGTGTGAGGGTTGAGGCAATGCTTCAGTCTCTCTGCTGCTCCAGGCTGAGGCTGGATGATGTGCTGATCGTCTGGAATCATGAAGGAATCCTCCGACCATCCTTCTCCAGAAGGTTAAGCCTTGCTTCATGTGACAGTGATGAGATCTGTTTGCTTCTGAAAATCAATACTCCAGTAATTCAGCTTCCACAAAGTGAAAATGGGACACCCACCTAAGGGGCTGCAGAGAGTCACAGGGACAACCTGTGACAACTCTATTACTTGACCATTTTGGCATTGCTATTCCCCATTTAAGGCTCTCAGCTTAGAAAAGAATAAAGTATCATTTGTAGATGCTTATGTCACTCCATTGTCCTTAGGAAAATCTGAAAGATTATTTTAGATACTGAAATTTAAGGCTGTTAATTAAGTTCCTTGAGATAGATCCCATCCTAAATAATCTTCTCAATTTCCCGTTGGACAGATACTAAACAATTCTGGATACCCTTTTCAAGTGGCCTGACTGCAGCTGATGTCCAAGGAGTTGGAATAACTTGAGGTAGGACTTTATGCAATAGTGGTTATATTTTTTTTATTTTTTTATTTTCCTTATCAACAGGGAGATTTTTGTTTCTTCTGTGAAATGTTTCTACGTTGCCTCAACATTGCATAAAGATACTTAGCACTTCATAGGAAGTGACCTTGGAAGGGTATTTATAATGTGCTAAAGATAATAAACCAAGTGAGCAATTGAACAGAGATCAGAATTCTTTTCTTCTACCAAAAATATCTTCCCACAAAAGTGGAAGAACAAGCTGCAAGTTCCGTCTGCTTCCTCGCATAGTGAGATCCAGCAGGTCCTCCAAGGGACACCTGTTTCCCTTGAGGCTTGGCTTCCTTTGAACAAACACTACCAGAGTCCTTAAGATTGTGTCATAAAACTACGTAGGCAACCAAATGTTGCCTCGAATTCTAGTTTGAATTTTATTCAGCATTTACATGTTCACAGCCATAAACATTCAGGCTCCAGTTTTCTTTTTAGGTTCACTTAAATTCATGTGATAATTTTTGATTGAAGCTATACAGGAGACAATCTTCAAGGAATCTATGTTTGTATTTTCTTGTATGCTTTCCACTTTTTATATTGAAAAAATGAAAGTTAATACCGAGAATGTTAATTTTTAATACTGTGAAAACATATTAAAGTCTGCCAGAACTAAGAGAGAAAAAGACTTTAGCCAAAAGTAACTTTTTTGGGGGGGTCTTTAAATATGTTAATTTGGTGTCTGTCACAGTGCACTGTTCTAACTTCTAGGGACTCCTGTATGCTTAGCTGGGAAAAGAAGGGACCATAGGAGACAAAGTGCCCCCATCTGAAAAGAGCCCCCAACGCTGAAACTGCTGAAACTGAAGACAGACTCTTTAGCTGGTCCCTGGGTTTCCCAGTAGTGTTTTTTTGTTAAAACCTGTTACTCAAATGAGAAGCAACGGTGACTTCCTCCAGCAAAACCAGCTAGCAGAGCTGGAGCCAGGAATGTACTAGAAAAAAAGATTTGGGAAGAGGACTTGCTGTATTCCAGATGCTGCCACTGTATGCTTATCCCTCTGCCTGTACTCCAGCTCAGCATGTTCTGACATGTAGAGTATCTGCAACAGGAGCCAAGCTGAATAACCGCTTATAAGTTCATCACAATATAACAGAGTTTAACATGCTTAAACAGGTCAGGTTAAATTTTCAATCATGCTTTTATTATTTCTTTGCTCACGAACAATGCGTGTCTTACTTTTAAGCTATCTTTGATGGACTTCTCTATGGATTTTAAAATGGTGATTTCTTTTTCATTATTCTAATTTTAAGTATGTAAGTTTAGTTCCAAGACCTAAGCTATTTTCCAAGTAAATTCTACTTAGAGTAAATCACTACAGCCAGTAAAACTCTTCCTTCTACAAAATAAGCCTTCTGATTTTAGTCCTTCTGGAAGGACCAAAATGACCTGCTTTCTGATTACTCTTTATTAGTCTGATTCACAGTACAGGATGGATGAGTAGGCTTCAGCTGGAAAGCTGGTGTATTCCTGTCCTCTAGGGGTGTCAATCTAGATGTCTGAAGGCAAACCTGGGAAATTGGCTGACTGGATTATTTGTTGGATTAGCATTGCTCTGGGCCATGGTGACCTGCCTTGCTACACGCAGTCACTCCCAGCTGATACTGAACTCAAAATCCTGGTTTTTTGGCCAACTGGCAATGTTGTCTTCGTTACAGTGTGTAAGGAAGGCACCATGTCACATCTGCTCATGCTTTCTAGGGGACTCTTAAAAGATGGCATAGGCTGGGGCAGTCCCTGAGCTGTAGTGGGGAATGGAAGGGAGAGCTGAAATACACTGCTTTCTTCTTTGTCTCTGTAAAGCAGAAACCCAGATCTGCAGGGAATTTGGGCCAATGTGTTCCTCACACTTCTTTTGACAGTCCCACTCATTCCTCACTATGCAGGCAGTGCTGTGCCAAGGTTTTGCAGCCTCTTGTGGTGCCAAGGGTGTTTCCTGGTTTGCCCTTGCTTCCCTGACAAGGAAGGGTGGCTGACTCCAGCACTCAGGGTTGTGGAAGCTCTAACAACAGAGGGCTTCAAGCTGGGAGTATTTCCATGGAAATCTTTTTCATGAAAACATTTTCATCTGTTGAAACTGGAAGCCTTGGTAGGGAAGAGTTGAATTTTACAAATTCCCCATTAAAAAAAAAAAACCCCAACAACAGAAAAAAAAGGTATATAAAAGGCTCAGCAGATTTGAGAACATATGGGGTTTGATTCTCCCCTGTCTTACACATTGTGCCGTTGTTTACAATCTGACAAAGCAGACTTAAAATGCAACCTCTCTGCCTGGGTAGGATTCTCCTCCACAAGTATGATTGAATACACAATATTAAAAAGCTTGGTGAATCAGTTCTCTGCTTCTTTTCCTTTATGATTGTTGATCATTTGTTACCTGCATTTGACCACTGTGACACATGTAGGTTTATACAGTCCTCTTCTACTAAACTCTTCCTGTTTTGCTTTGCCTTCCCATCCTTCTCCAGCTTCAGCTCAAGACTTTGCAACTTTCTGGGTTACTACATCTGAAGTGTTTTGAAAGGAATGCATTCTTAGAGATTGGAAGAGGGTGGGAGGAACAAGGGATACAGTAATTTTTTTGTCGAGGTGGCATATTCTGTCAGCAAAGGAGGAAGACGATACCTTCCTTACCCTTTAGCATCGATGACTACACCTGAAATACTGCATTCCATTCTGGCATCCTCTGACTGGAAAAAATGACAAGAAAGAGAAAAAGAAAGAGAGAAGAAAGAAAGAAGCAATAAAAGTGATTTGGAGGCTAATGCATGCTGACTTATATGGAGACTAAAATAAATTTTAAAAGTTTAGGCAAAGACTTGCCCAAGCAAAATGGCTACAGAAGATACATCTGTTTCAAAACAGGCTAAAAGTGAGTGAAGAGGGGAGCTAGTTGTAGTACTTCAAAGTGGGCAGGGGTGATTGGATGACATTCAGGAAATAAAAATGCATGCTTAGTATAAAAAATAAACTTGCCTACACTATAAAACTCTGTCCTTAGTACACTGTATTAGCCGTAGTTTACTGTACCTTGTTAAAGAAAGTACTTCAGAATTCATAGTAAGTTTGCTGTGCTACAATCAGCTAAATAAACTGGTGAAGACATGACTCTAATACATGCTTATATTTCTGTCACGTCTGAAAAGAGTCTCAGATATCAGAATGACAGCTGGGTGTATGTGAATCTGTCTGTATGAAGGGCAACTCTTATTTTTTCCTGAGTGCTTCTTTTAACTTAAGGAATCTCATTCCCTTAGTTGATGGCTGTGAACACTTACAGATTTTGCGCAATTTTTGGCTATTACTTCAGTCCAAGAATCTCTTACTAGAGTCCAGTTTTTATATACCTCCAAAGTTCTGTATCTATCTGTCAGTCCACTATGGTGACAGATGAAAAGTTAGAAGGGAACTAATGTGGTAATTGAGCTTTTGTAAGGAATGCATTCTTAATTTTTTCTTTCTCTGTTTTTGTGATGTCATAGCCAAGAATCACAAGATCCTCTGCAATTATATGTAGAACATATAATTGTAGTCTGTTCTGGTACTCTTTTTCCAATAAAATTACAGTCTGGATCAAAAGACCTCCGTTTCTTTGGCCAAGTTTGCATGCTTAAAAATATGTTAGCTTTAATGATTTAGTGTAATAGTGAAGCATGATGCATGTCATCACTGGCTAGCCATGGAAAGTTAATGTCACTGGGCTGAACTATTTTAGTATATTTTATGGGTAATACAATGTATTTTACATTACAAAGTCTGTTGTAATTATCAGCTCAATGTTGTATGAGGTTTGAGGTCTACCCCATTAGGCTTATTATTTCTGAATGTAAACTGGAAAGAACTTCAGTTCCAGAAAAAGAGCCAAACTCTTGCTATGGCATTGGAGCAAAAGTCTGCCTATTCCAGCATATTGTTTCGTATTGTGGCCAACACACATTGCTGAAGAAAGACATTAAATTCTGTTCAAGCATGAGCTCTTCAATATTTTTTCCCAAACTCCACTGATTTGTGGCTGAAGAACTTTTGAATTAGAGCTTGAAAATCTTCAGTACTATGAACATGAGTACTATTGGCCAATTCTTTTCACTTGAAAGATTTTACAATGAAAAGATTGTTGATTGAAATATGCTTCTGTTTCAACCTGAAGTTCCAAAACAAAATCATACAGCCTTAGTATTTTGAAGGTTTTTTAAAAAAAGTAAAATAGTTACAAGTTTACACCATCCCTTTTCATTTTCTAGTTCTGAAAAACTTCAATCATAGGATGTCAAAAGAATGGGAAAAAATGGAAGTGAAGCAGTGATCTTAATTAGCCTGCTTACATTCTGTGGCCAGAGAGAGAGAGAGAGATATGAGAATAAAGGGGATAAAATTCTAAGATGTCTAAATTTGTAGGTATTGAACATAAGGAGAAACAGAAAAGATTTGATTTTTTAAATACCTATTTTTGATCTATCTTTCCATTCAATACTATTAACAAGTGACAAGAAAAAGTATTCAAACATTTTTCTGGGAAAAATTATATTTGTAACCAATTATAGTTATGACTTTCTCTGGCCATCTGAATATGTTTGTTAAAAAATCCAAAATTTCCTGCCGTGAAAATTCAATAGATGATATAATGCTAAACACATTAATTTTAGATTTCCATATTTGTATATATTTTTATATATTTGTAATACACTTCAGAACCATTGCGTATGCTTGATGTTATTGAATAAACTGTTGGCAATGCACCTGCACAATATACATCATGCAAAGTCCCTCAGAAAAATCTGTTGGATGGTTTCTTTGTTTCATTAGGGCCTCCCTGTGCTGTATTCAGAGCAAAAATGTCCTATAGGGTGTAAAATGGCTTTCTGAGGCTCTTTCCCTTCTCTAGGTGCAGATGGCCTCTACAGAAAACAGGGCATGGACGTGGAATATTTTGAAGGGAATACTAGTTTGAGAATGAGCCATATATACCCGTGATTTATTTCATGGATATTGAGGGTAGCAGAAGCTAAACTGAGACTGCTCTGACTCACATTGGGACAGAACAGTCACAGCCTATAGCACAGACTAAGACTCTCAGTCCCCATATTCTTTTTTCTACAAGTCATACCCACAAAAGGGCAAAAGGAAGGGCAAGGTAGAAGAAGTAATTGGAAAAAACAGCTTCCAGTTGTGTATAAGCTCAAGGCATTATGGACACACAGATATAGAGGTTCCCCTAAGTGGAAGAAGTGTATTGCTGGAAACACAGAAGAGTGGGGAAAAGATGGCAGTGTCACAGTCTGTAATGGAGGTGAAGCAAGAGAACATATCAAAGGTGTTCTTGCTAAGGATTTCCTGTTTGAAGAGATTTATGACATGAAATTAGATCCCGGCTGGCAAGAGTTGTTTCTTTTATGACTAGGTTAAAATATTCTGAAGTTTGGGATGCTAATACCGAGTATATAAACATGACACTTGAAAATTATTGTGCTGCTGGGGAAAATGGCTTGGAAGCAGTTGTTAAGATAGTTAAATCATCTTTAGGTCACACTGAAAAAAAAAATGCACTGAAGTTTTCAGTGCTGTATATGCTTGATTGTTTTTCATATAGATGTTACTAATGGTAGTTGTTTACCATAACTGACAATTAATTACACTGGGCATGGAGGTTGTGGCTGTATTTAAGCTGGACTAAATGATACTAATCTATCAGTGCTTTCTTGAATGGAAATCAGTTTCAGTATTTAATAGTAATTTTAATATGAAAAATAATGTTTTCAGTATTTGCAAAAATACAGGGGCATGACTTGTTACGTTTATATATATTCCTATTCAAATGAATGGGAGCTGCATAATACTTCGGTGTTTTCGAGGCCGCAAGTAAAACTTTTTTTTTTTTTTTTAATTTACCATTAAATTTACCAGTGACAGAAAAGTAGTTTTCTCCCTTTTTTGTACTTTCAGTATTTTATTTATTCCTTTCAGTCAACATGTTCTTTCTGACATGCTTAGACAAACAGCTAACTCATGTACCTCTACAGAACAGCTGCAAGCCAGGAAATAGCGCCAGGCAAGGTGGTAGGGGAACCAAAAAGAGGCAGGATAAATTCATTTGTTCTTCATTGCGTTTTTGACCAAAACTCAAAAAATATTAAGAGGATCGTCATTTATTACTTACATATAGTAGCAGTAGATTTTCTACATGCCATGACAGCTAAATCTCTAGTCAGCTGGAATTTTGTCCATCATTTAGTATCAGTTTGAAAAATGCCTTCACTTTGCCAATCTCATGTTGTCAAGTCAGAGCTGCATGAGAACAAAGGCAAAGTCAATTGCTGGAAAAATACAAGAGAAAAAAGACTGGCCTCAGGCAAGATTTAATTTAATGCTGCTAGGACATATACTTCTGGCTAGATCTGTTACAAAATCCTATATTCTTACTCTTCCTTCAGGAAATAGTATTTTAGCATACCTTGAATGCAGTGGAGCCACCCAATGGAAAATCATCTATGTAATGATGGAGCACAATATTTATATATTTGCTCTGGATGGTGTGTGGTTATTTTTAAAAAGTGTTGTCCAGTGTAGAAAATGGGCCTGTGTAAGTAGAGAGGGAAAACATATTTGAAAAGCTGTCACAAAAGACTAGGACCAGCATTTTAACCAAGATGTCCATGCAACAGATGATGATGCAAAGTTTTGAAAGTCACAGGTAATGTGACACTCTGCAGATGTTTTTAATTGGAGTAGAAGCTCTGCAGAAATGTTTTAATCTGATTATAAAATTACTTATGTTGCAGGCTTAGAAATAAATTGTTTCCCAATTCAGACAGGACTAAGTAATTCCCAGGTTTTATTGTTGTCATTTACACTGGCAAGACTAAGTGTGAAGGCTAGAACAATCATTTTATCTCAAATATTTTTCAGGTTTCTCAAAAGAATTTAAAGTAATTTCTCCCTCATTTCAAGTCTTTTGTTTGTTTTCTTCAGGTTAATTGATAATAGGCTAATGAATAATCCATCAGCATGTGAATTCAGATTCTGTGTGACTATTAATCGTTTCATTCAGAAAAACACCAACGCTTTAGCAAATGCTAACCTTGTTGTGGTTCCAGGCATTTCATTCATTATAAGTAACTAAATTCTCAAGTCAGGGCACCTTGTAGGGCCTCTAACTATTTCCTTGTTACAGAGATATTCTTGTCCTGAATATTCACAGTTGGGCTCTCTACAAGGTAAATATATACTCTTTGCAGACTCCTGATAAGTAGAATAGCACTACTCAAAAAATGAAGATTCTAGATATAATATCAAAATATCTGCCTTGGAAATAGGGAAAAAATATAATTAGCAATTTTTGCTATCAAATTTTGTTATCAATTTTGTTTTCTACTTAGTCTATAAGGAAAAAATATATTTATGCTTATTAAATTGCAAGTCTTACCTTGTGAAATGTAATCTTAAATAAGGTTTATTAATTTCTCAGGTAATGCCTTTAATAGTGAAAACATGAATGGGGAGAATGTATCCCATAATTACTTTTGGATGGTAGCATCTTCTTGGAAGAAAAAAAAGTGCTGTAATTATTTAATCTAAAAATAAAGTTAATTGGTAGAAAGCAATATTGCGTATGTAAAAAGGTCAGATGCTGAGCTTCAAAATAAAAGAGAGCTAAATTTGTCAATGCATGTGTTAATTTTATGTAACAGAGGTTTTTATTGGATGGGGAAGAGAACTAGTTTTTCATTCAATCAATTAAAAAAATTACCTTACGTCAAAGCTTGGACTAGATTTGAACAAATCATATTTTTTTACTTTAAATTGTATTTGCTAAAGGCTGGGACTTTTTTAAGCTGAGATGTCAAGTAAATTTTGATAGGAGTATTTTTAGTTTGTTAAACCTACAACTGACTGTATCTCAGTGGCTGTCTTGTTTACCTGCAATAATAAAACATTTCTGGTTCTGGAAATCTAACCTCTCTTATATTTATACACTCAGGCTCGTTTATATTTTTGGATTAGTACAAAACCACTTTCTCATGGATCTATGCTGCCTCTCTAAATGAGCATGGGCCCCATGTATATAACTCCATCCTATGGGGAAGAGACGAGATTCGTAGGAGAAAGCCTTTTCATGTGGCTTTCTTAGGCTGTAACCCCAGCCATTTCACAGATTCCTTACTTTTTCCACTAACTGTTTCCTCTCTGGCGGTGACATTTGCCCACCTGAAACTGGTCATGATGTGTAATATGGAAATGTTTTTTTCATGTCGATAAGTAATGTTGGACTGTTGCACATGCTGTCAGATAGGACTGGCAATCAATGAGGCATTCACACTCCGTAAATTTTAAGTTAATCAGAACTTTTCATTTTATTCAAAATTCAAAATTCATCACTTATGCTGGCTTCTTTTATTTCCTATACGGTTGCTCTTTATCGACCTGCTGTAGCTATTTTCATTTCTTTTGCATATGAGCTTGCTTTGACTGTGTTAATATGATGAGACTTGCTATTTTTGTAGGAACAGAGCATATTTTTTCTTTTTTCTTTTCCCTAAGAATGTTATATAAAACACCTGGCAGCCTAAGAATCCCAGAGATGCATGATGTGGAGCTGAAGTAAAAATCTGCCTTTGTTGCAATGGGCAGAAATTATTTCGGGTGCAATGCCAAATGCCTTATGGAATATATTATTTTGCTTACGAGAGTTTTTTGTAAAATCACAATAATGTGAAAATAAGTAAAAAAAAATGTCAACAGCTTAGATGACTTGATTACTGTTTCTTTTTGAAAAGTTAACATCTTTAAGCATTTTCCATTTTTGATGAGGCAGTTTTTATCACGTTCATTTTTGCTAAAGTAACATTTCTTCAGCCTCAGATACGGTTCCTATTGCAGTGATGATAAACTTAATATAGAATAACTGCTGGGTCAGAATGAATTTAAAATTACAAAACTTTTTGACTAAATTTCAATGCTGATTCTACAAACAGCTCCATATGTTACATTCCTGTTCCTAGCCGAGTCCCAGGAAGCACTCCAAACTGGGCACTGTCTATACAGGGAGAGAAAGAAAATCAGTCCTGTACTAGCATTTGTATCAACTGAAATATTTCTACTTGCCTGTTATTCGGTGTAAGAGTAACAAAAATATAGATGCTTGCAATAATGCAGTGCTTATTTCTCAACACCTTGAGATAATTTTAATTTATGAAAACAGGTAATGAATAAAAAAGGATTGCAGGTACTTTTTTTTAAAGAAAACATCCTCTGTTTTTCCTCTGGAAGGCACTGATTCCATTCAAGAAGAGTTAGTGCTGAGTTCTTTTAACCCATTCATCTTTCTTACTAGTTTCTCACTTCCATTTCTGGACTTTTCTGGGATCCTGTTTAAAGTTATTCACTAGATTGCATCTCTTAGATCACACCATTTTATTAATGATGTTGTTTCTTTTTGTAAATGTATCTACAACTTCCATGGCTCTCTGATACTCTCCTTCTGGACAAAATAGCCCTACAGTTGTTAAAAAGCTTCTGTGATAATGTGTAGAGCACCCCAGAGATGGCCAATGCTTTTCTTTAACTCACCATAAAGAGCAGCCTCTAGACAGTGTAGCAGATCCATTTAGTGTTAATGTTTCACAGTAATCATCAGATTTATGAACTCAGCTGAATCAGTTTTTTTTTAGTATTGTGATTTCTCAGACTACAGCTTCAAAATGTACATTTTTGACAAGCTGACTGTTACAAACTTGTGCAGGCTTTTTTTCTCCTTTTTCATTTTTATCTAAATCCTTTGTAAGGAGAATTGGGATTTATCTGTTTATCTTGCTCTAGAGAATTAAAATGTTGATATCATTTGGCAGGGGGGATAGATCTAATGGGAGACAAAAAAATATTCTGAGGTAAAATGGGTTGTGAAAGGGGTCATATCTGTAGTGTTTTGAGTCAGCCCCATTTGCTTAGCACCATGTAGAAAGTCTGACTAGCACTGGTATATCTAATTATTTTATAAGCTGCATATATGTAAATCTGAACTATGCACAAACACTATAAATGTCTACTGCTGCATGTACAGCTCTACAGATATTGTAAAAAAGTCCAATTAGATACATTACAGAGTCACAAACCTGAACTCTTTCCAGCAGCTGTAGTTTTATGGGGAGGCTGTCATGTGCCCCAGGACACAAAGGAATGCTTTCCTCTCTCCCTGTGCAAGGAGCACAACAGGCAGCTGTTGGTAGCCTGGTTTCCTCATTGAGAGGCATTAACATTTTCAGTACTCCTCTCACAGCACGAGAGATGCACTGGTAGCATTCTCTCTTGCACTAAGAGAAGAAATTACCTCCCCAACAGTTTTTCAGGTGCATGAGGCAAATTCCTAGCACTTCAGGTATATTGTTATAGGCATTGCTGTGCTTGCTGTGCCAGGAAGTGTGCTATAGAATGAATTACTGCTGTTTGCTAGAGTGACTGAGCACTCTGTTCAGCGTAACAGGATGACATTTGTTCATATGCTTTCAGGAAGAACTCCTTAAAACATTCTAATGGACTTTCTTTCATTACGTAGCTAGCTACATTTTAGGATCTGAGAAAAGCAATCCGAGATGAAGTGCATGAGGTTACACTGGAATTTTTTTTCTGCTTTCTTGACTGATGGGAGAATAATGGTTTTGTTTATCTTTTGTCCTAGCAGCTGGTAATTCCTATTGTCCTTTCATCTCTAGATTGTTTTTTCCTTCTGCAGAACAGATTGGAACCACAGACCTAATCTTCTGCTACTTTATATCCTATGCAGCCACTTACTGGTGTGTGTATAGTTCACCTTACCAAAATGGCAATGCTTTACAGAGACATAAATTAGAAGATACAAACAGTGGAAGCAATTTAAAGAGCAAGGCAGGAGATAATCAAGTCCCAAGGAGACAGAGAAACTATGTTTAAGTCTTATGCCATCTGGACACAACTTTTTGTGAGTGCTTATGAGTTTAAAGTATCTGTAGGTGCTGAGGCATCTGAAGGTTCAGTGACATATGCCATTTTAATGCAATGAGCAGCTGAGTCCCAGATGGGAGATTTACTAGGTATTAAAAGGAGATACTCCTTAAAAGACTGCAGCAGACAAATTAAGTTTCTTAGTTTTCAGAAGCTGCTTTTATAGAAGACGTTTTCTGTATTTTCTTCCTCTTCAGCTTGTCCTTTGCATAAAGCTATGCTGGCATTGGTGTTTGGCCATGTGCAAGTCATGGCAAATGCTGCTGTGCAAGGGTAGTGCCTGTACTGGTAATACAGAGCTCTTCGTTGGACAGAATTGAGAAAAATCTGGCTGTAATCTTTCAGGCTCAAAAAGACTGAATACAAAGCTTTAAGTCACATAAAAGCAGGCTGCAGAAAGAAAAGGACCCTGAGGAGGGCTTGTAACAGCAATGTCCTTACAGAGTAACCAGTGAATCATCACATTGACTACATGATATCATTAAATCCTGCCTATTTGGGCCTGTTTATTACAGAAATTGTGTTTTGTGTCTCATCCCTTCCACAGCTGTGCAACACCAGTCACTTAGAAATTTCTTTAATGGGTCTCTTACCTCAGAATACCACCTCTGAGCATCTTTTCCCCAGCCTTGCTTTTCTGTGCTTTGGTGAAAGGGTACTAAGTATATAACGTGCCTGCATTGGTAAGAACACCATAAAGATTTTGTTGTGCTGCCATATAGCTGAGCAAAGACATAAGAGACATTTCTGCGAACTCTTTACTAAGGCAACTAAAAGACAAAAATAATTTTTCACAGGTTGGCTCTTTAAGGATGCTATTGAATTGTAGGGAAAAACAGGCTCCTTCGTTGCTTTTTCTCCTCTTTTTGCTTGGGAGCTGAACCAAGTCTGCTTAATGAGCTTTGGCATGAAAAATGATTTTTGTTTCTTTCTTTCTATTATTTTCTATAAAAATAGAGCTGAAAGAGTAAGGAAGAATACCTGAAATACAAATGGGTATATTCAGAAAGAAATGACCAGTCTCCTCAAGATAAAGCAAATGTCAGGACACAGTGGGCCTGGGGACTGGAGTGGCAGGGTCCCCCCTGGGGCTTGCAAGGTCTCATAGCCAGGGATCCCATCACCACCGCCATCCAGCAGGGCAGGCCCCTGGGGTTTTCTTTACCATGTAATTGGTGGATGAACTTATACCCAGCAGCTATAGCTGAGAGTTGCTACCAGTCCTTCTTCCTTTTAAAATCAATTTTAATCTGTGATTTTTTTTTTAACATAATCTTTTCATGTACTATTTCACAGGACAAGGACTCTGTACTCTTGCTGATCCCTATTCCACTTACACTGTCATTAGGTGAAGAGCTGAAACAACGAGTATGATGAGCCATCCTGAAGGTTCCTGGCTCTCACGGTGATTTTGAAGTATTTTCCCACTTACCTTGGAAACGCTACACACCTCTGCTAAAACATCCATTTCCAGTCTGGGCAGTATTATGCTATTATTGCAGTGTTATTGCTGATAAGAAAGGTGTTACAATTATGCTGTGAGCTGTGTAACACACAGCTGTGTTGTAGTGTATTCCACGTTTTCTTCCTTTTTGCATAGCTGGCCCACAAGATACCTGCCTCTTCATCCTGTCCTCTGTCTTACACATTTATTGCCATGTCTGCGCTGCAGTTGCTCTGTTGGGCTCAAGCAGGTTTGTGAGGCTCTGCTGAAAACAAGATCTGGTCTGATTTGATTTAAAAAGAGGAGTACTTTTGAAATCCACATCACTTCAGTGTAGATCTAGTGATGTGGGACTACAATATCTTCACTGATCTGAGAAGAATCTTACTGGCTTAGTAAAATCTTAATCCAATCCTCTACATAATCTGCCCTGAAAAGTTTATTCTGTTAAAAAAAAATAAATTTAAAAGCAACAAGCAGCAAGCTGATAAGGCTGTTTTTCAAGAAGTAGCAGCCACATGTTGTGCAAGCAATTTACTGCTGACCAAACTCTTATGCAGAAACAGCTAGGGAAGATGTATGCATGGCAAAAATTACTTTTAAAAATGAAGAATGAATGAATGTTTTTGCATTTTTAACATAATTTTGAATTTCAAATACTACAGATTTTAATTTATTTTTCAAAGTACTGAACATTCACTGAATTGCCACTTATAGATTCTGAGCACAAGTCTTTCTATTTCACTTTCAAATGATGTCAAATTAAAACAGTTCCGTGTTTGATCGAAACAGCATCAGAATTATTGCAGAGTGTCACTCTTTCTCAGTTGATGCTTCAGGTCAGTCTCCCTGTTCTGCTAACCCATCCAAGCCTGGAAGTGGTCCTGCTTCCTGCAAGTACCTTGGGCAGGAGCTGAAAAATATTTACCACAAGGATAGCTTTTCAGGTACCTATAAAACCAAATAAATGTGGGACCATATGAACACATTCTTCTGGGTCAGGAAAACTGCACATGATTAAGGGATAACTTCTATTTCTAAGATCTAGCAATAGGATTGCAAGTTTGCTTTAGTCCCAATCAAATAGTTGGATGGAGTACTCCTACTCCACATTATACCTTCAGAGTAATGGGAAACTTCTTATTTTCTTCATTTTCAGAAAAAGAAGGTGAAAGAATGGTCCAGCTTATCAGTGCCTTTCTTTTTCTCCTGGCTGTTGGTTATTAGCTGTCTTTCATATGAGAAAGAATATAAGTTTCTCAGCTCAGTGAGGAAAGAATATATATTCCCAGGTAAGAGGACTGGCAAATCTAGGGAAGAACTAAAAATTTTTCTTAGCCAAATGAAATAGAAATCTCACATGCCAACTTCTCTCCCTAGTTTTGATTCTGTAATTTTTGAGTAGGCTTGCAAGTAGCTGACAGAATTTCATTCTGTCTCTAAATAGCACCATAACTATTTAAACATACAACATGAATTCATTTATTTGCAGTAGCCTGAAAAGATGTTTCCCTGGTTATACTTCAGGAAAGTATACCATATTCGCTAGAAATTTTAGGTTCTTAGAATGTATTTCCCCCCTCACGTTTTAAGAATAAGGCTATCCAAAACACTACTTAGAAATAAATATATCTTGCCGTTCTTTTGTTTTTGGGTAAGTGGGATCAAAGACCAAACGTGGCTCGACAGTGGCATCTAGTGGCGCAATACGTGCGATGCCCTTCAGAGAGCCGCAACCTCTTCTTCACACGGATTGTTTGGTCCGCAGATTTGTACCTTGGGAGGTCTCCCTGCGGGCCACTTGAGGGCTTCTTCCATCCAGAATAGATGAGGAATACATCTAGCAGTTTGCACGGGAGATGATGTTGTTCTGGGGGAAGAGGTCCATGCCTTTAGTTCAGATGCTAAGAAAGATTTGCCCTTTGCACATCTGAAAAGATTTCCTGTGTAATGAAACCATAAAGGGAGATCGGTATTTTCTGAGGAAGTATTTAAGCTAGTCTGCCACAGCAAGTCAAACTACATGAGCATAAGGTCTATGAATTTGTGCTGGGAAGCTGCAGGAGAATGTCCCAGCAGAGCTAACAGGAACTATTTAACCACCTGGGTACTTAAAAGGAGTAAAAAAATAACTTTTCCCCCCTGTAGCTTCACTTTATTTATGTTTTTGCTACTGTACTTGGGTGTGTCCATTACATTGCAAAACTCCAGCGTACTGACATGAAGATGTGGATCACCACCTTAATTCATGATCTGGGACATGAGATGTACCTTCCCAGTCAGAAGAAGAGAGAGAGGCATATCCTATAGACAGCCATGACTATCTATAGGGATGTTATCTATATGTAATCCATGGCTGCCCAGCACTGAAGAGTTTAGAATGAATGTAAGGATAGGAGCTGGCTTGATTCTTGAGAGCAAACTTTTACAAAAATGACATAAAACTATGAGTGCAGTGAGATACACGACAATTGTATTACTTGGACTCCCATTTTTGGAGGTCTTAGTCCCAGGGCATGGAGTCAGGTAGTTGAATTTACCGTTCATTTGGGAAGGAAAGCAGGAGAGAGTTGAATGTTTTTTTGTAGTATTGTTGTTCAATCCATGCTGTCTCATAGACATTAATGGCATTTTGGGCTACAGTACTAGTAAAACACCCCTTTGTACCGGCAGTGTTGTACTGGATGCTCACACTGCATAATCAGTGCTAGAAGAGGAGACAGAAACCTATTTCATACCTGGAAACAAACAAAATTAAAACTAATCAGAAACAATTACATCAAACTTGGGATTACTTTATTAAAACTTAGATATCAGCATAGTGTATGAAATCCATCAAATCTTGGGCATCCTCTGTGAAACTAGAATAAATAATAGAAATTATAATTTCCATTTATGCTCATTACAATGGTAGTTCATAGAAATGCTGCTGCTTAACTTCTGCTATTAGAATCCTTAGCAGAAGCTCAAACACTTTAATCAGAGTTGCTAGACTTAATGTTGAAAACTATTCCTTGAAGGTGTTAATTGAAAAAAAAAATTCTATATGTTTTCTGATAGATTCTGTCTGAAATACAATGTATGTATGTATGATCTATTTATAGTGGGCCTAAATGATAGCTGGGTTGGTTGAAGTTATCCGTGAGAAGAAAAATGAACGTTTTCAGCTTTTGTGTTCTTTTTCCCCTGCAATTTGGCATATGTTGGACCTCTTGGAGTGAGTCCAGAGGAGGGCCATGGAGACAATCAGAGGCCTGGGGCAACTCTTCCATGCACACAAGCTGAGAGAGTTTGGGCTGTTCAGCCTGGAGAAAAGAAAGCTCCAAGAAGACTTTATAGTAGCCTTGCAGTACCTAAAGAGGCCTAAGAGAAAGATGGAAAGTGATTATCAGGGAGTGATAGGACAAAGTCTAATGGTTTCAAACTAAAAGTGAGTAGGTTTAGATTAGGTATTAGGAAGAAATGTTACACTATGAGGGGGGTGAGGCACTGGAACAGGTCACTCCGAAAAGCTGTGAATGCCCCATCCCTGGAAGTGTTTGGTCAAGTCCAGGCTGGATAAGGGTTGACCTGGTCTAGTGCAAGGTGTCCCTGCATACAGCAGGGGGCTGCAATGAGATGATGTTTAAGGTCTCTTCCTTAAACACAAACTCTTCTGTAATCCTACATGTTTTAAAAATTGTGGAAAAAGGAAGTTCTAGTCACTCATTTTATAATTTTACTTGTATCTTCATTTGCACTTTCATCCCACACTAAAACAAAATTGTATCTCAAATTTTAGGTATTGAAATATTTACTGTTTCTTATACAGCCTTTCATTCATAGGTTTCAACCCACTTTAGAGAGTCCTATTTGCATCCCAACTTCTATTTCCCTCCAGTACCTAAAGGGAGGCTGCAAGAAAGGAGAGAGACTATTTACAAGGGCAAGTAGTGACAGGACAAGGGGGAATGCCTTCAACCTGAGAGTAGATTAGACAATAGGAAGAAATAATTTATGGGATTGTGAAGAGGCCCTGGAACAGGTTGCCCAGAGAAGCTGTGGATGTCCCATCCCTGGAAGTGTTCAAGGCCAGGTTGGATGAGGCTCTGAGCAGTCTGGTCTAGTGGAAGGTGTCCCTGCCCATGACAGGAGATTGGAACGAGATGACTTTTATTGTTCCTTCCAACCCATGCCACTCTGATTCTGTTTTGCTGAGGAGTCAGTGATCACAAACAGCTTCATACAAGGGACAATTAAACAGAAAAGTTAAGTTTCTGTTTTCAGCAGTCCCAGTAGAGGTGCTTTTTTAGATTGTACATGGAGACAGACCATGGTGGGAGTGAGGAAGGATGAATATTCTTCCCACTGCCTGATGCAATATTTAGCAAGCCACTGGCACAGCTGAAACTAGGTCAAGAGAAATGCCTCGAGTTCCAAGCCTGCACTCCACAAGCTCAACTTGCAAAGAAAACTGAGGTGCCGCAGTTTTTGTTGCAGAATTGCCTGCTAACTGAACAACGCTGTAGTGTCATCTGAGTGTCGCAAGACTTTTTCGACTGTAGATGGCACTGCAAGGTAAGTGCAAAGGTGTGTCTCCAGTAGCTGTGGAGATTTTATTCTCTTGTGGTTTTTTTATGTATCAAACACTCTGATATCAAGAGAGCATTTTTTGGCTAAAGACCTAAAAAGAAATAAGGTAAGGCGAGAGGAGACCTGCCTGGAGGTGATGGAAGGGAATGCCATGCTATCTTTGCCAACATACTATTTAATGCACTGCTACTTGGAGCTAACACTTTCCACAAAAATGGTGAGTTGCTACAGGGATGGACATAAGTGGTGTTTCCAGCTGCTCCTGGCATCCCTGGGCATGCAGATGGAGCATGACAATTCCAGTCTCCCTCTGCCACCCAAACTGACCACAGCAGGATCCAACTGCCAGCATGGCCAATGTACTTGGGGCTCAGTGCCAGAGTAGTTTCAGGGAAAGCACCAACATAGCTGCATCTGGGCATGAAATGGACAGAAAAAGAAAATTAGCTGTACCATAGACGGGATGTTTACCTAGTCTTTACAAATCTTTTTTTTGTTTTTGTTTCTGTTTTTTTAAAATCTCTTTTCCCCCCATCATCGGAATAGGGCAAGAAAGGCAGTTTCTCTCTGTTCCCACAGGTTCAGGAGATAGAAACAGATCCTCTTTTTCTCTTAGCCACCATGATCTTTCCTCTCTCCTCTCTGTGAGACTGACAAAGACCAGCAGTGTAATTTGCCATGGCTGTAGACTCTGAGATTTTCACTGGAAAATCCATATGAAGCCCAAGAGAATGTCGTCTTCTCTTCAAGAATCTCTTCAAGAAGAGATTCTCTTGTCTTTTCATCCATCTCTCCTCTCCATAGAAGGCTGATGCTCTGAAATAACCTGCAGCTCCTATTCAGGAGGATAAGGATGATGCAAGAAAGACAGGCCACAAGGCTGCTCTTGTACAATAAACTTCCCCCAGAATAAAAAAAAAAGCCCAACAACCACTTTGTTTAAAATCATGCTCTTCTGCAAAATATTTCACATCACAACAGATAATACTACAATAACTTTACATGTACTGCAGTCTCCAATTTTATTGAAGATTACATTCTAGTAACTGTCCCTTTAGCAGGTCCCACAGAAGTTCTTTTAGTACCTGTGGGATGCCAGTATAATTTTTGTTTCATGTATATTAGGCCCTTTATCACAGGATCTAACAAAATGTTTTTTTAAAAATATGGGAATTCTGAACAAATGGGGGACAATGCATTGTCACCACACACTCTTCATATCACTGATAACAAACTAACCTTTCTGTGTATCAGGACTACTACAATAACAGAAAAATCTACCTTGGGCATCAGAGAGGCTCCCGAGGTCTAATTAGACAAGCTGGAAATCTTGCAAGCTAAAGAGGAGATGTTGGAGTTTCTGACATGGCACAGCTGCATGGAAGGGTTCCCAGTCATACAAGATGAAGAAACTGCTTTGCTGGAGCCATGGTTTGCTGAGAGAAAGCTCCTGGATGCTCACCACATCTCTATTTCCTATTTCACAGGGGAACTCTCAAGTAGATTGATCAGTTTGGGAAGCCCATATCCATCACCATTGTAATTTCCATGCTGTTTGATCCTTGGACTTCTCCGCGCTTTTCTTAGAATGTTGTACATTAGGAATTTAATTACCCCGTCTACTTGAGTAAGAGAGTAAGCTTTGTTAAAGCAAGATCCACATTGTTTTAATAAATTTGGAGACACTTTTTTTTTGCAAGCTTTCCCTTTTAAGAGGTGTTACATTGAATTTTGCTTTATTAGTTCTGTAATACAAATTGTCTAGCATTTTATAATCTTTTTTTTTCAAGTTCATTAAAGAGAAGAATCATGAGAAACTTTTTTAGTAGCAGGAGTTAAGCCTGGAGCTGATTAATTTTTTTCTTCAGCTGAGTATTACTGCTGCCAATAACAGTTATTACTCAAGGCTCCAGAGGACACTGGTAATAATTAGACCAGCTAAGGCACATAAATAGATATGTGAAGGTGGAAATCTGTCACTTGACATTTAGTATAGCTGAAAAGGAGAAAATTAATTGTTTTCATTTTTGATATATAGACTGAACTTTTTGATTGCTGACTTAAAAAAAATAATCACCTTCTTTTTTCAACATTCAGGATCAATTTCAGATGGAATAAAGCACAAAGTTATTTTTTTTTCTTACTGTCACATCTTCTCCTCTAATTCCTCCAGTAGCCTAAGTCTGGTGCAGACTACACTGGATGGATGGATAAGATTAATAGGTCACCAGAAAGCTGCCTAATGGGGTAATGTCCTCCCTACAGTCTAGATTTATCTCCCCTAACTTTAAATAAGAATACATATTTAGAGCACAGTCAATCTGTAATTCTTCAACAGTCAATGAACTGAGAAACATATTAAGACAAAAATATACTCTGTAGGCTAGTTAAGTTGCTCAAAATTGATTTTCCTCCTCAAATTCTGAAGATGGCCAAGTATACTGGTTTTTCTTTTAAGTGTTGCTCTTCCTTTCTTTTTCCTGGATTAAAGTCTAGAGCTTCTATAAAAAGTAACAACAGCAGTTAGAGACATATTTTTTCCTATGTTTATTTCTGATAATTCAGATCTTTTCATCACAGACTGAAAAAAGCCAGATGAACAGTTCTTTATTGACAGACACATGCTACGTGTGTCAGGAACTTACAAATCTGGCTGTTGGACTACCCAATTAAAAATACTCTTCAGTGACTTGTTGCTGGCTTTTCATCTCCACATCCTGTAATTTTTTCCAAAAGACTTAAAATAGTATATTTTAATGCAACAGTGTTGTAATTTTCCACAGTAGAAATCCCAAACAAAAACAAGTAATTTAAACAGAGGCTTGTTACCCTGTTTGAGGTACTTTTGTTTTACAGTATTACTTTAGCACCTCAACATAGCTCTGCAAATCAAGCTGTAGCATCCTGGTTCTGTGAAGGTGTTCATTAGTTTGCTGCTGCTTTTGCAGAGGCAGTACAAGATAGCAGGAATTTTTATTACTGACTTGTAGGCTGCAGTCAATGAGAAAAACCCAAACAATAAACAACATGCAAAGCAGTTAATATCTTATTTTTCCATTAATATATTAAAAGTCCTGCAAAGAGGATAAAACTCTTACACAGAAAACCATTGCTAAAAGCCTTTGGTTATTCTGTCAAGGTTTTGTCTGACTTGGACTCTATCAGGTCCTATGCATGACTGTTATTTTCCCACTTTTCTGTGTCCCTTGCTGCAGTTTTCTGTTCTTTACAGTAGTATTTATTATGAAAGACCTGAGGGGCAGTCCCACTTCCAGAAATTATCTTTTTCATATAGAATCTTAGACATTATTCTACTTCAAGCCTCTTCATCTTTCCACCATGGTCTTTGCTGCTCCAAAGTCGGTCCAGGTTATTCACTTGAATTTGTTATTATGCAACAAAGCATTGCTTACAACTGACTTCAGCTGTACTTGGACCTCTTTATCTCCCCAGATGGTCATTTCTGTTCTTAGGCCAGCTGGCAGCAGACTTGGAGCAAGGCCACCTCCAACCTTTATTTGTAACTGAAGCACTAAGAAATTATCACTGGGAAAATAATGCCTAAATAAATTTTCATGTAGCTTGCAGGTTTAGGTACAATTGTGAACGACTACTGGCAAACTAAACGTTTCTACAGAGAAAATCAGAGAGAAGATTGTATAGTTCACATTAACTGAGTCAGATGGCACTGGTAAAAATGCTTGAGATTCACCTATACATAATTCATCCTGAATCTTTCCCTAACTGAACTGCTGCTCAAGGACATGCATAACTTTTCTTTCAACTGTTTTGTGGTTTTAAAGATAGCTAGGTTGTTTTAAGGTCACAATGCTCACACTGCATGGGATAATACTGTGGCTTTAAAGAACACATAGGAACTCTGGCCATTACATTAGCATCAATACATCATTACGTACTTCTTGGAAAAAAATACATCGATTTATTTTCTCTTTTTTTAAAGTAACGTGTGTTTGTTCCACCCTGTACTTTACGTTGGGTACCGCTTGCCTTGGGTTCAGCCCTGCCCTTAAACAGCACACCCTAATCCTGTTCCTGATTAATTTGTAATCTGTGCCACCTATTGCATCATCCAAGACATCCACCAAAAAGAAGTGAGCCCTCACGGAGTCACAAGAGCAGGTGGGCAAATCCTTGTGCACACACCAGATTTGCTTACGAGACTGCCCCGAGATGGTGCCAAAAGCCTCACAAAGTCAAGCTATACCTGATACATTAGACCACTTGCTCTGTCAAGAGAGAGAAACTGCTGTGGTTTAACACAGTCTGAATCGGCACAGCCTCCTCCACGCTTTCTCCCCATTACTTTGAGGGGACCTATAGGCTGAGTATCTCACAATTTGCTTTTGAGCCCTCCATTAGGGAGGCGCTACTTTACCACAAACCCACCCCCTCCTTCGCAGCAAGACACGGTGCTTCTCCCGCCACGACTGCCAGGAGGANCAATCCGGGCTCGGCCGCGGGGGGCGGGGCCGAGGAGGCAGCCGCAGCCAATCATCGCGAGAGGTGCGGCGGCGCTGCGGCCAATCAGCATTTCGCTTCTTCGTGGGTGCGGCGGTCGGTGTCGGTGCGCCCCGCTGAGAGCCGCGGGCCCCGCCTGTCGCCGTCGCTGGCGGAGCTGTCGCGGTAGCAGCCGCACCCTTAGCCTGGCCCTGCCCCGGAGTCACTGAGGATGAGCCCCCGCGCTACGCAGCGCGCGTCCCGTCCTGCCCGCCCGAGTCCATTCATCTAGCGACTGGTGAGGGGCGGGCCGGCGCGTCCGGCGGGGGAGCCGCTCGGCAGACGGGTCCTGTCGGAGGGGTCGGGACGGTGGCAGTGGGCGGCTGAAGGAATGGGGAGAGGTCCGGGCAAGGCAGATAGGAAGGGTGAAAGGACAGCCGGCCACGTAGGATGGGAGGGGACCGGCTTCGTGGCTCGGCCGCCCGTGTCAATAAGTCTCTTGTGTCGCTCGTCGCTCCTCGGCTACCTGGACGCGTGTAGTGGGAGTCAGAATGGCCCCTTGCCTCTCTGGCTCCCCTGGGCTCTCTCTGACTCCCTGAAGCACTTCGGACCTTCCCGTGCTCTGACATTGGTAGGAGCATCTTGCCCGTTTCCTTAGCTGTGGATTCAGGGAAAGCCTGTTGTGTTTCTCGCCTTCTTGGTGATACTTGTCTGTTTTTGGTAGCAGCTCACAGTGCTGCTGGATTAGACCAGCAGCGTAAGCACTGGAGAGCCGAGGTCTCGTAGTTATCTTAAAAGGATACTTCCATGTAGTCTTCCTAGGCGGAATACAACTCTTGTTTTGGTTACGTGGTCAGTGTAGTTGTCTGTCTTCGTGGAAACTGGTCACAGTTTGTGGTTTACAAAAAACGGTAATCGCCCACCAACATCTGGTGTTGGTAGTCTACAATAAAACTGTACAACAAGTCCACAGTTAGTTCAAAAACGTCACTTTTTCCCAAGATGGAAAAGTCCGTGATGGATTTATCGAATATATTTTGAAGTGTGGTGAAATTCTGGGGCACACTTGTGGTTTGTCGTGTTTAACTTCCCTTTAGTATTATATGTTTCAATAAAGCCAATACCAAGATCTTGGTGGATTGTGGAAGTGACTGTAGCTGCACTCACTGTACTTTTGTCTATACCACTTTGTTTTAATTTTTTTAAACAATATGAAGTTATTAAACATAAGCAGTCCTGAGTATTTCTAGATAAGACCAGCACAGTATTTCACAGTTTACTGTTTATGTACAATGATTCCCAACTAATAGATGTGCTCTGACGTTTGTAGCTGAATTTAGCTGCCAATGGTACTTTGGTCTTTTTTTGACAGATGTGTCAGCCTTTAATTGGCAGTGCTGCTTAGCTCAGCTAGGAGCAACTGAATTAGGGTTGTTGTATTACTGAATGTCTCATTCTGATAAGGTTTATGCTGTTGTTGCTGTGAAGGAGGAAATTGTAGAAAATCTGGAGGGAGCCTCTAAAGGTCACTTGTGCTGGGGTGTACCTGTGCCCAGTGGTGGCACGGAGGCCCCATCCCAGTAAATGAAGCAGCTTGGATCTGCTATGGCCCAAGGGACATAGTGGGCATGGTGGAATGTGATGTCTTCTGAAGCAAGTTGGTTTTCCTTCATAGCTTTACTTCTGGACAGGTCCCATTTATTTACAACTTGAGCAGTTTGCTTGTTATCTAACCTGCTTTGAGAACCTTGTGTGCATTCAATTTGTCATTTGAAAATCCTTCCTGACATATCTATCGTCTGAGTCTTTTATGGCGTTTGAACGAATGACTGCTTTGTCCACTGTCAGGAGTAAAATGGACTGGAGTTTTGATGTTTCTTCTTTATGTAAGAGACGCCTTATTCAAAGGCTCTGGGCAGTCTGCTGAAGCTGCAGCTGAAGGAGAAAAGAGATCCAATTTGCTTGTACTCACGGGTTGTTCCATAAACATTCTGAATCCTAGTGGCTCTTTCCAAATTTTTCTCTACTTACTTGCTGCTCTTAAAACTTGCTATCTGAACTGGAAGCAAGACTTTGTCTGATATTTTGTGCATTGNAGGAGGCTCCTGAGCTCTCCCCCCTTCCCTGCTCTCCCGATAGCTCCAGCCCCCTCCCTTGCCCGACACAAGGAGCGACACCCCCAACGCACACCACCGGCAGCCATCGCCCTGCAGCACCACGGCCGCCCCGCCCCGGGGCCNCAAGACTTTGTCTGATATTTTGTGCATTGAGGACAGCAGAACCTTTGTGTTTTGTGTCTCAATGTTCCTGTTATATAGTCAAGAAGAGGCTGCTTTTTTATAGGTCTGTTTCTGGGATTTTCAGGCTGCTAAACCACTAAGCTACTGCATATCTTAGATTTACCTGTTTTTCCTTGTACATTCAATCACTTTTCTCCCCATAAAATACATTTTGTGTTCAAGGGGTTGGAAAGCATAAATTTTTGCCCATTCTTCAACAAATGCATAAGGAATTTCTGAATAGGTTAAACTATCTGTGGATATGTAGTCTGAGCAGGAATGAATAGTCTTTAAATAATAATTCTTTAAAGACTAGGACAGTGTGCCGCCTGTACCTGAAAGGTGTACTTGCTTTGCTTATCTAGGAATTTATCTGTGTTTCCTTGAGGAAAATGCCAGTGTTAAGCCTATTATGTTACTACCTAGACTCACTTTTCTAGTCACTTTTGTCAGATTCTAAACTGTTACTTTAACATGTATTAGTGAGAATTGCCTTTAGATAAGAATATAGTCAACAGAATGTCCTGGAGAAGTGGTAACATGATAGCAAATTCCCATGGCTTTATTTCTGTAAGCCTTTTTTTTATTAGCTTACTAATCAAGTAGACTGTGTAGTGAAGTTTGCTTTGGGTACAAATATTTTCAGGATTTCTGTGATGTTATGGTTGCAGGTCTTTTGTGATGTTATGAAACAAACGTGAGTGGACCAACATGGAGAAATGTCAGCATGCTTGTTTAAAAAACAGCCTCTTTCCATTCCACACTGGAAATATTTAAGATATTGCAATACCCTTATAAGGATGGACTTAACCTTCCTGAAATGTGTGGCGTTGCCAGTCATCTCTTGCTTCACTTATTAGTAACTTATTATCAAAAGGAAATTAGTTTAGTATCTTCAGAAAAGCCATATTATTTTTACTTTTTGTTTGTTTGTTTGGGTTTTTTTGTTTTTTGTTTTCTTGGTTTTTTGGTGTTTTTTTTAGGAAGAATGTTAGGATTGATAAGGAGAGCTCTAGGCTTCTTTTATATGAAAAATAGAAACCATTACTTAGTTCTGTTTTAGGAGACCCAAGTTAGGAGAGCTAGGTAATTTTTCACCATGTGCATTTTAGATGTGACTGGTGTTTAGTAAAATTAGTATCACTGAAAAAATAGAATTAATAAACCCTGACAGAAAAGCTGTGAATGGAATGAAGTTATACCAATTTTAAGGTCTTGAGAAATAGTTTTTAGAAAAGCAGCCCATGGATGGGTTTCAGGGCCACGTGACTAATTTGACAGTTGAATTACTTTAATGCAGTGCACATTGAAGATGCAAACCCAGCAATCTGTCTTTGAGTGGTACTGAATTCTGAGTAGCTGAATATCTTCTGTATTCTCTTTCACTTCCATGTAAGACCATTGTTTGTATTAAATGAANACATATCTATCGTCTGAGTCTTTTATGGCGTTTGAACGAATGACTGCTTTGTCCACTGTCAGGAGTAAAATGGACTGGAGTTTTGATGTTTCTTCTTTATGTAAGAGACGCCTTATTCAAAGGCTCTGGGCAGTCTGCTGAAGCTGCAGCTGAAGGAGAAAAGAGATCCAATTTGCTTGTACTCACGGGTTGTTCCATAAACATTCTGAATCCTAGTGGCTCTTTCCAAATTTTTCTCTACTTACTTGCTGCTCTTAAAACTTGCTATCTGAACTGGAAGCAAGACTTTGTCTGATATTTTGTGCATTGAGGACAGCAGAACCTTTGTGTTTTGTGTCTCAATGTTCCTGTTATATAGTCAAGAAGAGGCTGCTTTTTTATAGGTCTGTTTCTGGGAATTTCAGGCTGCTAAACCACTAAGCTACTGCATATCTTAGATTTACCTGTTTTTCCTTGTACATTCAATCACTTTTCTCCCCATAAAATACATTTTGTGTTCAAGGGGTTGGAAAGCATAAATTTTTGCCCATTCTTCAACAAATGCATAAGGAATTTCTGAATAGGTTAAACTATCTGTGGATATGTAGTCTGAGCAGGAATGAATAGTCTTTAAATAATAATTCTTTAAAGACTAGGACAGTGTGCCGCCTGTACCTGAAAGGTGTACTTGCTTTGCTTATCTAGGAATTTATCTGTGTTTCCTTGAGGAAAATGCCAGTGTTAAGCCTATTATGTTACTACCTAGACTCACTTTTCTAGTCACTTTTGTCAGATTCTAAACTGTTACTTTAACATGTATTAGTGAGAATTGCCTTTAGATAAGAATATAGTCAACAGAATGTCCTGGAGAAGTGGTAACATGATAGCAAATTCCCATGGCTTTATTTCTGTAAGCCTTTTTTTTATTAGCTTACTAATCAAGTAGACTGTGTAGTGAAGTTTGCTTTGGGTACAAATATTTTCAGGATTTCTGTGATGTTATGGTTGCAGGTCTTTTGTGATGTTATGAAACAAACGTGAGTGGACCAACATGGAGAAATGTCAGCATGCTTGTTTAAAAAACAGCCTCTTTCCATTCCACACTGGAAATATTTAAGATATTGCAATACCCTTATAAGGATGGACTTAACCTTCCTGAAATGTGTGGCGTTGCCAGTCATCTCTTGCTTCACTTATTAGTAACTTATTATCAAAAGGAAATTAGTTTAGTATCTTCAGAAAAGCCATATTATTTTTACTTTTTGTTTGTTTGTTTGGGTTTTTTTGTTTTTTGTTTTCTTGGTTTTTTGGTGTTTTTTTTAGGAAGAATGTTAGGATTGATAAGGAGAGCTCTAGGCTTCTTTTATATGAAAAATAGAAACCATTACTTAGTTCTGTTTTAGGAGACCCAAGTTAGGAGAGCTAGGTAATTTTTCACCATGTGCATTTTAGATGTGACTGGTGTTTAGTAAAATTAGTATCACTGAAAAAATAGAATTAATAAACCCTGACAGAAAAGCTGTGAATGGAATGAAGTTATACCAATTTTAAGGTCTTGAGAAATAGTTTTTAGAAAAGCAGCCCATGGATGGGTTTCAGGGCCACGTGACTAATTTGACAGTTGAATTACTTTAATGCAGTGCACATTGAAGATGCAAACCCAGCAATCTGTCTTTGAGTGGTACTGAATTCTGAGTAGCTGAATATCTTCTGTATTCTCTTTCACTTCCATGTAAGACCATTGTTTGTATTAAATGAAAAATGGCACAGCAGCAGCTACCAGCCACTGCCTTGGTACCAATATCCACATCCATGTTAGCCAGGTTTTGGTAGCTATAATACCTGAGTTTAGGCGTTCATCAGGAAGAATTGGAAGGACCACAGATGGGATTTCTAGTATCAAATCAGACTGGATGCTAGAAACATACACTGACCCTGCCAACCATGAGGTGAGGGTTGGTTCTTGTTTCCTTGTGTCTGTGAGCTGAGCACACATAACCTCTGTGGAAATGCTTCCTGGAAAAAGAGAAAATTGGGAATGTGTTGATAGTGAATATGATATGCAGAGAAGTTTCTGGAACTTCACAGTGGGAGGCTTCTGCCAACTCTGTTCACTTTTCCTGAATGTTGAGATTTCATGTCTGCTGTTTGCAGGAAATGAAATCTATCAGCATCATCCTTAGTCATAAAGGTATTTGTAGAATTTTTGTTCACTTCATACTCAGGGGAGGTGTGACAGCTTTGATTTTTGTAGTGACTTCTTGAGAGAAACAGATTTTTGAGACAACTGCAGTAGGTAGAGTTGCTTTTTCAGCTGTAGGAGTTCTGCCTCCATAGGGTCGCATGACACATCTGACACACTCCTTCTTGGGGGGTGTCTGACAGCTCTGGTGCAGTGGTGCTTTGCCTTCTCTGAGGGGGAGAGCTGAATGAGACAGCTCTACCTACTCACTTGCAGAAGGCAAGGTACCACAAACACTTTCTTGCTACTAAAGAATTGCTTCCAAATTGGGTTCAAACTTTTAAATTTTCCTGGGCTGTGTACATGTATGATAAATAGCTCATGTCTCTGAGGGCTAAAAACCCACATGCTGCTGAAATAAAACGTCTTTGGGATACTCTGAACACTGCTCTAATTCCTTCATATTTTGCGACTTTTTATATAATTTTAATTAGGAATTAGTTTTTAAAAATTATTTGAATTCCATATAATACCTACTGTATCATAAAAGTTTTAGAAACATAGCCTTATTTAGCTTTTTATGTCTTTTAATAATTACAGCATTGAGAAGACACTGGTATTATAACGTAGATGTGATTTGTGCTAAGAAGCCTACAGAAATAAGTGCGAATAAAAGTGGAGACATGTAATCAAAAGGGCACCATGTTCTAGATCATCTTAATTCAAAGTTTAAAAAATGCTCGTGCTTCCTGTTCTGTGCTTGTTTTAGGTGCTCACTGTTCAGCTGGGACTCTATACTAAAAATAAACATTTGATAGCAGAAGGGTTTTCACACAGAACTGCTCATCGATTCACAATTTGAAAGTTTTAAGGTTTCTCTTTAGGGCTACCTTTCTGTAACAGTCAGATCTGATTTTCACCCGTTTTCAGATTTTGTTACAGTGTGACAGTGCTTGTTACCAGTGTGACAGCCTTAATTGTGGGGAGGTGAAAACTTGATCTACAGCCTTCTGTCTTGAGCTCAAGGCGTATATATCAATATACTAATATAGTATCTAGTTTTGTAATGTTTACAGTAAAGAAAGGGTGAGTTGGAATGACTTACAAAGAAATAATTCGGCAGAGTCAGGTTTCACATAGCTGCAGTAAATGTCACTGTGATGGAGCTAGTGTGTGATAGGCAGGCTTGTATTTCTGTTTACTAGCAGACTTTTTATTCTTTTAATGTTTGATTTGTTATTCACATTATTTTGGTGTTTGATAGGCTGGAGCTCAGGTGCCTTCAATAAGATTTTGTCTGACCTCTCTGTTCCTTTCTTGTAATGGCACAAGTGTCAGGATTTGCTTTCTTCTGGATCATTTTCTCATGCAGTTCAGTGCCTTAGATAGGTGTGGATCTGCACAAAGGAAGGTATGGCACAGGAGACAGCAGGAATGTTTTCTTGGGTGGTGGTGCCATTTCATACCAGTTTAACGGATTACTCAACGTTATGTCTCCCTTGTGTGATTTTTCTTAATATTCTTTTTATCTTTATTTTCCTTTGTAGCACTAATAGTATTGTTTAAACAATGAGCTGTATTTAAGATGTGCTTTACAAGGCATGCATAAAATTTTTACTTCTTTCACAACATAATTCCATTGTCTAGTGTCATATTGGTAAAATGTGATAAAATTTTTCCTGTAGATCTCAAAATGTTTTGGTTTATTTATTTATTTATTTGGGGTGTTTTGTTTCGTTTTTAATTATTATTTTTAGAAGGGTGTTTGATGTGCTGGCAGTCTGAGCGTGCTAATAGTTACCTATTACCCTTTGATTTATTGGAGCAACAAGTCAGACTGTGTTCTTGAAATCAGAGCTTTTTTCCAACCCTGTTTACAGTGATTTACTTCTCTTTGTAGTCTGAAGCTTGAGAAGGTCAGAGGACAAAAGTCCACACATATATACGATAAATTTCTTATGTTGCTGCAGAAGTTTGTAAGTTGTTTGAAAAATGCCCTGTAGAGTGAACTGAAGCTTGCTGTGACAAATCTAAGCTGAGCAGTTGTGGTCATTTCTAGTCTTGGAAAGACTTCTGAGTGATACCCCTGGTCAGGGATGAGGGACTAAATTGTAGTGAATAAAAATTTTTTTTTTCTTCTTCATTTGCGTGCTCTTTGAACTTGTTTTGAAGATATACACTGAACAACTTCTGGTCTATAGATTTGCATTCTGAATGTTGTAATCCTTCTGAGTGAGGTGGAAAAGAAATTGTTGACAGCTTTGTTATGAGATATTCAAATGAATACTCTGGACTGGAATTTTTTTTTTTCATGAAAGTTTAGATTCCATTACTAATATTTGCTCTAAACTGGTTGCTTGCAGCTTTATGGAAATCTTGATTCTTAAAACAGGAGAAGGACTGGGATTTCTCTTTTCCAAACAAAATCATATTTTTCTGATGTGTCTTTGCAAATAAAGATATATTATGAAAGTGTGGTTATATATTCAGTGGATGAAAAGCAATGGAAGTTAAGCTCAACCTTTTTGATGAGGTTGGAGTCAAGGAGTAGGATGTGAACATTTATAATGACAGCTAAGCTGAGTAGGATATGGGAGTTTTGTTTGTTTTGTTGGGTTTTTTTGGTGTATGTCCCTGTCTCATTTCCCCCCCTTCTCCCCCATTCCCCACTTTGAGGGTTTGTTAACATTTTTAGTTTTATTTCTTTATCTTTCAGGATGGCGTTGTTCACCTTCTCTTGGAATATTTTACTTGTGGGTAGAACAACTTTAAATTACATTTTGCGCAGTGAACAAAACCATGTACTGTTTCACTCAGTCTTAAACTTACATCTGGAAGACTGAATTGTGATTTTTTTGGGGGTCTTAATAGTTCACGCTAAATCAGTGATATACATAGATATAAGTATAGTTCACTTTTTCTGTTTTCTGCATTTGTGTGTGATTTTTATACTGCAGTCTGCACTTCTTGTGACACTTCTGACTATAACTGCACACATTTCATAGGCTAGGTGAGTGCTTCTGTCAGGCCTCCTTTACTTTTGAGAAAAGAGATGCCAGACAAAGATGTATGTGCTAAAGATAAGTATGCACAGCTAAGCAGAAGTGCTGTATGCTGCAGACTGTGAATATATTTTCATGAAGAAGAATTCTTATTTTTGCCTCCTTTTCCTTCTTCTTTCTCCCTTACTCCTTCCAACTTAGACCTTGATTTCTTCTTGCTTGTTTCAGGAGCTTTAGACCTTAGCCCTGCATGAGTGCTAACAGCCTGAATTCATGTCTCTTGTACAAGCTACTTTTATTTGCTTTGATGCCATCCTCAGTCCCACCTTTGTGAGGAGCTCTGAGAGTGGTGGAGAGGAGCTTTCCTATTGATTCTGCAGATTAGAGTTAGTAGGGACATGCGTAGGCATTCAGGCCAGAGAAGAGAAAGTGGGACCTAATCATTTTATTAGGCTGTGAAGACTAGTGGTCCCTCCTAGCATGTTACTAACAATGCCTCTGTTAGCTGTGGTGTGCTCAGCAGGTGAGGGGATTTTTTGGTGGATGGCTTCTCCCCCCACCCAGTCTTTTAGTTCAGTTCTTGCTTTCTGATCACAAAGTAATGATACAGTTAGATGCTAAACAGTCAGTATCCTGAGGACCCTGAGGTTGGGAAAGCAAACTCTTTTGGATCTAGTTTACCTTGTGGCCTAAACAATTTATGTCAAAGAAAGGTAGGTGCCTTTGGAAGCTAGGGTGGGGAAAGGAGCAGTGCTTTTTTAATTTGACTGAATGTCTGAATATAAGCTCAGATGGCATGGGGCAGGTCAGTCAGCCCTTGTCACATTATCTTGTCCTGTACTTGCTAGTTTGATACACAGTTAAATAGTACAGTTGCAGGGGGAAAATACTCTTGTTTACTAATCTGTTCTGGTTTGCTCTCTTTCAGGTCTCCCTTGCAATTATGGAGTTTTAGAAGAATAAGGTAGTGTGGAGGGGGAGTCCCCCTCTGCACGCTAGAGGTAGTTCACTTTTGGAATTTTCTATGGACAAGAATATTTGTTATATAAGATGGTGAAATAAGACTTCTAAAAATATATATTTATAAATATTTATTTGGATCAAGTGCCAAACATAACAGTACAAAGATTTCTAATGGCAGCTCAATAAACTTGGATTTACATCTTTGGAATTACAATTTTCTAAGGCACTGTGTTGTGTACTGATTTGGAGTGCCTTGATACACTTAAGGGTTGTTCCCCTTAAGGAGAAGAGCAGCTTTAGAAGTGAAGATGAGTTCTTACATGCCAGAGTGCACTTCAAAGTGTCGATCTCTACAGCATGCTTTGGATGTTATTTCTGTAGTTACCAGAGGAAGTGAAGGTCAGATCAAGGCCTTTCTTTCTTCTTACTGCTACAATGCTGCAACTATCAAAGATGCCTTTGGTAGAAACGTTATACATCTTGCTTCATCTTGTGGCAAAAAAGGTGTGCTGGACTGGTTGGCTGAGACCAAAGGAGTGGATCTCTTGGCAAAAGACAAAGAGTCTGGATGGACGGCTTTGCACAGAAGTATATTTTATGGATACATTGATTGTGTTTTGTCGTTACTGAAGGTGAGTGCTTTGCAACAGTAGTTTTCCTCGGCATGTACAGTTTTTAGAGTTGTATTGCTTGTTTTTAAACTTGACTAAGTGTGTTTTTAAACTTGTCTAAATACCTCTTGAGGCTTGTCTTAATACTGTATTTAGATTGCAGTGCATTGATATACTTGAAGTTTGTCTCTGTTCATACAGAGGTCTACCTTTGCCCATGCAGAAATCAGCACTGAGTAAGGATCCCTGATTAATTGTGGACTTCGTTGAAGACTTGTTTGTGTCGATGATACCAGGCTCAGGTTCTTAAAAATAGAGTGATCAGACTAAAGATACTCTGAAAATAGACCCTGCAGTAATTGTATCAATTGATGTTAGAGAACATAAAACAAGGGAAAATTGAGTTATAATTAGAAATTAATCTTACATTTAACAGATAAAAAATTCATTATATGGAGTATTCTATTAAGTGACTCTCTTTTTCATTGGTATTTTAGAGCAGGGCTTTTTCTCAGTTCCCCTTTTTCCTTTCTTACAATTGCTGTTTCTTCCCATCTACTTAACAAGTTGTATATATTTTTGATTGTTCTTCCTTCTGTTCCTGCATTTGCAAGTACCGCAAAGGGAAGAAGTGTTTGTTTGAGATGTTCAGGGTCTCTTTAACCATGTGAAAAAATGAAATACTTGTGGTTCAGGGTTGTTTAAAAACAAACCTTTTAAGGCAGAGAATTTTTCATTTTGAATGTAGTCTTTTAAAATTATAGTGACTAGCCATTTGTAGACAATAACTCTCTGCTTTGTACAAGACTTTAAACAGAAAGATGGTGGGTCTGGCAGTTTTTAATTCTTGAAAGTCTGATAACTGTTAAATATTTCTTTCATGTGCTGTCCCCTTACAGAGTGGGGAAGTTTTCATTAAACTTGGAAAAAGTAGATGTTTTTATAAGCATTGTACCTATGATTCCGTTCTCTAGAAAACTGGAAACTGTGTACATGATACATGAAAAAGTATTCAGTCCTCCAGTCCATGTGTGTATATCTGTGTCTTTGATATTTGCTTACAGGGGGCCTTCCCTGGTACAGGTATTCCCCAATGTTTTTTACTTTTCTGTCAGTTACATAAGTGAATGAGATTTTTTTTTGCTAGCCAGCTCTGCTGATACTCTTCTAAGAAGCAGAACAGAAACAGCTCATGGAGGGTGCTTAACTGAAATCTGTCTGCTGTGTTGTGTTTTAAAAAGGATATGTTCTTAAGGTATAGTAGCAACAACAGGAACTGATTATAGAATAGAATTATGAAATAACTGAGATAGAGGCCTCTGAAGGTTGTCTAGTCTGGCCCCCATGCTCAGGCAAGGTCAGCTAGAGCAGGGTGCCCAGGACTGTGTCCAGTTGGATTTTGAGCAGAGCATCAGACATCTCTGTTCCAATGTTTTACTATCAGTGCAGTAAAAATGTGTTTTAGATTTAAATAGGATTTCTTATATGTTAGTTTGTACTCATTGCCACTTTTTCTGTCACTGGGTATCAGTGATCCCTGTGATCCCTACCCATAACCTACAATCAGGTATTTATTATGTATGATAAGGCATGCTGTCCCCCTCCCCCATTCCAAACCTTCTCTAGGCTAAGCATCCCAGCTCTCTCAGCTTCTCCTTGAATGTCAGATGCCTCAGTCATTATTTTCATGGTCTTTTGCTGAACTTGCTCCTGTATGTCCTTATCTGTCTGGGAGTCCAGACCTGAACCCAGCATTCCAGCTGTAGTTTGTTAGTGCTGAGTAATGCTTGCTGGCAACACTCCTGCCTGCAGCCCTGGATGCTTTCACCATTCTTAACTCTGAGCTTGGTGGCTTGTGGTCATCTGGTGGTCTATAAGAAGCCCTAAGTCCTTTTCTACTAAGGTGCTTTCTAGTCATTCAGCCTTGAGCTGTATTCACCAGGTTGTTTCTCCCCAGGGCCAGGATTTGCATTTCCCTCTGAACTTTGTGGTACCTCTCAGCCTGTTGCTCCAACCTGTCAAAGTCCCTTTGAATGTCATCACAGCCTTCTGACTTATCAGCCACTCCTCCTGGTCTAGTATCATCACCTTTGCTGAGGGAGCAGCACTCTAGCCTATCATCCAGGTTGTTAGTCAAGATGTTAAACAGTACTAGCTCCAGAATCAGGCCCTAGGTTCCTGAAGTAGTGTGGACGACGGGCTTCTGCTGTGGGCTGGAGGCAGTCTTGGCTTATTCTCACACTGTATCTAACGACAAGTTTTACCACTCAGCAACTGGAGTTTGTTTTCACAAATTCGGACCATGTGAATATCCCTGCAGCTTCTGTCTGCTTGTGAATATTTTAAACAACTTCCAAAATGAAGTTTATCCATCTGTCTGTTAAGTCATAAAAATAAGTCAGTCATTAATTAATCCCAGCCCTGTTGCGCTAGGGCTGTCTTTTATAATTTGCAGAATGTATGCTTGTTGTTCTTCTGGGGAATATTTTTCCAAAGAAAGTTGTATTTCATGAATGTGTTTACCTCTTAAGTGTGAGGTTTTATAAAGTTTCATTTGTTAGCCATGACCTCAAGTACACAGGTATGGCTATGTTGGCCATTAGGTTCTATTTGAGGACATCTGGAGTTCTTCCCCTTTGGGAAGTGATTGATGGCACTTGACTTCCGTCCTAAAATCAATGCTGCTGTAGCAGCACTCTTTTATTGAGAAAATGGTGTTTACAGAGATTGTTTATGTCTCTCTAAGTTTTGAAAGATTGACCTGTTTATGCTTTGTGCCTCTAAACCTTCCCTAGTGCTCTCTTTCCTGACTGTTTGTGTCCTCTTGCCTTTTCTCAGCAACTATGAAACTGTTCCTTGCTTGTTTTCAAAGTAATAGTAGTTTTTTTTTTTTAATTTTGTCATTTGTCTAGCTTGTCAAAACTGATTCTGTAGAATGCCAGTTTAAGAAAATGCATCCTTTGAAGCTGGTAAATTAATTCATTTTTGGTGAATACTTGCCATTCCTAGATGTCAGTGCTTTATCTTCACATCTGTTTCCTTTGTGTTTTTACTGGCTACAGCTTATTACACAGTCAGTGTTGAGACAATAAAATCCATGTTAATATATCAACAAGAAGTATAGATGGCAGAACAGATCTGCAATGTTTTTGGGTTTTTTTTAGATTTGCTTACAGTTTACTTGAATTTGAATAGTTTCTTTTATCAATATAAAACTTCTATTAAAGATGTGTTTTGCTCCTTAAAGGTTTACCTGGTTTACTTCAAGCTGTGCAGTTAAAATCAACTTCAGTTCTTCTCCTCTCCTCTTTCAGCATGGCGTTAGTCTGTATGTTCAGGATAAAGAAGGCTTATCAGCCCTGGATCTTGTGATGAAAGATAGGCCTATCCATGTGGTGTTCAAGAAAACCGGTAAGAAATTAAATACTCTAATTTGTATTTTGCAGTGAGGTCTGTTTCAACAATGTATTAATACATGTACCAGTGTATACAATATTTTCTGTTTTTAATTGGGACCTCATAAATTGTGAGATGCCTGATGCTAATATTGATCATTTGTACAATATTACTGGAATATTTTGTCATGGTACCTTACTTCTTATAATATTAAATGTTTTGAAAATTCAGTTTTAGGTTAAAAAAAAATTCCACTTCAATTTTTAGATAGAAATAGCAGTTGTTTGTTGAAGTCAATGTGTGCAACACTGGTAAATTTACAAGCTTCAGAGAGAATCTTTTTCATTACAGATCCCATGGAAGTCTACACCTGGGGAAACAATATAAATTTTACTTTGGGTCATGGTGGTCAGCAGGGTAGACATCATCCTGAATTGGTGGACCTTTTCCCTCGGAATGGCGTGTATATTAAACAGGTATTCTTAATGTATTACATAGGCACGTTTCTTGGTGAGGGGTATGTAAGGGGGAAAAAGTAACCAAGGAGTTATGAAGTGTTCAAGATTTCCATGGAAAAAACAGTTCTTGGTGCCTTCTCTTCCCTGCCCACCTCCTTGCCTCCCTGTAACCCCAAGCACCATTACTAAAATTGTGGTTCTCTGTTTTGGTGGAGGGAACAGGGTTTTATACAATTTGCTTTGGATAGATGGTTTGTATGTCATTAAATATCATTTGTATATCATTCAAGCTTAAAAGCTTGATACTTCTGTAACTGTTTTGAGCTGCTGACTTTCTGTGCTACTCCGGTACTGAACTGAAATGGAATAATAAATATGCTTGGTACATGTTGAATTAAAATTCATCTTGTGTTCAAAGCAGCATGTGCTGTTAAGCACATTTCATGTAGCAGTGTCTTTGTCTCTAATAACTTATTGGGACTTCAGTTTGAGAATATTTGAAAACTTGAGCAAACATTCAGGGCAGACAATCTGTGCTGCAGTCTTAACATGTTTTCCTTGGCATTTCTGAGGCAGCATTGTGGACCTTAAAACTCAGTCTTTTAAGTTTCTGTTAGCCTGTGGGGCTGTGATTGATATTATTTTAATAAACTGAAACTGTTCATCTCTTCAAGGTTAAGGCAGTATGTAATATGTTTAAAGAAAGTATTTTGTGTGTCCTGTGACTTAATACCAGTATCTTACTTGTATTTTCATGGACATATCTTTATAAAGCAGAACTTCTTGACAAAGTACTTGTGGCAGGTGTTTTCAGATTATCCAAGAAAATTAATTTGTCCTATGTTGCCTCTTCCCCATCCAATTTTTGCTCTTTTTCCAGGTGGTACTCTGCAAATTCCACTCTGTTTTCCTCTCCCACAAAGGCCAAGTGTATACATGTGGACATGGACAAGGAGGGCGCTTGGGTCATGGTGATGAACAAACATGCTTGGTATGCTATCTTGTGTTATTTCTTGTAGTCTAGTATGATGTTTCTTTTATTTCTAACAGCAAGTCTAAGAAGGAAATTAGAGTTTCTATCAGTAGACTTTCAAAGTGAATTTGCTGTTCATTTTAAACCAAACCCCTTGCTTCCCACAAAGTAACAGAAAAACTTCTCCAATGCTAATAGTGAGGTTGCAGAGAGTAGAGGAATGTGCATTTAATTATACTTTAACTTCAGATAGCTAGATGCTGTGGTCAAACTTCTGTTATGGCTGAGTTGATTTAAAGGCCAGCTGATGCTAGATAAGTGGAAGCAGATGTTTTTTGGCTGGGCTTTTTGACAGAGAAGCAGCAGTACAGTACTGTGAAGCTGTAGTGGCAGGAAGAGGGATGGTAGGGTTTTTAACTTTTTACTAGACTTATGCAACTTAAGTGAAAAGTCACTGGTCGTTTTCATTTGAATAGTTGCAATGCACAAAACTAAAATTGGAGAAGACTAAGATGTGATGACAATACAATTCTTAGACTTAAGCATCTTATCCTACCTTGTAGTGTGCATTTATCTTGCAGCACAGTAATTTAAAAAAAATTTCTAATATCAAGTATCTGGTAGAACTTGGTATTCTGTTGCTGAATGCTATAGTGGAGAGTGGAGCTCAAATTTACTTTTTTTTCTTTTTTTCCTTAAGAAAGTAATTCTGGTAAATTAGTATTTTTTTCAAATTGCTTCCCAAAATTATGATGTTACGTAGTTGAATAAAGGAGAAGTCATATTAGTGCATGAAGACTCAAAGATACGGAACTGCTTCCTTATTCTGTGAAATTTCATTAGGATTATTCTGTGTTGGAGGAATATAGCTTTAGTGTTTGTGGTATTTAAAATACCACATGATAGTTAATATTTTTTCAGCTGTCCTGAAGATGTAGTTTCCAATCTAATTTCAGAACAGGTGATTTAAAATTGATCTCCAATGATAGCAAAGTACATTTCTCTGATAGCATTTCAAATTAAAGTAATTCATCTTACTGCACTGGATGTGGTTGTTATGTTAATGAATGTGTTGTGTTCAAATGCATTTTATCTTTATTTCAATATTTGGTCATGACTTTCTGTTGGTGTAACTTTAGTTTCATAGGTGGCCACTGGTTAGTAACAAACCAGTATGCTTTTATATCAACTTTTTTTTTTCCTCATTCAGGTTCCAAGACTTGTGGAAGGCTTAACTGGCCATCAGTGCTCCCAGATAGCTGCAGCTAAGGATCATACTGTTGTTCTAACAGAAGATGGATATGTTTACACGTTTGGTTTGAATACTTTCCATCAATTGGGTATTCTTCCTCCTCCTTCTAATTGCAGTGTTCCTAGACAGGTAAAAATAACATCAGTCAAAGCTTAATTGTCAGGTGGTGTTGTTTTTGTTTTTCTTAACAGAAAATAAAATGTGAAGATTATGAAAATAACTCCTAAACTTTTTCAGAACAGCAAAGTTTAATGTGAGTTCAGATAAATCTTGATTCTATGTTATCAGACATCTCAGATCTTAACTGTGTTCTGATAAATGTCTTAGTTTGTAACCTCAACAATACCAAAATTTGTAGTGTGAAGTATGATACAGGGTACAACTGCCAACATCCTTTTCTTCCCTCTTCCCCAAATTGTTCTGTAGCTGAAGTATTAATAGGTATGTATCACTTGAGAATCATGCTCTTAACTCCTTTTGAATCGTTGGATGATGGCTCTCAGGGTTTGATTGGTTATGTCCTTTGCTGGAAGCATTGGAATCAGTGCTTTGGGAAGGGCAGTGACGGGGAACAGGGGGTATGGGCATCAGGAACTTAATTATGTTTCTATGCCTAATCTCTAAATTTAATTTTTATTGTAAGAAAAGAAGCTTTAACTTCATCTGAAGTAGAACAACATGGCACTATCAGTGTTGTGAAAGTAAAAAAGAATGATTGGCCAAAATGCAACAGGGTAGTGTTATGGGGTACCATGTGTTCTTCTGTAGTGTAATGACAGCTCTATGGCCACGGTATTTGCTGTGATTTTATCATTTTAATCTGGAAAAGTCAAGTTAAATATGAAGCGTGGAATTAGTAATGTAGTTTTCTGCAGTGTGTTTAGGCCATTAGGACTTGCAAGTTTAAACTTCTAGCTGACATTTTGCAGCACCTGAGTCTTCTGTGGCTGTGCTATAAATGTCCTGTTCAGTCTTGTTCAACATCTTACGTATGAAGACAGCTTAAGGAGACTTGATCTCAGTTCTGATTAGATAATACAAAAAAGTTTAGTTTTGTCATTCGTGCAATAGTGTCCCACTTGACAAACTTCTGAAATAGTCTGATTTATTAGACTGTATGTGGATTGATATTAGTGCTTCATTCTTAATTACTTTAGGAGTTAAATGTCGTCAGAAGTTTGTACGTGTGAAATTCACCTGTTGCTTCTTAATATTAAGATGTACTTTGGATTTGTGCTTAGGTTCAGGCAAAAAACCTGAAAGGTAGAATGGTGATTGGAGTGGCTGCAGGCAGATTCCATACTGTGCTATGGACTAAGGAAGCAGTGTATACCATGGGGCTGAATGGCGGCCAACTAGGTAAGGTAGAAGCATTCTGAAAGTAAAACCCAGCCGTTGAAAGATGTTGTTCATGCTTAACTGTCATCTGCTTCTTAGAACAGAAGCCTGGGTGAAGCTTTTTTCTCTCTCTCTTTTGTTTTTTTTTAATCAATCTGATGACATCATCCCTTCACACTTCTTTCAAAGAGTATTTTTCATTCCTACCAGTTACTTTCACGTTTTGAGATGATAAGAGCTAGTCAGATTTAGGTCTCATTTGAACTCTTTATAACTTTTACCTTCCATGCATCTTTCGTGGTCCTGCTGCAGGAGACTTTGAGGAAACAGAATGTCGCTGTTTGTGCTGGAAATTATTCCAAGGCATGCTTGTCTCCTTCCAGAAATCTGGCTGGCACTACCTTTAATAAATAATAAATAAGCTAGCCTTCAGCTCTCCTGCCTATGTCCTTCTTTCATCAAGCACTGTAAACATGCTGCTGATAACTTTTTCCGTACTAACTTTTTAAGGTGAAATACTTGCCTATATCTAGATTTTTTTCAGCAATACCATTACCAGAATCTTCAGTTAACTCTGTCTTATTCTGAAGTCAAGAAAGAACCTTTTAAAAATATATTACCAACTAGTGAACTTGATTTGTTGTATGAATGGGGCATTTTAATTGCTTTTATCTTTTTTAATAAGCAGGTATTATGGTAGTGGTTTGGATTTGCATTTTTGCAGTTTTGGGTCTATGTGCAAACAAAATTGTTAGCTGTCTCTGGTACTTAGAGTTAGTCTTCATCAGCTCTGGCCTCAGGTTCCAGCTCTTTTTGTGTTTCTATGTTAAGGTGTCAAAGGTATGTGAAAAAATTTGTCTTTTTCAGAAAAATACCTTACTAATGAATATCTTCTTGTTTGTTTTTGCCATTTTTTTAATATGCACCCATCATACAAGCTTTTTTTTTTGTGGTTGCTTGTGTTGTTGGGATTATTCTGGCTAGCATGTGGTGCAGTGCAGTACCATAGAGAGGCAGTAATTGAATCTTAAGTGATATTAGCTGTGTCAGCTGGATACCATGGTAGACCTGTGGTGGTAAACCTTGACCCCATAAGATGTTTGAGCATAGCCCTACACTGTCTTGTGGCAGGATTGCTTCCAGCTGTAGAGGCAGCTCTGCTGCTTGTTTCTCAGTATCTGTACCCTGCTCTGCTCTGTGGTGCAGGCATAAGTGCTCTGCACACAAAACAGGATTATGTCACGTATGAGATTCCTGATGTTAGGCTTCTTGTTGCAACAGAGCAGCAATGGCCTATTTTTATTTTATTTTTTAAATGTTTTCAGAGATCTTGCATTACAGCTCCAACTGTTTCTGTTTCATGTAACTGCTGCCTTCATGCTTACCTGCAGTTACAGTAATTTTTTTGAAAAGCTTATTTTTTTGTCTTCTAGTGTCTGAAATAACCTGTAGTTTATGCCAGTGTTATGGTATTTCTACTGCCTTGATTTTCATATGATGAAATAAATATTCTTTCTTTGGAATCAAAGCACAGTACCACCACGTTAAATAGCTTCCCTGTCAAATATGCCTTACTTCATCTTTATGTATCAGGTCTTGGTTTTTGGGTGTTTGTAGTGAACTAACAAGTAGATGTGGTGCATCTCATTTGTCTAAATATTTTGAAGACAGATTACCCAACAACCTAAAAAATCTTTTGTAATTTAAAGGTTCTTCAGAGTAGTGTCATAAAGTATTCTTCAACTGCACAATGTGTGGAATGGCAAATAATTTTTTTGCGGTGTGTTGTATTTTCTAGGTTATCTGCTGGATCCTAATGGAGAAAAATGTGTAACTACACCTCGCCAAGTCTCTGCTCTATACCATAAAGACATCTCTGTGTCCCTGGTCTCTGCAAGTGATGGTGCTACAGTATGTGTTTCTGAAAGAGGAGATATTTATTTACTTGCAGACTATCAGTGCAAAAAGATAGCTTCAAAGTATGTGCTACTTTCTGATTTTTTATGAAGAACAATAAGGGAAGATTTCGCTCTAGTTGTATACTTGAAAACTATTTTAAAGATTTTTGTGCATAAAGTACAGAAAATACAGTGGTGCCCTGTGTTTTCTTGATTTGTAGTTCTTTCATATGAACTAAGGCTATAATTTTTGTGTGTTTTATTTGTTTTTTGGTTTCTTTTTTACAAGAGGCTAAGGTGCCACTTGCTGTTTACAAAAGATATTTAAAAAAACACATTAGGAGGAAATATTTTGTGCCGTAAGTTTAAAAACATTGAAGCTGGTATTTTTTCTTCCTCTATACCCTGAATTTGTCTGATTGCATCTTGGTAGAGACATTGAAGATCTGTTATTTTGTTTATTTATGTTGTTATGATTTTGAATCAGTAATCTGGGGTCTGAATTTTCTAATTAATGTGCAGATATAGTATGTTATAAAGAGTAATTTTGATTGCAAGAAGGACGTTGTAAAATCATCTGGTCCATATGCTAAAACCAGGATTTAAAACCTGTTGGTGAAGCTGGATTCTTCACTTGGGAGTTTAGGAAAATATTTAATCATGTTCTCTTTTACTTAGTTTGCAGTGACAGATTAGAATAGATTTTTTTAGACTTGATTTTGCCCCGATAACTCCCCCTTAGTTTTTCAGCTTCACTTTGAATTCTAACAGTATTTATTGACATATTACAGCTTAATGATTGCCTTATACTTCATTTCTATATGGTTGTGAGTGAAGGTGTTGACACTTGTAGAAACTTAATGCCATGTCCTGTGCTCTTATACTAAGCAACTGAGAAAAGATCATGAGTATGATTTTGATCAGCTAAAAACAAGATCTGGCAAACCCCTGAGAAATTACTTTTTGGGATAGGATAGATGTTTTAATACAAACAGCTGAATAAATTTTTGTAATGATGAAATCAAAGCTACATCATCTGCTGATTTTCACTCACGGAATTTTGTGAAGAACTTACAGATATACATAAAAACAAGCAAAAGTTGTAGTCTGCTGTAATATTAGCAGTTATGTTAATAGTACCAGAAGGATGAAACTAAACATAAGTAATTTTTCAGTGTCGCTGCCTCAACTCTTATTTTTTTACTGCTTGTCTAAATAAAAAAGGTAACTGTCATAGAACCAACATTAAGTACACAATAGGGAAACACTAACTTAACCTTTTGTGTTCTTTCAGACAGCTGAACCTTAAAAAAGTTCTTGTCAGTGGGGGATATTTGGAGTATAAAGTAGATACTCAGCATCTTAAAGAAAATGGAGGTCAAAAGACTTGCATTCTGGCACTGGATGAAGCTGGAAGAGTAAGTTGTCGTAATTATAATTATATAGCAGGCTGCATAGTGATTAATCAAACTGTAAACATAAGACAGGACAAAATAATGCATAGAAAAAAACCAATTTCACAGAGTCATAGAATGTACTGAGTTGGAAACGACCCACAAGGATCACCAAGTCCACATCCTGGCCCTAAAAAGGACCATCTCCAAGTCCACATCCCACAGCACACCACGTGCCTGAGAGCATGTCCAAGTGGATCTTGAACTGTCACGGTTGGTGCTGTGACCCCTTCTCTGAGGAGCCTGTTCCAGTGCCCAGCCGCCATCTGAGTGAAGAATCTATTTGTAGTAGACCTCCCCTGACACAGCTTCAGGCCATTCCCTTGTGTCCTGTCACTGTCCCCACAGAGCAGAGATCAGTGCCTGCCCCTCCTCTTCCCCTCCTGAGGAAGTTGTACCTGCACTGAGGTCTCCTCTCAGTCTCCTCCAGGCTGAACAGACCAGGTGCCCTCAGCTGCTCCTCACACGGCTTCCCCTCAAGGCCCTTCCCCATCTTTGTGCCCTCCCTTGGACACTCTCTAATAGTTTAATGTCTTTCTTACATTGTGGTGCCCAAAACTGCCCCCAGCACTGGCGGTGAGGCTGTCCCAGCTCAGAGCAGAGCAGGACAATCCCCTCCCTTGCCCGGCTGTGATGCTGTGCCTGATGCCCCCAGGACAGGGTTGGCCCTCCTGGCTCCAGGACACTGCTGGCTTGTGTCCAACTTGCCATCAGCCAGGACCCTCAGGTGCTGCTTTCCAGCATCCCATTCCCCACTCTGTCCATACATTCAGGGTTGGCCTGTTCCAGGTGCAGAATCCAGCACTTATTGAACTTCATGTGGTTGGTGATTGCCCAGCCTTTCATTTGTCAAGGTCTCTTTGCAGGGCCTCCCTGCTCTCCAGGGATTCAGCAGCTCCTCCCAGTTTTGTATCATCTGTGAACTTGCTCAGTATCTCTTCCAGTCCTGCCTCCAAGTCACTTATGAATATATTGAAGAGCACAGGGCTGAGAAGCCCTGTGGAACAAACCCACTAGTGGCAGTTCACCAGTCTGATGTCACCCCATTCACTGTAACACTTTGTGTCCAACTCACGGGCCAGTTGCTCACCCATCCCATGATGTGTTTATCCAGCTGTGTGCTGGACATTTTTTTTCCAGAAGGATCCTGTGAGAAACAGTATCAAAAGCTGTGCTGAAATCCAAAAAGATTACTGTTAGCTGGCTTCCCTTGGTCAGCTACATGGGATACTTTGTCATCAAAGGAAATCAGGTTTAATAAGCAGGACTTTTCCCCTCATGAAGCCATGCTGGCTGTGACCAATGACCAGGTTTTCTTTCAGGTTTTTTCAACACCTCCCGGAATAATCTCCACAACTTTACCAGGCACTGAAGTGAGACTGACAGACTGTAGAATGTAGGGTTCTCTTCTCGCCCTTCTTGAAAACTGGGACAACGTACATTGGTAGCTGGAACCTCCCTGGATTTCCAAGACTGCTCAAAAATCAAGAAAGGCTTTGGCATGACATCAGCTAGCACTTTAAGGATTCTTGGATGAATCCCAGCAGGCCCCATAGCTTTGTAGGGATCCAGCTGGAGCAGCTGATCCCACACAGATTCAGGGTTGACTGGGAGTTGATCATTCTCACAGTCATGGTCCTCCTGCTCAGGGCACTGAGACCCCCTTGTTGAAGACAGAGGCAAAGAATGTGTTAAACCCCTGTGCCTTTTCTGTGTCTCTGTGAGGTGACCATCCTCACCCTGTAATGGGCTGATGTTGCTCTTACGCTGCCTATTGCCGTTAATATATTTGAAAAAGCTCTTTTNACATTGGTAGCTGGAACCTCCCTGGATTTCCAAGACTGCTCAAAAATCAAGAAAGGCTTTGGCATGACATCAGCTAGCACTTTAAGGATTCTTGGATGAATCCCAGCAGGCCCCATAGCTTTGTAGGGATCCAGCTGGAGCAGCTGATCCCACACAGATTCAGGGTTGACTGGGAGTTGATCATTCTCACAGTCATGGTCCTCCTGCTCAGGGCACTGAGACCCCCTTGTTGAAGACAGAGGCAAAGAATGTGTTAAACCCCTGTGCCTTTTCTGTGTCTCTGTGAGGTGACCATCCTCACCCTGTAATGGGCTGATGTTGCTCTTACGCTGCCTATTGCCGTTAATATATTTGAAAAAGCTCTTTTTATTTTTTCCTCAGTCAGTTTGTTTCTGTAGAGTTGCTGGTGATTTTTTTTTTAATATTAGGGCCATGGGAAGATTACAAAAGTAATGTACAATAGTTTATTTTTAAATCTGTAGACTTCTAATGGCTTTTTAATGAAGGTGTGAACTTTGCTTTTACATACACATTAGTCATTATATACTGTATGTGGTTTAGGTTCTTTTTATTGGTGTTTTTTTTTTTCTTCATCTCTTCATCCCACTTACTCCAGGCACCTTTACACCTTTCAGAAGTTTTAGAGCCTTGGCTGAAACACGGCTGTTTTGTCGATGAAATGTCCCTTTTATTGTCAAAATGTTGCACCTAAACCCGGTGGATTATTTAATATTTAAGTGGAGACGCTCTGTTGTCTTAGAATTGGAATGCCATGGTGAATTTATAGTTTTTTTCCCTTACTCTTTTTAAAGTACTGGTTTACAGGACCCTACAAAGTCCCTTTTATTGATCTGCTGAGAGATCTCAACCTTCGCTGCCATCTAGTGGTGTTTACAAAGAAACCTTTCCTACTGAAATGCCTTCTTAAAGAATGTTAGAAACGGAGCTTGTATATCAAAATAAGGTGCAATGTGGTTATTTCCTTTTCTTTCCTCACATTTGCCTGAATTATGTTTTGAGATGATATTATCTTTTCATTAAGTCATTAGTTGTCTCAGAGATTGTAAACTTCCAATTTGGTATTTGATCATGTGAGTTGTAGCCTCTAGCATTTGTAGTATTGGCAGTGCCTCTTCAACATCTTTGGGACACTGTCTTAGCAGTAAGAAACTGTTTGATCTTCCTGCATCAGAGAAGCTATGTCCATGTACACTTCATCTCTTTGCCTGCTGAATGACAAGTACCGGGATCTTTAGTGCTTTCAGGCATTATAAATTATTGAGTAAAGAGAGGGATGGGATCTTAACACTTGTGTTTCCTGAATCAGTGCTTCCTGGTCTGGCTTGATTGCACTTTATTTAAGAGAGTACTGTTTAGCCTAGAAAATAAAAGTCACAAGGTGAATCTTGTATATATCTACTTGAAGAGAAGACGTAAAGAAGATGGAGCCAGGCTGTTTTCAGTGGTGCCCAGGGCCAGTACCAGAGGCAATGGGCACAAACTGAAAGAAAGAGGGCTCTATCTGAATATCAGAAAGCACTGAGGGTGGTCCAGCACTCTCACAGGTTGCCAATTAAAGTTGTGAAATCACTATCCTTGGAAAAAATCAAAAGCTGTCTGGACATGTTCCTGGGCAACTGGCTCTGGGTGATCCTACTTGAGCAGAGGGTTGGACTAGACAACCTCCAGAGATCCCTTTCAATTTTAAACGTTCTGTGATTCATAGGGCCCAAGACAGGGGAAAGGAAATAGGTTATTCAAGTTCTTCTGTCCCCTTCTTATATAGATGCTAACAGACCTGTGCACGTCCTTCAGTGGGAGAGAATGAAGGCCTGCCTTTAGTGCTGCTAATGCCACATTTGGGCTTTACCTTGCTTGGGGCTGTCTTTCAGACATGTACAGTGTACCTTGTTGTGGTCTTGCTGTGTGTGCAGTGCTTCATATTCCTGAGGGTTTTGAAGTTTGTATTTGGTCATGATCTCCATTCCAAACCTTGACTGGTACAGAGAAATTTGAGATTCTTGTCAAACAATTAACAGGAAATGGTTTAAATTTCCAGTGTGCTAGCTTTGAATTTTGTCTGACTTATAAGCAAATCAGTTGGACAAATCTGTAAATTAAGAACTAGATAAAACTTGTTTCTTGGCTTGACACCTTTTACTTTCCTTGTCAAGATGTCAGTAAAACCTGTTTTATAGATGACTGCTGTGAAGATATTTGAGTATTCAGAGAAGCTTTTCAAATACCCTTCATGAGCAAATGGATCTTGATATCATGATAGATTTTCCTTATTTTACTTGTGCATTCTCTCTAATAGATGCTCATGACACTTTATCCTAAAATTTTGAAGAACGTCTTTCTCCTTTTATATGCAATTTTGAGTTGGCATGTTCCTGTGTTACAAAAGTAGTGTGTAATATATAACTGCTTTTAAATGATATGAAGATTTTCCCTTTCTTTAAAAATTTGACATTGTAGGTGTTTTGTTGGAAGTCATCGAACAACTCCATGAGGCAGTGTCGTTGGGCATATGGCCGACAAGTCTTTATGTCTGATGTTGCATTGAATGGGAATGAAATAATGTTTGTCACACATGATGGTGAAGCCTTTACAGGGAAGTGGCTGGAAGAAGGGAAAAAAAGCTCCGAAAAGAAAGGTTAGCTGTGATTTTTTGGTGGTTTTTAAGTACTTTTAAATCAGTAGAAAAGTTTAATTGAATCTTTACAGCCTCTAACAGTGTTACGTGGTAAATTTGTTCTTTCCTCTGTGACTGACAGTTTTTAGCATTGACTGCTACTGTACTCTTTCCTTAGTAATACTAAGATTTACTTTGCAGCCTTCAGTTACCCTTTAGGTGGAGATTTCTGGGAAGAAAAATACTTCTGAAGAATAATAGTAGCACAATGGTCTGGTGTAATGATCTTGTCACATATTAGATGAGGAATCCTAGGAGAAGTGGTATTAAGCAAAAAAAAGAGCATGTACTTGCTTGCACTAAGTCTGTGCAACCTGTTTCCCAGGCCCTTATCTGGGCACAATTCAGGGTCCAAAGCAGCTTCCACCTTATTAACTTGGCTCGTATTGCTGAAAGTAGGTCCTGATGGTTTGTTTTTCTGCAAGGAACATACCTGTCTCATATAGGACAAGATATAAAGTGAAACTGTCAGCTCTCCTCCTATATATTCTGTAAATAAGCAAGCTGAAATCTTCAGCATGGTTTAGCTTTATTCAGTTACTCCATCAGTGGACATACGGAAGTCATAGTCTTGCCTTTTTGTTGTATTAGTTGTATTTTAATTAGCAGATCTTTCTGTGATGTGTGTTCACTTTTTTTTTTAACAGAACTTGTATCGAGCCTTCAGCATCCTTCATGTGATGTGTCCTGTGAACATGATACAACCAGTGTGTATGAAAGAATTCGACTTCAGAAGCTGACTTTTGTCCACCGTGCTGTCAGTATTGCTACTGATCCTAGTGGCTGCAATTTTGCTGTATTACAGTCAGATCCTAAAACCAGGTATATTTAACATAACAACAGCTGTAATCTTTCCTTTTTTTGTGTTTGATTGAGATTGAATAATTCTTTTCCAAACAGTTTTTTGGCTCATACAGAAGTCACAGTAAATACAGTTATCCATACCACTAGAGAATAGCACATGATTTTATAGTAATTATGTTGAAGTTGTCCGAAGTCCTCAGCTTATGTATTTGCATAATAATAGACAGTTTTGAGGTTTAATCTGAAGTGTTTAAGGCAAGCATTTGCCATGTATTTCCTAACACACTCTGAGTTCTAAATACTGTAGAAATTCACCCCTTCAGTAATCACCAATAATTAGCTTTTAAATAAAAGTGACAAGTGAATTTTTGTTTGTTTGGAAAGAGATGTATGAAGTAAAATAAATAAATAGAATACTGGACTGTGTTTCTTATGCTCTCTGAATAGTTTCCAACATTTGTTGTACATAACTAAACATTAGCCTTTTTTCCTTATTGCTTCAGTTTGTAGTATGAAATACAGCAAGCATTTCTGTGTTTTCATGTTGGAAAAATGAGATAGTTCTGATAATACTGGCACAGTATGAAGGCAAAATACTATATTTGATATGCTGAAGCTAGACAAGTCTTATTTTTGTAGTTTAATTGCCTAAATACCATGTTATTAGAGTTATTTTTGTTAAAAATGGGATAAGAAATGTTGAGCAGTGCAGCAATGTAAGAAAAAAACCAAAGAAACCAAATGGAAACATCATTATCTTCTTCATTAAACATACTATGTAAAATGTGATGAGGGTTGTAATGTATTTAATTTTGTTTGATTATGGATTTAATTTTGTTCTAGTCTCTATGAAATTCCAAGTGTGTCACTATCAAGTTTTGGAATGGATTTTGGCAAACTGTTAGACGAAACAGATGAAATGGACAGCATCCATGATGTGACTTTTCAGATTGGCACAAGAATGTACCCTGTGCATAAATACATCTTGGCTGTACGCTCTGAATTCTTCGAGAAGCTCTTTGTTTCCGGTGACAACAAGCTAGACACTCCAGACATCTACCGTAAAGATGAAGATGCTGTTGGATGTGATCTTTATGTGATTGAGAAAGTCCATCCAGATCTGTTTGCATACCTTCTGCAGTTCATATACACTGATACTTGTGATCTTTTGACTCATGGTTATAAGCCAAAAATCTCCTTTAAAGAAAAATCAGATGAATATCAAGATACTTTAATTTCTAATCTCAGCAAAATGAGCTTTGATGAAAATGTCAATGGAAAGTCTGCATTTGAGATTTATAAAAATAATCAAGTGCAAGTTATAAATGAAAAACAGAAGAGCAAATCTAAAAAAGGCAAAGGTGGTGATGAAGCTAACCTCATTAAAATGTTGCAAAGTGCAGCAAAGAAATTTGGGCTCAGCAATTTAAGTGGAAGGTGGGTGAAAGGAAACACATTTATATTTTGATGAGCTCTCCATGGAGTTCTTTTATGTAAGCTGATCTAACTTTAGTTGTTACGACAATAGTGGAAATTAAGACACTGATGTTAGAATAGAAACTAGGGGAGATGATGAGGGCATGCTACTTAGGAACTGACTGGGCTTATTTCCAGTATATATAAGAGTTTCAGATTGGTGGGTGGTGAGCTATTCCATCGCTGTTTGGGCATCACTTGTTTTGCATCTGCTCATTCTGTTAGCGTTATTACTATTTTCCATTCTTTTTCTGCCCTATTAAAACTGTCTATCTCAACCCACGAATTTCACTATTTTTTCCCCAATTCTCTCCCCCATCCCACTGGTGGGTGGTGAGGGCAGAGTGAGTGAGTGTGTGGTCTTTAGCCAGACTAGTTAAACCATGACAGTATCCTCTAAGGCATGAGCTCTGTGGGATTTGATATCTGATGTAAATCATCTGACTTTCCAGAAAGACTGTCATAAAACATCAGTAATTGTTGTGTTAGAGACAGTTGATCTGAGTTTTGGACTGTATAATTTTTATACAGTGGTCTGTAGTCTAGCAGTTTTTTCACAGACAGCAAACATGTTTAGTATAAAACAGCACAAAGTAAAGTTAAACTCTTATTCAACTGATGTAATTTTTATGTTCCATAGTGAAACAAATGGAATTGAGATCAAATGTCTCTGCAGAACTGCATTAATCAGTTTGAGGTTTTTTTTCCTGCATTTGTCCTTTCAAAAGAGAGAAATGAGCTTTTTCAGGGTAGTTTTCTTCACTGTACTTCTTGCATGCACAGCCAAGATGTGAAGCTGCTGCTAAAACTGTGTTCCTAAGTAACATTTCCTTGATAAGGTACTTCGCCTTTAAAGGTGCATTACTTTGTAATCCGCCAGCAGCACTCCTGTGTCTTTACCATCCCGTTCACAAGCCTCCTTGATGAATTAGGATGCTAAAAAAGCCTGTGCTGAAACTTGCATCTCTTCCCAGCCACTGTCTTTGCTCAGTTTACTGTCTGGTAGCAATAACATAGATTGCTAACGTCTAGATTTTTGACGCTGTGGTATTGAACTTTGGCCTTAGCTATATACAGTATAGGTTTCATCTAAGATAATAAATACATATCTAAGACGTGGAAAGAATATCAGTTACATTTTACATCCTTCTTGAAGACTTTTCGAGTAACAACTGGCTCTTTCTATTTTTGATGATTCATTTTCATATTCACCATATGAGCCCACTGAAGTACTGTTACTTTGTGAAATTGTTCTCAATGGTTTGAACTGTATACTAATTGTATTGCTTATTATCAATGTTAATAATTTGCAGGCTGGATGGAGTAAGGTTAGAAAATGGAAAAATTAATGTTGTCAACAAGAAGAATGGGAACAAACCAAAGTTAAATCAGAAGAAATGGTAATTGTTTTTAGTCATGTTTTCCCTACCCCACCTTCATCTTCTTATGTCATCTCTTTACCTGTTAAGTGTGGGCTAAGGTTGATCCAGCTGCATTCTAACTTCTGGTGTGCAGTTTTCTCTCTCATAGTAACTCAGGTTTGGAAGTTCTCCCTAGACGTTTATAGACTTGATCTGTAAACTAGTAACTGGGGTAGATTGTGTAGTATATCTTTGTTTCTTTTTACTGTACCTTAATGTGTTCTGTGGATTAACCGTGTCATAGAATGTGTATGCCAGGAGAAATGTTATGGGTAATCCAGTCAAAAGCAATTTGACTTCTGTAAATCTGCTTTCAGTGACTGTAAGACTACATGGGTTGGAAATAAGGAAATGCACAGTATGTTTTCTAATTTGCTTTTAGCAAAGCGATGTTTGTTTTCTAATTCCATTGATGTGATCAAGTTACTTATACCTGAAGTCCTGAATAGCCTATTTATGTAGGAAAAGCAACACTGCATAAAAGTAACCTTTCCACAGAATTCAGGTTCATTCTTAAAATGCATCATCAAGGCCTATGGTACTTCATGATATTGAATAAATAGGCAACTTAACATAGACCTTTTAAGACTGACTAAAATTAGCCATAATTAATTTACTTAGTCATAGCATTTTTGAAACAGTAATTGACTGTGTTTTGAAGGAAATATCTCAGATGGAATTTTTAAAGCTCATCTTTGGACAAAAAATTTCTCCCTTGGAAAGTATCGTGCCTGTACTTTTGGGTTCATGTTCTGTGATATTATTAAAGTTCAGGTGTATTTTATTTCAAAGGATAAATCCTAATTTGTTAAAATAAGCATTTATTTGTAGGTTTTATAACTTGTAGCTGCTCTGAGTACAGTTCTGATGCTATTAAATATCTTCTAGTTCATACCTCTGCGATGTCACCCTGAAATCTTTAGATGGAAAGGAATTCCCGTGTCATAAGTGTGTACTTTGTGCAAGACTTGGTATGTGTGTGTATTTTTATATATATTTATATAACATATTGTATTTTTAAACTGTCATTTTATTGCATCTTGAACTGAAATGCCTTTCTTTACAGATTATTTTCACAGCATGTTAAGCAGCTCATGGATTGAGGTAAGTTTTCCAAAACGATGTGTGGTGGTATGTTTTTTTTTTTGCATCGAATAAGTGCCAGCTTTTCAGTTTTTCCTAGAATAACATATCCTAAATACTAGGGAAAAGGAAGGTTTGGATTCTTTGATTCTGTTTGCAAGAAAAAAAACTCCACAAACCGCATTTGTGGTTACTCTGTATTTGTACTATTGAGATTGTGTATTACATGAGAGTAACAAATGTAATACTGTGTATCAAAGGAAATTACTGCTTTTGTTTTAGGGCTTTTATTTGAACTAGGTCATGGATTTATAAAGGACACTGACTGGACTGTTCTTATGGGATACTGCTTTGGATGAATTTTCATTTTCTTTCTGTAAAAGATTGTACAGTTTAAATCGTATGCAATTTGAAATAGCTTGTCATATGTACTGAGTGCAAGAGAGAACAGGATCGAGGGTCAGTGTGTAGAACTCCAGCTGACTTTTGCTGTTAAATGAAATAGAGGATATCAGGGATTATTCTACTTAGTCACCAATTGCTGTTTCAAAAGGTGTAGATCTTTAATTTGTCCTGTTTCCTATTTGCTAGCTGTGTATCAGTGCTCTGGTTGTTCCTGGATGTTCTAATTTCACTAAATACCTCTGTTGAGCTACCTGAGCACTATTGATAATGTTTATGGAAAGAGAGGAATGGTGTAAGTGGGGAAGCATTTTTCTGAGACTGAAAACTAAAGCGCTGTGCAGGAGTTCCTTAAATTTCTTAGATTTCTGGCAATACATTAAGAACCTGGTGAAGTACTGGCAGTTCTGCTATGAAACAGGACTTCGCCTGTCCTCCAGGTTACTGTGCTGCCTTTTCGCAAGTCACCCCTGAGAAAACATATTTGAAACACTGTGAGACAAATAATTGATTTAAAGTGTTTTTTTAAGTGTTGAGTGTCCATTTGTACCATGGTTTTGCGTATCAGTAGTATGTAGTTCATAAATTGCCTATTATTTTGTAAGTAAATCTATCAACCTAAATTAATAAGTAAATATTTTGTGAAAGAAGGGCTGTAGATGTTTATAAAAATCGTAATGTCTGTAAGAGGATTTTAAACCTTAGAAGGAAAATATGTCAGTACCAGTAGCATGCTTTAAAGCAAACTATGAAGTATTTAGTATGAAGCTTTACTGGGGTACCACCTGAAGTAAACCAAAGTTGTTATGCAGTGATGTTGCATAGACACCAATGGGTGACAGTTACATGGTTTAGTGGCAAATGTTTGCTCTTACGAAAGTCTTGTTTTAATAGTAAGGATGCTTTTCAAATGGAGGACTTGATGAGGACCTTATTTTCAGAGGCATTAACAGTAGTGACTACTTCAATATTATTGTTTTTTGGCAACTTGGAATTTCATTAGATCTTTTGACCTTGAAAGGAAAGCAGTTCAGTATTTGCACAGAGGGTTCCTGTAGTTTTAGTTTTAGGCAATTGTGGGTAAAGTAATAAAATCAAGGAGGATTGTTAGAGTAGATGATCAAAGTGATCAAACATTAAACTTTTTCATGGGTATTTATTCAGAAGTTTGGACAGATTTTAATTGCTTTGCTACAATCAATTCTTGATTGAGAAACTTGGACAGATTTTGTACAAAGTTACTTTCTTAATTTTGTATTTTATTCCAAGTAGTCAGCTTCTCTTGCTCTATTTTCTTTTTTTTTTTTCTTTTTTTTTTTAATACTTCTGTGTTTTAGGCTACCTGTTCAGCTCTGGAAATGCCCATCCATTCTGACATACTACAGATAATTGTGGATTACTTGTATACAGATGAAGCTCTTGCCATAAAAGGTGCCATTAATACATTTTCAACTATTACTCTTGCAATGTTTGTATTTTTAAAATAGAAATTCAAAACTTAATATGCTTGTATTGGAGTTATATTTAAAAAAATCAGAAATCTTGATTCTTTCTGTAGATCTTGGGGAAATAGCAGTACCCTAGGCCTTGTTTTACCTTTCCTTTAGTTTGTCAAACTGCAGTTTTCCTTTTCCAGCCTTCTCTTGCTTCAAAAAGTGGACTGTTGGTGCTCTTCTAAGCTATTCCTTGTGCTGTGAAAATCCCATTAAAATTTCTGAAGCGATTATATTTGTGCTTTAGTAAAATCTCATTGAAGCTGTATGTTTTATAGTTGCTTTTGATTTGCCTGTGGTGTTTACATGGTGCTTTGTTTTCCAGATTCTCAAAATGTGGAATTCATATGTAACGTTCTTGTGGTAGCAGACCAGCTTCTTATATCCAGACTCAAAGAAATCTGTGAAGTAGCCATTGCAGAAAAACGTGAGTCCTTCCACATGTGCTGCAAAGGGTTAGCGAATAAAAAATGGTATTTTTAGATGTCCTTGCCTTTTGCAGCACAGAATTTTTGTATCTTCCTTTCAGGTGATTATATTTTGATGTTTATTGCATGGCTGCTAATAACTGCTTCTTAAGTTCGAGCAATATTCTAGGTTAGCATAATCCATTCCTTATGCATCATCTTCATCTCATGCTCTTTAGCAAAAAAAATAAAAAAAAAGGGAAAAGGCTAACCGCCCCCAAACCCCAAGGAAACCTTTCTTTCATTGAGTTGAAATTTCTTTTCTTTAAAATATGATAAAATGAATTCTGTTTCTATTTCTGTCCTTGTATTTAGTGTTCCCTCTCTCCTCTTTCACTCCTCTTATTTTTTCTTCATATAAATTGGAACATTTGGAAGTTTATGCTGTATGTGAAACTTGCTATTTTTATCTTTCTTTTTCCTTTTTGTTTTGGACTGATGGGTTTTAGTATTTTGAAACAAATCTGTTTGTAAGTACGGCTTTTTAGTTCTGTGAAGCAGCCATTGCATACAAGCTGCTACAAAGTTACATGGAGCGTCCTATAGTTTATGGCCATTTGAGCATTAGCATTTTTTTCTAGGAATGGGGTAGTATATGATACGTTTCAATAACTAGATCATGCTGCACAATAAATCTTAAAACGGCTGTTGATACTACAGCCAATTATCTAATTTAGTTTGTTGTGTTTTGTTTCCGCAGTTACCTTAAAGAATGCTGCTGAGCTGTTGGAGTTCTCAGCAATGTATAATGCTGAACAGCTAAAATTATCCTGCTTGCAGTTCATAGGACTCAATATGGCAGCTTTGCTTGAAGCAAGGTAAGCAGGAATGCAAATGTGTTCATGTATAAGTTGTAAAATTTAAATGTCCCGAAAAGGTAGAAGGATTGGAATAACTAACATGGATAGTTTAATGTTAAAATGCAACTGAATGCTGCTAGTTTAAAGGTAGGCTCATTTTTGCCAGGTAGGGAGAAAGAAGCAAGTTAAATATCTGTACATACTGTACGAGTTCTATAGTACAAAACTATATGTTACGGTTTGGCATGAAGAGCCTCTCTTGAATTCAATGGGCTTTAACATTAGGTCTAGTCTTTTTCGGGGTTTTAAAGTGTTTTTGAAGATGCATAAAACTGCTGTGGGACTTTTCCCTCCATTTGGAGGTTGTTTTCTTGGGGGATGGGGATTATTGTGGGGATTTTTTGCTTTAGGATTGTTTGGGTGGGGTTTTTCTTAAACGTGGTTGTTACTGTACGTATTTGATTTATTTTAAGTAGCTGTGTTATATAGCTGCTTCATTTTCCAAAGAGGATGGACCTGCCATCTGGTAGTCTTTTTGCTTTAATGTCTGCAGTGAGAGATGAACAAATTAATTTATTATCCTTGCTTTCCACAGTTGAAAGCTCTAAAGTTCTGAAAATCTGAATATGTGCTCTTGCCTTCCTTCTCTTGATGGTTTTGGACAGGCCTTCAAGTTGCTTCCTAAATACATATCATCTTCTCAGAGGAAGCCTTATCAGCACTGATTGAAGTTCTTTTCTAGCAAAACCTCAAGAGAAACACCAACAAAATGCAGCAAAAAAAAAATCTCTATTATTAGTCCTCTCTGTCCTTTTTGACAGACTTCTTCTCACTCACAGAAGTTCTTAGAGATCTGAAACAGTTCAGAATGCCAGCATTTCATTGCCATGTCACACAGTGGCTTCACTTGCATCCCAAATACAGGAGTTCATTCATATTAGTAATTTCCTTCTTCACCTCTTTATAAACATTCTAACCTTTGATTTTGGAGAGAAGAGTAAAAATCTAGTAATAGTGCCTTAAATATTACTTGGAATTCAAATTTCTTTCATCTTAAGCATAGAAAGAACATGCAACATTCTTATTATGATTAAGACTGTATCTACATTTTAGTGAAAATCTGAAAATGTTAGTATTGTGTAGAAGGACTTTTTATTTGAGAAACCTGAGACAGAACTAAGTCCTGACAACTCTTTGCAGGGAGAACTGCTCACATGGACAAAAGTGTTCTGTTGAGTCAAATTTATTGCTGTAGTATTGTTTTTTGGCATAAATATCTATGTTATGTTGTGTGTTTTATGGAGAATTTACATAGATTTGGAGTATTTAGATACATGTCAGGAAGACAGTATGCAGAAATAGGTAAAGCAATGACCAGTTCTTGGTAACTTAACTATATAGGTCTGTTTTGGCTGTGACCTTACGTAAAGATAGGTGGGAAGGTTGTGTATTTAATCCTGCCCTACAATAAAGGTATTGATTAGTTTTTATTTTGTGTTCAGTGTTTTCCTCTACGCTGACCACAGTGAATAGGTGTGATAATACCTGTAGGTGAGATTCATCCAAAATATTCATTTGAATTTTTTATTAATATGATGTTTTATAAGCTGCTAAGATGAATTTGATTTCTAAGAATAATTTTCTTTTTTTTAGGACTCTGGATGTCTTAAGTGATGAAGTTGTGAAGGATCTTTCTGTTTATTACAGGAAAATGGTAAGCTGTACAACTTGAGTGTAAGCTGGTTAGGTGTAAAATGAGAATAGGTGAGTGATAAATACGTACCTGTGGAGTCTGTAGGCGACAGGCTGAAGTGGAACATCTGACTCAAAAGGTAGTTGTCTGCAGTTACTATCACTCTCAAGGAGTTAATATTTCATTATTCACTAGCTACTGCTGCAAAAGTGTTGTGTCTTTTAAATTATTTAGTTATACACATTAAACTTAATATTGTTCTGTAATTAATGATTGTTGCGTGGAACAGCGTAAGCAAAACCTATGGAAAAGAGCATCCCTTAGAAGAAAGAAGAAAAAAGCTGAAAAGTTCAGGGTGATTGTATAGATGTTAAAATCAGTAAGAAGAATAATGCAAAAATTGAAGTGCAATGGTGAAAGCCAAAACACATTATGGTGCAGTATTCTCTAACTGTAAAAGATAAATGTTTGCAAAATCTTGAAGCATTTTTTGCCATAAATTAACAATAGATGAAACATAGGCATTTTGAGTCTATCACTTAAGATATTTCTCCAATTTTGCTTAATGATATAACTTAAGTTTATAAACTTGTTAAGTAGTAATTACCTGATCTGTGAAAGTGTTCTAAATGATGATCAGTTTTGGTCCTCTTACACAAATTTGCTAGCATACAGTTTGAGAGAAACTTAATGTAATGGCTTTTACAACTTCAGATTCCAGCTATGGTCAGGAGAGTAATTACTCCTTATCCAGATGGACCTGACATAAGTTCTTTTGAGCCTGAAGATGGAGAGAATTTCGTCTTTTTAAGGGAAGAAATGAATACAGAACAAAATTCTCAGTAAGTACCTGTTTTTCAGCAATATTTTAACTAGATGAACTGTGTGTGGTATTAATCCCCATTTGCATCGGTGCCTGACTGCTTTTAAGTTCGGAATTGAAATATTAAGAAACGGAGATTTCAAAGACCGTTTTCAGTTTCCTGAAGTCTTTGAAAATGTGGCAAAACTGCAGCAGAGCACTTTCAATTTATAAGTAGCATGTGAGTAAAGGTTGCAAAATGAACATTCACAGCGATGTTTGGGAGTTGTGCCTGTGATGAGAGTATCTGCATGTGTGTGAGACCAACTGTACAGTTCATTGTACTTCACTGAATTAGAAGAAATCAAAAGAGAAAAAACAGACTTGAATGTGCTATAGATCTGTTTGAAAAATTGTGATAATCTAAATTTCTTGATATTAACAGAATTGTCAAGTGAAATGCAGAGCTTTGTAGTATGATAGTCTAGCTTGGTAACAGGCTTCCGAATAGTGCGATACAATGTCAGCGTGCAGAAAAAACCTCACCTGCAGTATTGTGTACTGTTCTGAGCACTTGTGTCAGAAATGTTGCACTAAATGAACTAGTGTAGGTAAGAACTAGTAGCTCAAGGAAACTGAGGGGCTATTTTGTACTTCAAGCCTTTTAGTGTTTTTCAAGGCTAGGTGGTAGCTTCTAGGGAATTGGGTAGTCCAAGGATTAAAAAATAGACACTCCTAATATTGTAAGGTAGTGCTGCAGGAATGATTGAGTCGTTATATAGTTACTTCACAAAAAGCTGCTTAAAGAAGCTTTGAAATTGTGCACTGTAGCTGCAATTAATATAATTCTGAATATCTAGTAGTTTTGTTAAAATGAAAGAGGCTTTTTATTTGATTTTACTCTTCCTGATAACATATTTATGAGCACATGACATTTAGGTAACATCATCCTGTATCTACTTTATTATAGAGCTAGTATTATCATGATGGCAGTGTTTATGTTGGGGGAAAAGTGAGACCAACTATGGCATTTATTGAACTTCAGTAATTCAGGAGAGAGCAAGAGAGAAAAACATGGAGAGTTGTCTCTAATTTGCTTTATGTCAGTTGCTGTGGTGTGTAGTGGGTTTAATCTGACCTAGGTGGCAGTGCCAGCCTGTGCAGCAGCTGCATCTTCCACTGTCTCAGCAGAAGTCCATGTGCAGTATAATAGTCCAGAAGCTACATCTAGATTGGAAAGAGTTTGTTTTCTTTTCCTCCTGAATTCTTTTTTCCCTCCAAAATAATTTGTGAAATGGTTGTGCCAGTGCATAAGCAGAGCAGGTGCAAGCAGCTAGTGCCAGCTGCTGAGATCAGGTACTACTGCTTGAAATATAACTGCTGCGGCTGACTGAAAATCGTGACGTTAGCATGGGTAGTTCTGAAACTCAGTTTCTTTGGCTTTAATGCATTCTGTGGGGTTTTTTTTTGGTGTTTTTTTTTTCCCTATTAGGGAAGCCCTTTTCAAAAAAGCAAAAACTAAGGCAAAAAAGAAGCCACGAAAACGGTCTGACAGCTCTGGAGGATATAATCTATCAGATATTATTCAGAGTCCAGCCTCTACAGGTCAGTGGGAAAGAGATTCCTTGCAGGTATAAAAACAGTACATAAAGTGTAATATGCAATGTAATTTCTGTATTTCAAGAAGGAAATAGTAGAATTTAAATAGTGAATTCTTAAGATTAAGGGTTTTTTTTAAGGGTGTTTGTCATATGGAGTTTGTGCCCAAAGTTCAGATAAAAACATGCATTTTATCAAATAAGCGTAATGCACATTTTCTCATGTGGTTTTAGTAAGTGGAACATTTCTGTTAATGCACTGTGGATTTTTATTCCTGAAACATAATAAATTAGCCACTTTTTATTGAAAAGATGGTAGAAGATTTCAAAGGAAAAGTGGTGGTGATGTTTGTATATTGTGAGACAGAGGAAGAAAACTGGGAGTAATGTTATTCTGAAAAAATATTTAGGATAGCCTAAAATTTGCTTATACTTAGCACTGGCTAGTATTCTGGACTAGGTAAATTTTGGTTGTTTTATATTCATCCTGTGGAGTGAATAATTTTTGTGTTTGTTAAGCATTGTTTAGTCTGGCCCTCATGATTTAATAGTTGTACTATCTTTTCTTATTTCTAGGCTCAGTAAAACTAGATAAAGCTAACTCAGTAGAATCACTTCCAGAACTCTTAACATCTGACTCTGAAGGCAGTTATGCAGGAGTGAGTAGTCCCAGAGACTTGCAGTCCCCTGACTTCACAAAAGGATTTCATCCAGAGAGGACTGAGGTTGGATTTCTTCCTAGCAATTTTTTTGTTTGTGTTTAACTAGTCCTTCAAAAGCAGAGTTTGTATTTTAGAGTCTTTCTGTGATGCTGTTGTACTTACGATGGAGTAGACAACTTTGAGGAGTTATTGTTTATTTGATTAAGAAAACAAAATTTAGTGATTGTAGTGTTTATTCAACAATTTTCTGCCTAATTTTTAGATGAAGGACAAAGTATGCAGTCAGGGTATGAAAGCCTCTCACCCTAATAAGGAGATGAAGTCATACAAGGGAGCATCAGCATTGACGCAGTCTGTTCCTCAGTCCATTCCCAGTGCCAGACACAACTCTGCAAGCTCTCCTAATTGGGTAGCAACCAGCTTCAGGTGCAGTAATACTTACAGTCACTGTTTTACACATGGTAGTGAAAGCTAATAATGTTCTATTCAGACTAAAAAGCTATCTGCTCTTCAAAATGGTCATACATTACTTGACACATGAACTCAACATTTTGGTAATTTAATAAAAGGAGTACATTCTGTAGTTATTAATTGAGGAAAACAATGCTATATATTATTCTTATGTTTTAAATTGCTTCCAGTCTGTACTTCTAATACCTGTTTTTATAACACCTTGGTTAATAATGTGAAAAATACTTGAGAGTTTTTTGTAGAATCATACCACGCTTGGAGCCTTTAGAAGCTCCACTGTACTTTGAGATTTTTTAGGCCTTTAGCCTTAAATGGGCTGTAAAAGTCAACACCATAGGTTTAACTTGTACAACGGTAAAAAAGATGGAATTTATTTTTTATCTGTAAGAAGAGATGGAGGAAATGCTGGTTATGTTTTATTTCAAAGCCTGTCTTTGAATTGAGTTGTAATGCAGTTTAGTTTACAGATGCCTTTAAGTTCACATATTTTAATTTATAGTTTTTTGTAAAGCTTGAGAATGTCTAGATTTAATTCATGCTCATTTCTGTGAAAGTTTAAAATTAGGTCATACATGAAAAAGAAACTGATATCTGAAGTTTGAGAATGTTATTGATGTTTATGTAGTGATCTGACCGCAAAAACTGTTTTGTTTATCATTTGAAATAATTTTAATCCTGTATATCAGAGAGAGATCTAATTCAACCTTCAGGTCAGAGCTGTGAGCAGTGCCTCTCTATAACTTAGCATGAGCATTTTACTACTAAATAAGTATCCCTGTTTAGCTATCTATTTTTTTTCAAGTAATCATAGTTTTAGGTATCTAATTTTTTTAGAGATCTAATTTTTCTAAAGTAATCGTAGTTCACATCTTTTTGTTTCATAGTATAACGGGTCTTGGAAGTATTTTTATAGTGTGCTCTTAAAAATATATATATTTATAAATGTTTTGTCAGAAACATTTTATTTGAGGTTTGCCATAATTGAGGAAACAGACATAAATTATACAACCAGTTACCAATCCTATGTATGATTTAGAGGATTTCATTGAAGGCTGAAACTGTGGAATGTAAGTGAAAATCAGTGCCTTGTAAGGTAACTTTTTATTTTTCATTTAGCCCTGCCAGCCCTCCTGCTATGGATCTGAGAACCATCATGGAAATTGAAGAAAGTATGCAGAAGTGTGGAACCATGCCAAAGGCAAATTCAAGGTTGGTAAAAAACCAAAATCTATAAAAAAAGTGTGATAGGCTAGGTTGTTATGAATTTACTTAGTGGTTTAGGCCATTCTGTTTAAAAAAAGCAGGAGAAAAGTTGTTCTATTTGGTTTTGAATGGCTTTGTTTACTTCATTATGTTGTTTGAGCATGCAAAATGTATCCCTTTATTTTACTGTAGTCTTGTTTTGTCAACTACTGCAAAAGAGCAAGTGAGCTAGTATCTTAAATAAGTGGCCTGTCCTGCTGAGCCTTTCTGTTTCTGACCAAAATGAATAAATTCTTGTCCCTAGGACTTTGGAAATCACTTGTGCATGAGTACTGCATTTGAGAAGTTCATTTCTTGTCTTGCATTCTCTGACCTCTCCCAGAAGCCATGTCTTTATGTTGACAATTCTTCAGACAGAAGCAAGTGTGGTTCCTTCTTGTAGAAGGATCCCAAAAGACACAGGGAGATAAATGTGCTTTTTTACAAGGCAGTGTATTAAACCTAGTGTTGTTTAAGTGGTGACATACGGAAGAGAACAGGAGGTGACTCTCATGGCCTTTGAGGTGTGGCTTTCTTATAAAGGAGGGTTAGGACAGTACTCATGGAACCTGGTAAAGGCTTGGTTGCTAGATAGATTCAGAAACTGCCAAAACAGCCAAGACTGAAGAATCCAAATAGCTCAGAAAAGAAAATTATTACAGATAGAAGAAATGGCTCTATGCTGTTGTATACATTTTTTTTTTAATGTATAAATATTTTTGTTTTAAGGGAGCTAAGCTTGACAGTCTCTAAAAAAATCACAATATTAGAAAATAGTCTTCATCTGGTAGTAATCCTCTTTTGGTGACTTGATTCCTACTCTGTATGTTTTCATTTATGGACATCTATGGGAACAATATTCTTATGATGCTTTTCTTTCTGTCACTCTTGATATTAATTGATCTTTTGTTTTGGCTTCCTGGCCATCTGAGCCTTTGCCCCCCCGTTTACTTTTTGGCACTCTAAGCAAATTATTTTTGTTTAGGAAATAAATTATTTCTCAGTTTAATTTGCTGGATTAAAGGTGAGTCATCTTAAAGGACACTGATCTTATATCTTCTTTCTGTGCAATGTCCATTCACAGCAGAATGGTGTCTCATGGAATCAAGCTTTCTCAGAAGCAAAGGAAAATGATTGCCCTGGCAGCAAAAGATAATGGATTAGTAGCTAGCAGCCCGGAGCCTACCACTCTAGTAACTGCACCACCTCCACCCACAAAAGTTGCAAAACTAGGGAATGCATGGTATGTTATAAATCAAATATCAATTCTTTTTCTTTGGATGGTTTTTACATTGAATAGGCAGACTGAACTGTTTGTACCTACATTTGGAAGTAATCTAGAAATTCAAAGGGGGTAGGGAAATGCAGTGGTTGCAGTTTAACAGTTCTTGAAATTTTGCTCTGAGTCAGAAGACTGCATCTCGTCTGGTGCTTTCCTGTGTACAATAATGCATTTGCAGATGGTGTCCAGGTAAATCACAGGAGAAGAAGATTGAAAACAAGTTCTGAAATGTAGTTAGGAAGAGTTTATTGAAAACCATTATGAATGGTGTTCTTTCTCTGTCAGAAACATAAAAATGTTAGACCTTCCTGGGGGAAGGTCTGGAATAATTTGGGACTAGAGCAAAATTGACCCAAGTTAGAGATAACAAAGTTACATAGGTGTCTTGGAGCTGAAGGGAGCATTGGATACTTCTAAAAGTTTTTATGGTGGAAGGATGCATAGGAGGTTTAAAATGACTTTGAATGCTGATCACATACAATTTAAGGGTTTGAGTTAATATCATTGTATCGAATACAAAAATACTGTATCATCTGTTCAGTGAACTAGGTTTGTAACAAATGTAATAAGGTGCTAGCCCAAGTCATGCTTTGTTCTTCACTTTTACTGTTGATATTGGATAAAAGCATAAGAAAAAATGTAGAAGTTTCAAACTATGTAAATGTAATGGGTTTAATTATTACAGAATAAATACCTATTTGCATGCTCTAAGTAGGAAGTAAATGTTCATTTTAAGTTCATTTAAGTAAATATGGCCATTTCTCCAGTTTTCGCTGTTCAAAAAGGTCTAGACTTTTATTGCAGATTACTTTTGTACTGTTACCCTAGAAGAACTGTCAGTCTCTTCTCTCTGTAGCTTACTTGTTTATACCCCAGTGGAAGCAAAGGTTTCAGCATACCCATCACAGTCACTCTTGAGCTTTCTGTCTTCTCAATTGATTTTCATCCATATACACCTAATACTAACTTTTAGGGTCTCATTTACTCCCCCAATCCCTTAAATTTATTCTGATATAATATTGGGCACATCCCACAATTTTATTTTAAAGAGGAAAGACAATGGGTTGGTTTACACTTAAGGATTCAGACTCTTTCTGATCTCTGCACGGTAATTGAGACCTTGACAAAAGGAGAAACAAGGTTTGCAAGATTCATCTTCTGAAGTCTAGTGAGTGGATGAATTTGTGTCCTTAAAACTGGTGCTCTCAAATGCTTTGAAGAACGTGCTGCCTGCTTTACACAGGTGATTTTGCAGGTCAAGCATCAGGTTAATTATCTGCCTTAGCTAATGGAGGTGTCACAGGACTGTTACAGCTCTGAGGCTTAAAATTTGCTAGGAGAAACTGATGGTTGAATCATATGTTGATGAGCACAGCAAACACTGAGTTATTCTATCCTTTATTATATTAAAAAAATAATACTCCATCCACTATTTGTAATCTTACTACTGTTGTAATTATCCATAAAGACAATGCAATATAAAAATTCTAAAAAATGGAGACAAAATTCTTTACAGAAATAAAACAAAGGTGAAGGAGAATCTCCATCCTTTTATCACGTGCAGTGACAAAGTATGAAGGAAATCTTGCGGCATCTCATATCTCCTTTGCCTCAGTCTTTAATAGTAAGATCAGTCATTCTCCAGGTACCCAGCCCCATGGGCTGGAATGTAGCCCCCTTAATCCAAGGGGAAAATGTGGTCAGTGATGTGCTATACCTCTTAGTCACACACAGGTCCATGGGGCTTGATGGGATCAACCCAAGGGTACTGAAGGAGTTGGTGAAGGTGACCACTGAGCCTCTTTAAATCATTTGCCAGCAGCCCTGGTCAAATAGAGAGGGCCCAGGTGACTGGAGGTGAGCCAATATGACATGCATCTCAAGAAGGTTGGAAGGAGAGCTTGGGGAACTACAGGCTGTGAACCTGATCTCAGCTCCAGGGAGCCTCATGGAGCAGATCATCCTTAGTGCCTTAACATGACATGTGGAGGACAACCAGGTGTCAGATCCAGCCAGCAGAGGTTTAAGAAAGGCAGGTCCTGCCTGAATAGTTTGACTTACTCATACTATTCATCTACTCTCTGATAGATAATTCTTTACCTGTTGGGTGTTATTTGAACTGACAACTGCCTATGAATTGTTCCTTGCTTTTAAAAAGCAAATAAAGACTGATTTTTGAATATCCCTAGATAAACGTCTCCAAAAAGTATATTGTGCTCTTAAGGTTCTGATTAAACAGTTTTTGGAAAGAGCTGGGCCTACTGTGTTACACAAACCATCTTAGGTGGAAAGGCTAGGGTATATTTCAGGAGGATGGAATCCAATCTAATGCTCATGTGGTCACTGTCTGTGATTCCACACGTTCCTCCTGCGTTCCTCTGGCTGCCAATCTGGAAAATACCAGTAGCTCAAGAGTTCAAGCACAGAACCAGTGGGAGCTATATGAATTTTTAAAATTAGGCCTCACTGCTGGAAGAAAACATTTATTGAATAAACTTCAAGCTGCTTTAGGCAAGAGATCAATTATTTGATTGCTCCTGCTAGTTGTTCGAAGTACTTTTGTGTGTAAGGTAGAATGGTTGTGTTACTCATCTACTCTAATATTACATTTGCAGAGTTAGTCTTTAAATTCACAGTGGACTATTAAGTGCATTTGGCAGTCGATTGAGCTTTCCACACATGCAATATTGTCAAAGGCATAGAACTTGTGTTCCAGTGAAATCAGATACTCAGCTTGGATGTTGAATGCAGTGAAGCACACTTGCCAGAAGGGTGTGGGACCTTCTGGATTTTTTTGGTTGACTGAAAGTCTGTCATACACTATGCCCTACCTTTTCCACCAAGTAAAACCCCCAGTTTCATAGTTTTTGGGGAAACTGAACCTATGTTTCTTCCTTTGAAGAAAAGTGAGAATTAGAAGAGAAAAATAAAATATTGCTCTAGTAATACTTGGAAAAAGCTGCATGTTGACTTTATTAGTTCTCTAAACCTACTTGGATCAAGGGACTGGGAGTGTTGCTTACTTGTTTTGGGCCTTTTATAAGCTCAGGAGAGCCTACAGCTTTTCAAGACCAGAGGCGTGAAAAAATTTGAAGTCTCTCTTGAGAATTAACAAGTGTGTATCCTGATGTCTAGGTTGTCGGTTTGACAGTATTCTAGTTTATACTTAACATCAGCAGCTATTTTGGAACTCCATGCTTTGATAGTTTGCAGTTACAGCTTTGAGAAACTTAGTCATATTCCACTTAAAAAAAAGAGTATAAATTAGGTTTTCTAATTTTGCAATTTAGATAGAAATGAGAATTTACCAGACAGGACAAGCTGAAATTTAGCGTTGTTACATGTTAGGAAATCTTTGTACCATTTTTCAGACAAATAATTTTAAGCCACAAATAATTGTGTTGGATAGGTTCACAAATGGAGATTGACACAGTTGATTTTTTTTTGGGAGATGTTGTTTGTGGGTTGGTTATTTTTTTGGCTGTGGATCTGATTGCAGTACAGAATTTTCATGGAAATGAGTAGATCAAATCAAAGTAGGCTACTTAAAATGCTATTAGCAGAAGCAGGTTTTGTGACAGCAGATCCCATGGACCATATGCCTACTCAGTATAATAGGTTTGGAGGAGGTCTGGTCAAACGCTTGCCTGAATTTCTGTGTGCCAGCTGGTGGTAGGAGTGGAGGATGTGCCAAATGACTGAGCCCCTCTATCTGGAGGTTCCCATTCTGCTTTCTATATCCTCTGTGCTACTTACCTAATACTTACATTAAAAAAAAAAGATCCAAACTTAAGCCAGGGTGGTCTAACATCAGACATCATGCATAGATTTTAGATGCTTTTGTTGTAATGTTTCAGATACAATGTTGCACTTTAAAAATTCCTTCATGTTTGTTACCTTAAATTGTGTCCCACTTAGATGTAGTTTGAAAGTCTTTGACTTCAGATGCTGCTCTTCTTGTGGCAGTTGCACAAACAATTGGCATTGTATAAAGAGATTGTTTTACTTCAGTAGTGTTTATAAATAGTCTCTTGTTTCTTTGAGGAGATAATAAGCAGAGCTGTTCTTTCAGAATATATTTTGTGTATTTTGCAATACATGGGACTGCTATGCTTAGTGAAGTCAAATCTAAGCAAATATATCAAGAATTAATTCCAAAGCCGTGATAGGTAAGAGAAGAACAAATGGTAACTACCTTGAATTCTGTAAACAAAAAGGCTTTGGGTTTGGAAGATGCTAAATTGCTTTATTTTCTTAATAGTTTATTTTTGAAAGATAATATGCAGTCTCTAATTCAGTAACTTGTATTTGGACAAGTAAAAGAAAATTAAGGATATTGGTTTTATTGAACTTCACTGTGGAATAAAAGGGTTTATAGAGCCTCCAGCAGGTACGAGTAACTCATTCAGTTTCTTGGGGAGAAAAGGTCAGCTGTACTTAACTTTCATGGTGGTAAACTGCCTTTGTTAGATTGACAGTACCTGGAGCACTGTGATTTATGAAAATACTTGTCAAGGACTAGCACTGTTAGAAAAGGTACAGCTTATCTAAGACAAGCCATCTATGAAAAAAATTTGCTTTAGAAGAGGATGAGGTGGGGGGAATAGGTGGGGGGGTTGGACTTTGGTTTGTTTGTTTTTTTTTTAATTCTAGTGAAAATTCAAAACTACTGGCTTCCTCTGTTCTCATAGATATTTATTTCCTGTTCTTTAACTATATGACCCAAAATGGCTTATTTTAGCAAATAGGGCCTAGCAGGATAATGGTGGTATACAAAACCTCAGTGCTAATGTGTTTTTAGTAAGTAGAAAGGCCTCTTTGCTAGCTGGATCATGGAATAATATGGAATCTTGGAATGTGGAAGTATAAAATGCAGTGATTTTGTTTCATTTTTGTTTTTAAAAAGGTCATCTTCATTACATTCTGCCTTGCCAAAGTCATTCCGTGATCTTGTGATGGAAGAAGAAAAGTGTATGAGTGTGAATAATTCACCTGGTACTGGTATTAAAAGATGTAGATATAAAGGGTCTGAGGATTCATCAGTCCAAAACACCATAAGGTAAGAATGTATTTTTTTCTAATTGGTCAACCATTATACAAGAAGCACAATGACCTGTTAAATTCTGCTGAAATAAGAAAGAATAAAATAGTCATTTAAAAAGAGCATTCTTCTGATGATTCTGTTAATAAGATTTTATGAATGAAATACTCCTAAGAATAGGAAGCTTAAAGACTTAAGCAAATTAATGCTACTGCTAATACTTTGTTTCAGGGTCAAAGCTTTTGTATCCATATAGATGGATCTGGATCTATATCTAAATATAAAGTTTCAGGCTCCAAACAAAATATGTCTGTATGTGTTTGTTTGCATATGGGTGTACGTATAAAATTATAAACCTGTATTTTCTAACCTCTGTAGAAATTAGATATTCATGAGCATTCAGATATGGCATTTATGAAACATTTTGCTAAGGAGTATTTCTATGTAACCACTGAGTGCATAAAACTAGTTTATTCAAACACAGTTCTGGCATTTCCTAATCTGAGTTTTCTTATAAGATGACTTAATTGTTTAAGTGCAGTTTTTCATGTATTAAGCAAGCTTACAGAAACACTGATGCACTGGTTACATCTGTGTTTTATAATTACTGTGGGGCTACAGTTCTAAAGACAAAAATAAGGCACATGTGAATTATATCTCTAGTTATTAGACAATATTGCTCTTTGGTAAAAACATTTTAGCTGTGCATCCTCTTGCTACCTCCAATAGAATTGCTATTCTGGGTTAAAATAACTGCCTAAGCTGAGGAAAGAATCTCAGCCTTATTCTTGAAGGATTGTATGACTGAACTGCCCACCCACCTGCATCCCTTCCCCCTGTCATCAGTAACTTTGAATGCTGGACATTTCAAATATATTTACAAAACAGAGAGCCTGAAAATCTTACATACTTTACCACCTACTGTCTGGAAGCACTGCAGGCCAGCTGACCCACAGTGGTAGGGAAGCCAAGTGTGACAGCACAACTGGTGCCTGGTGCCTTCCCTGGCAAAGGCACAGCCCCAGTGTGCCAGAGGGAGGTGAGCAGGTCAGGCTCTGTAACAGAAACCAGGATGAGCCACAGTCAGTGACTGGGATTAGGCAAGGTTGACATCAAACCTGCAAATCCAGTCAGGCTCAGGAACAGCAAAGCTGGGCTTGGTCATAGCTGCAGCATGGCTCAAGAAAGGCCTGAGGAACTGAGCTTAAATGCTGCTCTGGAGTAAAGAGGGAAAGTTTCTGTAATCCTGCACACAACTCTTCTTACAACACAACTTTTAGAGCAGCCTGACTCAAGTTTACACAGCTGCGCTGGGGGAGAAGGTTGCAGAGCTGTTGGTGCACAAGGAGCTGTGTCATTATCTGGCTGTTTTTCTTACGAACTCCTGTTCCATTGTCCTCCAATAACTGACTCCTCTGTGGGGAGAAGAAAGTTCTGCTGGGCCTCGCTTTTGGTTGTTCAGTTTGTATAAAAATGTCTTTCCCTAGGACAGAAGTATTACATGTTTTACTGCTATATAAAGAATAAAATGAGGGTAGAAATGTGGGAACACTGTGTGTGGGATAGTGTCTGAGGAGAGAGGTAGGAGGCATTTGGAGTGTGCATGATGGGGAGGCATTCCTCAGGAACAGAGTGATAAAGCTGAAGTGAGCTTTACTGTGGTGAGTGGCAGTGTGGGGACATGAAACACAAATCTGCAGAACAGGTATTGTTCATTTTGTTGCTAGCACAATAATAAAACTTCTCATCATATGGGAGACGCCAAGGACCGGTGATAAGAGAATTTGCACTGGATGCTATTATTAGCTTTATCAGTTACAGCTCTGTAATCTTCATGAAGTCATTTCTTTTCCTTTTGCATTGCCCTGTCTCGTCTTTGCAGCCTGACCAGTCTGCATGCTCTCAAGGTGGACTATTCGAGCTGAATCCAGGTCTAATACTTTAAATGTGTGAAGATGATACGTTAAGCTAGTGGAAGCTTAGTAGATGGCTAAATTGACTATCATCACTTTGAAAAGAAGGCCCCTCTAAAGCTATTTCAGGTTGTTTTTGAATTGTATCTGAAGATGCTTATTTCTTTCTATTAGGTGTAAAGAGCCTAGGTGACTAGTTCCTCTATCTGAAACTTAGAAGTGGAGTTTCTATTTTATTTTTGACTGTACTGTTTTGTCACAGCAGGCTGTGATTTTTACCCGTGGCATTTAAGGGCTATCTCTGTGAAGATTAATTTCCACACCCTTATCACTTCCTTTTTAAGGGAAGGAAATTACAAAAATGTAGAGCATAAACAATCCTCGCCTGTTAATGTTGGACTTGGTGATGGGATGCTGAAGATAATTGCATTGCTTAATGTTCCTGCTTTGTCTTTCTCCTTTGGATAAACTGTGCACTAATTAAACTGACGATTTTCTTAGATCTCTGGATGAGAGTATTTTGGATGGTGACATGAGCATTCTTCTATGTACTGTCACCTTCTAATTTTTGCAATACAGAATTTTTCTTTTAGGTATATCATGTAATGAATTGTGGTGATTTGAACTGCATTTAATCCAGAGGGAGATCATCCCAAGAGCTGGGGTATGTGTATGTGTAGTTTCCAGGGACACCTCAGCCTAGGGAGTTATGCTGTGCATGTGTAGCTCATAGTCCAAGCTAAAAAACATAGGCCTGACATAACTTAACTTAGTTGTGGCAGCCTGAGTTGTCTTCACTGTCTTAGTGGAAACAAGTATTTGCAGCTTTGTGTGGGAATGGCCTAGTTCTGTCATGGCTAATAATGAGCTAATATGTAGCACATGATTCAAATGGTATAGCAAAACCCAGGAGGGTTCTGCAGGAGACTGGGCTTTGTCTTCTTTTTCTGAGAGCAGTTATTAGATCAGGGAGGCACCAAACCTGACCTGGCGTCTCATGAACAAATACTCAAGAATCGCTAGGGAGCTGAGGGCTGGGACATTTTGGTGGCTACATAAGAGTCATGGCAAGTTCAGCCAGCTGAGTTAATCAGGTTGGTTCAGTACTGATGATACTTGGCTGGTTTATTTCCATGCAGAACCATTTATGTGTCTGCATCAGTCTTAATTTCTAAGACTTCCAGGTTTCCAAGTTCTATATTTTTGTAGCTTTTTTTCCATTTTCCTGTATAAGCTAGCCTCACATTTCTCCTAGTCATTTTGATGCCAGCTAAGGAATTAATTTAGCATGTTGAAATATCTGCAGTTGATTTAATATCTGGGCTGAGTGTCTTGTTAGCCAGAAACACAGACGTACATATGTACAAACTGCTCCAAAATACCTGGACTTCTTCCTACATTTTAAAGCCCCATTGGCTTTAAATGAGAGAGATGATAAAGGTGTTTACTTACCTTTTAACTGATCACTAGGGTATGCTGTGATGCTGGAACTATTAATTCCAGTTTTGGGAAATTCCTGTTGAGGTGATTTTTTTGGTTGTTATTTGGGTTTTTTATCTTGTTTGTTTGTATAGAAGTCATCAGGTTAGTTAAGTGTAGTGATCCAGCTGGATTCATTTATAGCAATGCTATGAGTTCTTTAGATTGGGAATGGAAAGAAGAGTTTAGCTGTCAAAGTAGTTACTGTCAAATGTGCTGGAAGGCGAGTATTCTTAAATCAGGTGGAAAAAGAGATAAAATTGAGAGATAATGTCAGTATAAAAAACAGAAGACTGACTTCATCTCCTCTTCATCTTCCTTTTCTTTGGTTCTTTTCTGTTTTTCAATGTTGTTATCTTTAAGTGCAGTAAAAGCTGGAAGCTAATTTATAGAATGGTTTGTGTTGGAAGGTTAAAGATCATCTCGTTCCAACCCTCCTGCCAGGGGGAAGGGACACCTCTCACTAGACCCATTTGCTCAGGGCTCCATCCAGCCTGGCCTTGAACACTGGCAGTGATGGGGCATCCACAGCTTCCCTGGGGGACCTGTTCCAGTGCCTCACCACCTTCACAGTGAAGAAGCTCCTCCTAATATCTAAACTAAACCTGCACTCTTCCAGTTTGAAGCTTTGTCCTGACATAACATGTGCTTGTAGAAAGTTCCTCTCCATCTTTCTTGCAGGGTCCCTTCATGTATTAGAAGGCAACAATTGAGTCATTCTGAAGCCTTCCTTTTTCCAGGCTGAACAAACCCAATTCTCTCAGTTTTTCCCTGGATAGAGAGGTGCTCCATACCTCTAATCATCTTGGTGGCCTTGTTTGGACTTGCAGCAAAATCCATGTTCTTTTTCATGCTAAGGACCTCAGAGCTGGATGCAGCTAAAAAATAGTGCCCTGCTTTCAAATCACAGAGTAATTTTGATTCTGTAGTGTAGCCTCCTGTTCAAAGTAAGTCATACTCGATCATGTTACTCAGGACCTGGTCTGGTTGAGTTGTGACTGCTTCTAAGTGTGAAGATACCCCAGACTTTTTTGGCAACATGTTTCAGTGGATAAGCACCTCTATATGGTATTTTTATTTTTCCCTTTATCTATCTGGGATTTACTATTTTGCCTCTAATCTGTCATTGTGCACCTCTAAGAAGATTCTTGCTTCATCTTTTCTGTATTCTGCAGTTTAAGTAGTTGAAGACAGCAATGAGATCTCCCCTTTCCTGCCTCCCTTTAGGATTAACAAAACACATTCTTCCTAATCCTGGATTTGTTCCAATTTTACACCATCCTTCTTATATTGAGGAGCCCAAAACTGAGAATGATACTCTGTACGGAGAGGAATAAAGGGGAGGAATCTCTTCCTCTGCCTGCCTTGCTACAGTATTGCTAGCATAGCCCAGCATGCAGTTGGCTGTCTCTGCTGCAGGGGCAGTCTGGTAACATCTTCCACTAATTGCCAGACAGGATTCTGCAGGTTCTGCTTTCTCTCTGCTGCTTTCTAGCCAGTCAGTCCTGGCCTGTACTGCCTCGTGGGGCTGTTCTCTTCTAAATACAGGACTTAGCACTTTGAAATTCATTGGTTCTCAGTTGCCTATTTCTCCAGCCTCTTGAGGGCTTCTGAAAGGCAGCCTGGCATCCAGAATGTGCACCATCCCCAACCTCTCCACCGCCAGCTGTGGCCTGCTGAGGGTCTGTTCTGTTCTATTCTGTTCTACGAAACATGCTTAACATGATTGGTTCCAGTATCAGTCCCTGAGGACCCCCACTAGTACTTGGTTTCCAATTGGACTTTGTACAGCTAATCCATTTCCAGACCATTTTCCACCCATCTTGTAGTCCATTTACTCAGTCCATATTTTTCAGACTCAGTACAAGGATGCATGACCTGGCAGTGTGCATTGTTTGTTTTGTGGGGAAAATTATGTTTTGTGACAAAAAGCTCAACACGATTATTTTAAATCCATTTTTGAGGATGGATGTTTGTTAGATTTCAGATTTTTTGAGATCTTGCCCTTACTACTTAGTGGTAGGAGTCATGTTTTTTGTTATCCTTGGAGTTGTGTTCTAGGGAAAATATTTCAGACACAGAACTTTGTAGTTACTGGAATTCTCATAACTTTCTATAGATTTTTTTTCTGTTTTTTCCAAGAGCTTGTGGTCACTTAAAAAGGATTACCAAAGCATTAAAGAAAACTGAGAGTGATTTGTTGAAACAGCAACACCCTTAGAGTTGTTTGCAGTGGCATAGAATAATTCAAAATATGTTTGCCAGCATTTCACAGTATGCTGTAACACTTTTTTAAGGTTCTGGAAATTACAAAACTATCCTGTCAATGATAGGTATTAAATCATGAGAATAGGGCCCTCTCTTCCTGGTATAGGATTTTTCTGACAAATATGCTTGTCTCTTAATGAATACAGTATAACAAATGTGCACTTCTTTTTGTTGAGAGATTAACATTTTGTGACTGAATAAAATATCTTCCTGTTGGGAACTATATAAATATTTCACTTTCTTTTTTTTTTTTTTTTTTTTAATTCTGTAGATTTTAATTTTAGGCTGTTCTTGTGAATGTGAGAGGTGGTTACAGGAAATGGACTGAAAGCCCGTAATTTATGGGTTTACACTCAAAGAATTTACTCTAGTGAGATTGTTGCACTGGCTCTTTCGCGTGAAACATTAATTTGAACGCAGGACAGCTGAATCTTTTATCTTGAATCTTTATCTTTTTATCTTGAATTTTTTGTTCTTTCATACTAATTGCAAATTTTTATAGGTAGTGCTGTTAGTGCATAACTCAGTTGGCTAATTTACATGTAAAAAAGCTTCTTTTTTTAAACTAAACAACCAGGAATGAAAATCTTTTTTTCAAATCCTCAAATGTTTGTGAATGCCAGAATTAATGCCCAAGATGAAATTCCATTAGGATCTGGTAGTTAGAAATGAGAATCGCTATCTTCTTCAGTCACAGTATCACACTTAAAAACAAATTCCACATGATATCCTGATGTCTTTCCTCTGTAAAAACCCTACACATTTGTTGTAATTTCCTGCTGCAAGTTTGTATTTCACAATATGATGATATGAAAATGCTCTGCCAGTAACTTTTACTTTCCTTTCCTACCTTTCTCCAGGTGCAATACTAGAAGTAACCCAGGTCTGGAAGACCATGTTTTGTATTCACCACAGCAGGTCTCTCCTCAGGAGAGTCATAAGTAAGTTTGGTAGTGGTTTAGGTTCTGGGACTTTTTTACTGTGTGTTATGCTGACTTTGATGTTGCCTCATAATGTTGTTTGGTTGGGTTTTTTTGCAGTCCTTGGTCAACAGCATCACCAGCCAGCTCTCCTGTGATAGCACCTGTCATGTTCTCAGCTATTGTAGAGGAAGAGCTCCAGCAAGAAGCTGCTCTTATTAGGAGCAGAGAAAAACCTTTGGCATTGATCCAGGTAGAGTACTAAGTTACTGCTGCTCTAAAGTAACACGAGGAGTTTTCAATACCTCTTTCAGTGATCAGTTATTAGTATTAATTATGTATTAATACATGTCATTTTCATAATGATATTAAATATAATGATAACTTCACACTGCTGTTTGATAAGGTAGGCCTCTATTAAAGTCAAAATGGCTGAGTCCATGGTAAATGTATTTGCAGCATCAGAGAATGGTTGAGTTTGGAAGAAGCTTCTGGAAATTGCCTAATCCAAGCTCCTGCTCAGAGCAGGTTTCTCAAAGCCAGGCAGCGTTTGATTGTCTGCAAGGATGAAGACAAATGGCGTCTCTAGAAAATCTGTTCCAGGGACCACTCTGACACCGAAAAAAAATTTTAAATGCAATTTTCTGTTTTTCAATCTGTGCCCATTGCCTCTTCTCCTGTCTTTGGCTATCACTGCATGGGTAAGTTGTCTCTATTCTCTCCTAACAGGTATTTATACACTTTGATAAGATCACCCTAAGCCTTAGTTTATACACACTAAACAATTGCAGTGTGCTCGGCATCTCCTCAGTGTCAGATGTGCTGGGCTCTTAATCGTTTTTATGCCATGTCACTGGACTGTTCATTGTATCCATGTTTCTCTTGTACTGGCAGATCAAGAAGTGAACCCAGCACTTCAAGTGTGGGTTCACCACACCAATGCTGAGTAGAGGGGAAGTGTCATCTGTCTCATTTTTCTCGCAGTGCTGTCCCTCATAGAGAACAGGAGGCTGTCACCTTTCTTTGCCAAATGAGTGTACTGCTGGCTGAAGGGCTGAATTGTCCACCAGAACCCCAGCTCCTTTTATGCTGGGCTGTTTTCCAGCTTGTCAGCTACCAGTGCGTACTGATGTGTTTCCCTTTCTTGAACTTCATGAAATTCCTTGTAGCCCACTTTTCCAGCATGGTCTGGGTCTCTCTGAGTGCCAGCACAATGATCTGATCTGTCAGCCACTCCTTCCAGTTCTCTACTGCTTGTATCTTTGCTGAGGGTGCACTGTGTATCTTCCTGTGCGTAAATGATGAGGATGTTAAACAGTACTGGCCCTAGTCTCAGTGCTAGTGCTAATGACAGGCCTCTAGCTGGACTTTGTACCACTGATCACAACTGTTTGAGATCACCAGTTCAGGCAGTTTTCAGTCTGTCTCACATGGCATTTATGAGGTCTGTTCTTAAGCTTGTCCACTTAAACTCTTATTTAGTAATTAAGCTGTACCAGTTTCCTGGGGATTGCCTAGTGGTCACTCAGATTCTCTTGCCCTTCTTGAAGGTAGGAATGACATTTGATTCCTTCTAGTCCTCAGGAATCAACCTGTATTGCAACAGTTTTCAAAGGTTTTTTTAGAGTGGTCTTGCAGTCATTTTGGCCAGCTCTCATCTCCAGGGCCTGGCATTGCTGGAGACTGATCTTTGTGCTTAAGACCAAGATGAAGGTCCCCAGCCTTTTCCATGTCTTTTTCATTCAGTAGTGCATCCATGTTGTCTTTTGTAGAAGCCTGTTTTGTTGCCCTTCATGTTCCTTGCCAGATTCCACCACAGATGGGCTTTGACTTTCTTAATTCTTTTCCTGTGTGGTCACACAGTATCTCTGTTTTCCTTCTGTGTCACTTCTTTCTGCTTCCACGTCTTGTATGCTTCCTTTTTGTTTGAGTTTTGTCAGGAGCTGGTTTTTTCAGCTGTGCTCCTCCTGCTGTTCTTATTTGGCTAGGAAGCTCATTAGCATGGCCTTTTCTTGGGCTTGGCTGAGGTGATCTTTAAAATCAACCACCAGTCCTGAACCTTTCTTCTTTCTGGGTCCAAATCCCATGAATTTTTCTAAGCAGACGCTTTCTTCTCTTCTGAAGTCCCAAGTTGTTTGCTATTTCTCTTGTTCCCAGCTTTCAGGATCCTGAACTCCAGCATCTCATTGTCATTGCAGCCAAGGCTGCCCTCAACCTTCACATCCCTGATCAGTCCTTTTCTTTTGTGAGTATGAGATCCAGCAGAATGCCTTCGTTTACCCCTCCTTCATCATCTGTGTTAAGAATTTTTTACCAATGGAGAGGCATCTTGAGTGCTTGTGTCCAAGTTTCTTGCCTTTCCAGCAGATATCAAGGTGCCTGAAGTTTCCCATGAGGAGCAGAGCCTGGAAACGTGAGGTTTCTTCAAGTTGTCTGAAGAAGCATTATCTACTACTCCTTCTGATTAGGAGGTCTGATGCATTCAGGACCAGTAAAGCCAGTATATAACCATGCCTGTGGTGTAAATGTAGACCTGACACTTACATACATGCTCTTTTCTTCCTTCCAGATTGAGGAGTGTGCTATTCAAGACTTACTAGTCCACTATGAAGCTTTTGACAACCCTGAAGAATTTGTGACCGTTGAAAGGGCTCCACAGGGACCTATAGCAGTACCTATGTGGAACAAGCACTAATTCGTACTCTTCACAGTCCTCCCTTCCACTGTTCTCACAGTTGTATGTGCACTTTTCAAATTGTAATTCTTCTTACAAGTAAAACAGGACTGGAAGAATAAGAATCATGTAATTTTAACATTAGCATTAAAACACTGCCCATAATCACTAGGTATTTGTTAGAGAGAATGAAATAATGTGTTCACTGTGTCCTTTACCCACAGCATCTATTGTATGTATGTTTTGAGAGCATTTCTTTAATGACACCTATAATTAGTAATGTTATTTGAGGCTGTAGATTGGGAATGTATTTGCTAACCTTAAGTTGTAAGGTTTTTTTGTTAAATTAACAGGTGAAAAGCGAGTGTTTATTTTGTGATTTAATGTGGAATTGACTGTGCAGAATTAAACACCTTTAAAGTTTGGGGGGTGGTGGGTCCTTCAGACCTTTCTTGAAAATTGGGAATATTGGGAAAAAGTTTGTGCTTGAACTTCATGTAAAAGTACAGTTTGGCAATGCAGTTTTTCTTAAGTTACACGTGCAAGTCCTGGTTCCCTGGTTGCTGTAGGCAGCACGTTGTGCCCCAGGCTGTGCCTCCATGTGCTCAGCTGTGCATGTTTGTCACTGCTGTGAGTGAACCTGGCCTTGGGGCAGCCAACTCTGTCTTGAAGTAAAGCACATAGCTCAAGAGAATGTGGTGCCGCTTAATTAGCCCATCTGTAGTCTTACTCTGGTAAATATGGTACGGTTTTAGAACCACTGTGTTTGGGGATGATTCACTTGAAGTGCTGAGGAAATAAAAGATCGGTGTATATATACATTGTTAAAGCTGTAGGAGCAAGTGCTTGGCTGGGAAATTTGCAAACACCTAAGCTGCAAAGATTGTCATAGATGGCTTTCAATATTGTGTTCCAAAGTTCTCTGTGCCTGGTTGAAACAAATTTATAGATAAAAAAAGAGAAAAAAAAAAAAAGGTAGCCTTATCTGCAATATTTTGTCTAGTTTGTCTTGTTTGTATAGGTGTATTTGAACTTGTACTTCCTCAGTAATGTTAGTACTCATGAACTCTGGAAAACTGGAATGGAGAGATCTACAGAAAATGAATGTAAAGAATTGATCACTGTGTGATAAAAGAATCTTGAAAAAGGTGATGTAGATATGTCTTAATGATTTCAGGTCAAGCCACACCAAAAAAATCCCCCACAAAAATTGTAAAAAACTGCAATAAACCGTAAAATTTTGATTTATACAAACTTAGTATACTTTTATGTGCTGTCTCTATATAATCAATGATTAGGTAACTAGAGTAACCAATAAGTATTTCTTTTGTGTCTGAAACAAGAACTGTTGACACTTTTAAGCTACACAGGCAAGGAAAGATGTAGGTTTTAATTCTGTTTTAAATTCTACTGGTAATTCATTTACTAAACTGATGATAATGTTTGCATTAAGGGCTTTACTTGATGCACTAAAGGGTTTAGGGCCTGCTGAAACTACCCTCTGGTTTAAAAGAAAGCTTATGTAATGTGAGAAATAGCTATAGAAGCAGCAGGCGTTTCCAAGTGGGAATCTAATTTGTTATCAAATGTAAAATTATTGTAAATTTGTTAATTTGCTTTATTTTTCAAAATGCCATTGAAAATCTCGTTCTCCTGAAATTTTAAGAGGATTAATGTTCCCACCATGCCAAGGAGCTTGACTGCTTTCTAGTTGTGGTTTTATTGTCACAGTTTGTTAAGGCATCATCACTGATTATGCATAACATTCATAAACAAAAGTGAGGAATGATCAGTGTATTGCTAAACTGCTGTGGTAGAACAGCTTTATTAAGGATAAAATGTGCCACAGAAAGCTGGCATTTTCTAGCTCAGCTGCCCAACTTTGTGGCCTTCTTTTGTTATGCCAAACACAAATTCAGCTCTAATCATGTTTTGTCATTTCTGGACTTGTTAAGTCCTTTAGCTTGCACCAAAACTGGTTTGAATTCCCTGGTTCTAATACACGTAATACAGGACATCAGAGTTTGCAGTAAAAAATAGTATTTAGCATATAGATACGTAAGTTCAAGGAGATGTATTGCAGCTATTCAGTGTAAGAAGTACAACTTTAACAAAAGGATTGTAGTGAAGTATTTGTTATATCTCAAAGACAAATGAACCATCCTCTGAAACAGTTTCCTTGAACAACTCTTAAGCATTTTGTCTTTTCCCCTTCATCATTCATTACCCCCAACTTCAGTAACTTCTTAAAAAATAGAGGGATAAGTAAAATTTGCAAATTTTTTCACATTCAAATGGAGAAAAAAAAGACAATTTAAAATTTTAATAATACTGTACTACCTTCAGGACTTCTGTTACTGTGTCAAGGCATTTGAGGAATGTATAACTTTTCTGCACTGTATATTGAAATGAAAATGCAAGTAAAGTGGGAGACTTCAGTCAATTATAGAACCTTTGCTACTTTTGTTCCTCAAGGATAGAGGTTGTTTTTAGTGACTAATCTGACAGTATTGTTGAATGGAATTTCCATGTAAGGACTGATTGTGCAACCTTTCACAGGACAGCATTGGCAAAAATATTAGTAAATTTCCTAATTTAGCTTGTGTTATAAATCTTGATGATACCTTCCTACCATATGTTTTTTAACTGAATTCCACATCCCCCACTCTGTGGTTAGCATCATTTGTAAGTGGCAATGGGATATTTAAGCTGCATATTTTAAAATGAACACTTTTGAACTTCAGATGTGTCCATTTTTGTCCCCATGTCTGCTCCCCCTTTCTTTTTTTTTTTTTTTTTAAATAATACGAAAAGAGACTCTGAGTTCTTTTGACAGTGTTCAACTTGATTGTGTTCATTGATTGTTCTGCAATTGAAATGATGTTCTGCATCCCCTTGGCAGCCTGAACTCTCCTCCTTACCCAAAGAATTGCTAGCTCTGATGTAAAGATAAGTCAGAACAGAACACCGGTTTGTTAGATCATATTCTAAATATAAAGCTAAAAGATGTACACTGGCATAAAGTAACTTAAGCCCTTAATCCTTGATTTGCAGGCCAGAGACACTGTTACTTTGTAGTAACAGGAACTGTCAGTTAAGGTATCAAATGATCTTGGAATGTATTCCATCCATTTTTGCTCCAAAAAGTTTGTAAAACTCCACTGAAGAGCCTGCTACTTAAACTGAAGGGAAAGGTTTTCTCTCTATTTCCTGATGTGCTGGACACTGATCAAGTGAGATGTTGAGGCAAATAGAAGACGAATCCCTCCTGTCAAGGCTCTAACTGTGGCATATCTCAGAAATGCCAAGAGGGAGGGGACTATTTTTGTAGTGTTTCAGGTGTCTAACCTTGAGAAAAAACTTTATTCATTGTAGAAGGCCAACAAATTCACACGCACACACACACACACACATGTATGTTTGAAATGAAGGGGCTTTTAGCAATGATGCAGCAGACAAGTTCTTGTGAGTTTAGGGAGTCCCTCTAATGGCTTGTGTGAGATTTTTCTGGTACAAGAGAGTGGTGTCTGACACAAACTCTACCTAGAAAGTTTTTGCTTTCCAATAAAATTCTTCCTGCACTACAGTGTGTATCATGGCACCAAAAAAATGCCATTTTTGTAGCAGCTTTCTGATAACCTGCATGGACTCATATTAACACTAGTCTTTCAGCACCAGGAGCTCTTGAAGGCTTTGCCTGGAGGAAGGGAGTTGGATGCAAAGAATGTGCTGGAGATGAAGATACTCCTCAAGTGAGGTGGCTGTTATTTCTAGTAACAATTCTGCTTTCTGTTCTCTTTTCCATTTTCCTGTTTTTTCTTCTTTTTCTGTTCTTCAGGTTTTTTTTCTGTTTTTTTTTCTGTTTTTGTTTTTCTATTTCTCTGTTCCTGTTTCTCTTTCATTCTCTATCTTGTGTTCTCTTTTTTTTCTCCTGTTTTTATTTCTCACATAGAATACTATTTCTTTAGCATGACCTGTCTTTTATCCCCTTTTTTTGTGGCACTTGAATAACATGAGAAGAGAAAACTTGCAATGGCTTCAGGTAAGGACTAGCAGGAACTAATACTAATAGAAGCTGAAAGTCAGCTCTTTAGATCAGCCTTGAAGAATGCACTCTAGTTTATCAAGGTGTTGCTTAAATCATGTTTTAATTCCTATGATTCAAGTGACTGAAATGCTCACAGTGTTGTGTTTAAATACGATATATAGGTTTCAGCTCAGGCCTGAAACATGAAATTGGGCCTTGATGGGTGTTGTGTGACTGAGCCGTGGTCACAGACAGTAGAGTTGTGCAGTAAAGTGAGGGAAGCCTGGAGTGGCTTCTGAGGACTGTGCAGGGGAGTTCTCTCTAAGGTACGGTGTCTGCCTGGGCCGACATTCTGCAGCTCCATTCAGAGCGCTTGAGGGTGCCTGAATTTGCATGTCTTAACCTTTCCAAAGAGGGAGGAGAATTCCTTGATTCTTGTTTTCATGGGAACACCATGAGTTTGTCAAAAGTGTTGGCTTTGTGCCGAGTGCATTTTCTTTGTGTGGCTCTACTCTGAGGATGCTTTTTGCTGGAAATACTGAGGCAAAATCACACCCCTCAACAAGATTAATAATCTTGTGGAGTGGGAGAACAATGTTCTCATTCAGCTGCAGTTTTTTGGAGGAAATTGATCCAGGAAGATAAGAAAATCTGAGTCAAGTGATGGTTTAGAACAGATCATCACACTCCTCAATCTTAATTTTAAAGAATTCTTTGTAGATCTACAGAGTTGTTTTAAAACACATAATTTTAATGTTTGGAGTCAATTCTTCCAAATCATGCATGAGCCTTTCAGCGATAATGAAGGGGATATAATTGTTAAAAGCCTGGGTATGTTTTGGGGATTTTTTTTCTTGTTTCATTTGCAGAAAGGATGTGTGAAAAACAGATAAGCAAGCAAACAAAAGAAGGCAAGTTGATCTTGCAGCAGACTTAAACAGATCCACTGCATTTGCTCTCAAGTAATAATGCACAGCTGGAGGAAAGATGGGAGTCAGTTTCTGCCTTATAATAATAAAAAGTCATAATTTTCATGAATAATTCTCAAATAAGAATGTAAGCAGGGAAAATGGATCAAAAAGTTTTTATATCGTTCTCAGTATTGTAAGATTTCTTTTTTGTTTTCTCCCTTCTATATTCTTTTAAAGTTTGTTTCAGGAAGATAGGGAGAGTGCAACACCTGAGGCTGGATTCTCAGCCAATTTCTCACAGTAGTAAACTGTTTCCAGATTTGTCTCCTCACAGTGAATACCATTAAAGTAGAAGAGGAGTCTTTCTTCTTCCCGTAGTCATTTCACCATCCCGTAATTCTGCAGGAATATGTCACGTATGTTTGTCAGGCAGTGGACCCTGACTACAAGGAAATAGCTGCCTGTGCTGTAGGTTACGTGGCTGGGAGGGTGCCAGGTGCCCTTTGCTTTAAGCACAGCCTCTGTACCTGAGCGTGAGCACGGCTACGACCCCTCTACAGTGGATGAAGAGGTCGTGAGAGCTGTGCAGGGAATACAAGCTGTTTGCTCCTGCTTATCTCTCTCCAGTCTTCATGACTCATCAGATGTGACTGCCTTCAGTGTGAGTGGGCTTCTAGAGCAAGTTTTCATCTACTGTTATAGGTTTGTTCAGAAGGGGACCCCCCTTTCTGCAAATGTCATAGGAGGCAACACAGCACGTGGTGATGAGAACTGTGCTTGTGCCATTTGGTGACACAACACTGGGAACAACTGATATGCTAGCAAAAAAGGAAAAGGTACAAAGGATGTGTTAAAGGTTTTTTCTGTTTTCCTTATACATACACACACACAGATATTTTTGTTCACCCAGCCTTCTCTATACTGTCTCTATTGCAGTAGAAGGCAAAAATGCATAGAATCTATCTGTTTTTCCCACTGTGTGTTTTAAGATGTTTACAAGACACACTGCCCATGTTCATGCCTACTGCAAAGATGTAACTGGGCTGTGAGTGCAGCAGGGTTTCCAGGATCACATCTTGGTGTTACACAAATAGCTGATAGCACGTGGGCTGAATGAGAATGTGTGTGCATGCACGTGTGCATAGCTGTATTTGCTTATGGTTGTAGAATTGAATTATATTGCACCGCTTCAACAAATACAGGTAATATGTTATCTCTTCCCTCCATCTCTGTGTACTCAGTGGTAGTGAACCTTTTCATCTGAACTTTATCTATGTGCTTTGCAAATGTTAACAATTACGTCTCACTGTATTTGTGAGGTACACTAACTGTGGACTCTTATCCAGCTTACAGGTGGTGGCTGTCAACATGTAAGTAAGAAGTTGGTTAGTCTAAGGCTAAGCAGTACATTTGTGGTCATGTCCTGGAGAATCTGAAAGTTTCTCCTTTCCCTGTCCCATGTGGAGTCTGTAGCTTTTCTGGGATCAGCTATATAGGCTAAATGCTGAAAGACCGAATGCCTTTCAACCAAGGCTTGTTCTTTTCCTTCGCCCACCCTCTCTATGAAACAAGTGCATCTGCTGCCAGAACAGGCTTGCTCCACAAAAAGAGGTGGAAATTCCTCTCCCAGGGCATGCTCTCTTCTTGCTGATGGCATCAAATATGAGGTTTTGGCTGGTATTGACAATGAGAGAGAGAGATGGGGACACTGAATGGTGATCAGAATTCAATTTTTACTGAGCACTACATGTGCTTATATACCATTTACAGGAAGGCATGTAATATCTTCCTACAATTATTTAGTCAACCATCACATAGACAAACTTCACATTTCGACTTAGTAAAATCTTATTTCCCGTAACCCAGACTTGATTCAATCTTCTTGCAGTCAGAGCTCTGTTTGCTCTTGCCAGGGCATTCTCGTTATCAAGCTGCATATGCTGATTAAATCTGCAGTACTATCAGTCTCATTTGCATTACCCATATCCGCAGGCTATAATTTGGCTGAAAACCCATTGTAAGTTGCAAGCTGCAATTACTTTTTATTCATTCTCATCTTTTAGTTTCAAACATCTTCTTTCCTAGGCCTTTTCTCCCTGCTCCTTTGCAGCTTCAGAATGAACAGCAATAACTGAAGCTCTAGTATTGATAAATCTTTGGTGGACAAGGAGATGGAAAGATATATGTGCTGCCATGCACTGCAAACTTACTCTGTGAAGTGCTATTGGATTGTATCAGAAATGCACCAATCGCAGCAAGAACTATAAGGCTTTCACCATAAGTGGCAATGACCACGTGTATGATGTTTCGGTTTTTTAATGGAGTAGACTTAGTATAAATGTTCCTAATATTCCTAATGTTCCCATATAAAAGTCTTGCCTGCATAGCAGTCATTAAGCTGCGTTGTTCAGAGCCAAAAATGACCACCTTAATTTCAGTAATGTCTAAGTTCATGTAGTTTTGAAGCTGAATTTAATTTCTCTGGGGTTGTGCTTTCAAACCTCCTATAACTTAGGACATAAACAAGTCTCTGATGATAAAACATTTAGCTCATTAAGGGGCTGAGATTCAAAAAAATTCTCCCTGAAAGGAGCTATATGGAATAATATTTACAGTAAGTACTGACAAGGCTTTATGAAAACACAGCAGAAGAAAACTGGCAATATCAGAGGCATCAGAAGTATGTGCTGGCTCTCAAATGTGCCTTTCTCCTGGTGACTGTAGTGCCCACAGCCTTGGCACAGTGGCTGCAGTGCCGGGTGTTCCAAACTGACTCTGTCAGCTTGTGAATTACTTCCATAGTTTTCTTCTGAAAGCTGTGATGCTTTCAGTTTTAAATACAGGAGGTGCCCGCTGATTCTCAAGGGACTGAGTCAAAGAAATCAGCCAAGAAGCACACCCAGTGTATCAAAGGGCAGCTCCTACCTTGGGTGTAGTGGAATCCATCCTCACCAGAGTTTTACAAGCTCAGTATTTTTTCTCTTCTGTCTCAGGTGATATGCAGTCATAAGTGGCATATGGCAACAGATTTTAAGCCCATTGAAGAATAAAGGTAACTGCTGAGCTGGTGCAAACCTTTGTTAGAGCATGAAATCTCTTTCTGCAAGATGTTGCAAGATCGCTCAGAAAATCTTTACTAGCACTTTAACAGCTTGCACCCAAGAATGCTTGGGTGTTTCTGTGCCTGTGCAGTAAGCCTCTGCAGATTTCAGTATCTACCCCCAAGCTGCTGAGATGCACTTGTAGCAACTTGGGCTGAGCACGAAAAGGAGAAGAGCAAGTTATAAGGACTTTTATTGTTTCTTTGCTTTTGAACATACGATGACAAAATATTTTTCCCTCCACAGCATAATCTTGATAATGAATTTTTTTTCTGTAGCTGTTTGTTTCATACTGTGTTGTGCACGAGGTGCCTGTCAGCCCATTTCTTCAGGCTGTGGAGGTCCCTCTGGATGGCAGCACAACCTCTGGTGTATCAGTCACTCTTCCCAGCCAGGTGTCATCTGTGCTGACAGTGCACGTTGCCCCATCATCTGGGAACCTCAAGGCAAACCTCTCATTTGGCTTTTGTTTCCAAATGTGTTGGATGCTGCTGTGACCTTCGTGTGAATTATTATTTGATCTTTTAATTTCATTTTTATTGTCGGCTGGATAATAAAAAATGCTTTTGTTTGCATCAAAGCAAGAATTTGGGCATCCGGCCTTTTTCTCTTGTCCTATTTTGCAGAGGTCAGCATAAGGCTGACTTCTACTACCTTTCTGTCATACAGTGTTGGAAATCAAAGCATCCACATCTCTAGCCTGGGGTTCCCTTTTAGCAAACTAATTATCTCACCAAGGGAAACTTGAATGTCCATGCCTTTGTACTGTCTAGGAATATTAAGGGGACAAGCTCTCCCTTTTGACTGTTCAAGGGCCCCATTCAAACGGTGGGATCTTTGAAGTGGAATGGCCCTAAATTTGGAGTCAAACACCATTTGACTGCTGAGATTAGCTCAGTGGGTTACAGCATGGTGTTATTAACACCAAGGTTGTAAGTTTGTATCAGCCATTGAAGAGTTGGATTTGAGGATCCTTGTGGGTCCCTTCTAACTCAAGATAGTCTGTGATTCAGGAAAATAGGTAAGTAGAATATAACGAATACCATTAGTCTTAGTACCACTATCTCCTTTTCATTTGCTCAGGAGTGTTTCCATTTCTTTCCATTTAGAGTCTGAACCCTCTTGCCTTTTCCTTCCCTTTGGTTTGGATGAGACACCACTGATGGGTGAAAAAGATCTTTACTGGCTGTATCCATCTTAGGCCTCACCACTTACCTGCCTCCATGTCTGTGTGTTACTGAGATGATAGGTGAAAAAAGCTGTCAGAGTTCACTTACTAATGGTGTCTTTGTTTACTTGTTTCAGTTGTTTCCTTAGTGGGAAGGAGACTTCTCTGTTCACCACCATCCCCCACATCTGCATTTACGTGTCTTTCTCAGCTTTACTTAAAGGAGTTGTTAAGGAGTTCATAAGGAGTGTCAGCATGGTCAGAATTATCCTTAAAGAGTAGTTTAAAGCAGATTACCATATCACTAATAGTCTAACACTATAATATATATTTATTGCTATTACTGTGATTCTGTTGTTGCAGCAAGGTCTTGACCAGATTCTCAAAAACTTTACTGCAAGGTCAGAAATATAAAAGTCCAGTCAGCTCTTAAAGCTGGATTCTTAAATAGGAAATGAAATCAATCTATGAACTATTGCAGGCAATCTACTTTGGACAGGACTTCTTGCTGGCACTATGGTAAGATGGGTATACTGGAGATAAGAAACTCTTGAAAGAGAATTTTTGCATCACTTGTTTTCAGGCAAGGAAAGCACGGGAGCTTTATCTCCCCGTGTAGCCAATGCAAGGATTGTTGTGGATGCCTTTGAAAGGAGCAGTGTAGTGGACTGAAAATTAATGCTTTGCCTTATCACATTTGAACTCATTGCTGCTTTTTTATTTTTGCCTTAGTCTAACTGGGTTCTCCTGAAGGACTGTAAACCTCTTTGCTTCAGCTTTGTGTCTCTGGATACAGAGCTGAAGAATATTTTGAAAAATGAAATGCTTTTGAAAAATAGTTCTCTGTAAACCTATCTGCTTTAGACTACTGCTTCACATGAAAGAATCATGACCTGCCACAACTGTAGGCATGTGTCCATGTGGAAATAACAAACTTGCACATTCTGCTCTTTAATATAGTCCTGTAAACAATTGTAGACAGCTTATCATGGCCAGATATTAACTAAACTATGATGTATGGTTCGGGACTTCTTTGGGTTATGGGATTGGGGTTTTTTTGTTGGTTCATGACCTGTTCATTGGAGCTGTTTTTTTTTTTTTTTTTTTTTTTTTTCTTTTNTTTTTTGTCATATCCATTGCTCCATCCACCACCCACCCCTACCCCAAGGGAAGCTACAGATGGGAAATGAGAAGTATAGAGACATTTACTATGGTTAGGGATTATGGACTGGCATATGAAAGGTCTCCTCCCACTTTAGTCAAAGAAAAAAATAGGTTAACTCAAGTAGGAGTAGTATGCTGTGCATTATTATTTAGACACTTATTTTCCGCAAGGATGATGGGATCGGGTAAAAACTGTTGAAAATATCACTTGCTGTTTCATTTTTGTCAGTTCTGGCATTTGGGAAGGAACAAGAACAGTTCCATGTTTTCGTTCTGGAAATATTACTAATAGCTCATAGCAGCTGGAGGAGATGCAGTGGGTAGAGCAGGAAAGTACAAACACATGGCAATTTGAAAGATTTATCATAGAATAAAAGTTGATGATCTTTTATTTATTAAGAACATCAATCAATGTCTGTTCTGGAAGAAGGAAGATATTATGAATAGGAATGTAATATTTCTTTAATTAACTTAGAAGTGTTCAGAGTGGGATGTTTGTAATGCTGCCTTGGACTCTGAAGCAATATGCTGACATCCAACAGACTCAGGAACTGGCTTTTTTACTCTTGCTCTCTTTTCTCATAACATCTCTTTTGGATTCTACTGCTGACAGCATAATGATGATTAATTTCACTTACTGGATGTTGAGTCCCTTTTAACCTTGCTGAGCAGTTCGTGGGGAGAGAAACTAAGTCTTAAGTTTTGTGAAGTCCAAGTGTGAGGAAGAACTGGAAAATGTCATAGACTCCTATGTCCTGTTGAGCTGTACACATAGAGTATTTCCCTTGTGGCTCCCCAGACTTTATCAGTTACCAGTTTGTCAGACCTGTTTTCCCACAAGTATCTGTTCCTTGAATATCTCCAGGAAGTATGGCTGCTTCTTCATGTGCTCATGTGTGGTGATGCAGCTGTGGCCACAGAGCCAATGTATCAAGCCCAAGCCTTTGTAACACTCCTGGCTTTCTTCTGTCAGTTTAACATATCTTGGATCAGGTTGAAATGCAGAAAAAAAAAACAACACTACAGATTGCATTTCTTTTAGTGTTTTATGTGTTGCACTACCTGAAACATGGTCTTGCAGTAGTAACATTACCAAGGGCTGTTTTAAGTTTTCGTGATACTATTTAATGGCAAATACTAACTATATAGTACCATAAAGCTTGCTTTAAAAGGAAAAAAAAAAAGCAAAGATTATTTTCTCAATAATTCATCTGATGCTCTTGATGCATGCCATGGAGGTTACAGTAGCTTCTAGACAGTGCTGTGGAGCTGCAGGCATGTAAGCAGTGAAGAGTGGGATGGAGAGCTGACAGAAATCAGGAATCAGTTTTCTTCTCATGTACCTTCACATATTCACTTCCATGGTAGAAAATGCTTCCTAATGAGCAGAGTAAATTTTGTGCAAAATTGTCGTCTTTCCCTTTGGCTAAAAGCATTTCAAGCAGGTAGGTTGTCACAGAGATTATTTTAGTTCCCTCCCGTTTTGTGAGACAGGAGAGAGACACAAGAGTGGGGTGTCCTGGTCTTGCTTCTTCTTTCACACGTGTTGTTCTCACCAAGTAAAAAGTCCTGAAAGTTGTTTTCAGTTTCTTTATGTAAGATCATAGTGCCCTGGTCAGAGAGACTGCATCATTTTTCTCTCTGTCATATTTGGTTGAGATGTAAATTTAAAAATCAAAACACCTGTTAGGGTGGATTAGCTGACTTGTTAATACATTTGTGTCATGGTTTAATCCTGGCCACGAACTCAGCTGCACACAGCTTCTTGCTCATAAAATACTTCTGTTTTTCTTTTTTCTTCTTCTGCTTTTGTTTCTCTGCTTTCTCTTTTCCTTTGTTTTAATTTCCTTTGTTTCATTTTTTTTTTTTTAACCTGCAAAGATTTTTCTGGAACTAGTAACTCCAAAATCTAAACCCTGCTGCTAGTGCTATGAGCTATCATTATCTCTTTGGCACTTGACTTCTGCAAGTACCATGACCACTTAACCCAGTGTCATGGGCTGAATTTGGCAATTCTGACTTTTCAGAAATAGCTTTCCTGCTGTCAGTGGCTCAGGCTTTTGACAATCCTTTTGTTTTTGATGATCCACTCATCTTTCAAGTGATGCTTTCAACCTGGCTCAGCTTTTCTCTTTGTTGTCTTTACGGGCACAGAGAGGAATTCCTCTCTGGCAGGGCCAGTCTGGAAGAATAATAAATATGCCCACTTGGAAACCTCTGCTTTATTTTCCTGTTTCTTTCTAGTGCCTGCCTTAAAATTCTCCATTAGTTGATGTGATGATTTTTTCTGTTTGATTGTGAGGTCAAAGTTCTTGTTCAGTTGATGTATTTTCACATAGCAAGGTCACTGTCTCAGCAATTAGCTATATATCTCTCAGTCACTTTAGTGAAGTACCTGTTTGGATTGTGATATTTTTCATTAAAAATGAAACAGAAAAAAAACACACCCCAAAACTCCCATAACCCATTAATCAACTGAGTGGAAAAAGGGAAAATAAAACCAACCCCAAAAAAACCTCCTCTACTCATTGCCTATTATCCTCTAATATAATTTGCTACTAGTTTTTACCTACTCTTAAAAGTTCTGGCTGGCTTTTGTCAAGCAGACATTTATTTCAAGATGTTCTTTCCAAGTATTTTGTGATCATCTCTTGATAATGAAGCTGATGTGCAATCCAGCAGCTTTCTGCCTTTTCCTGGAGTGGTACTTCTGTTCTGCCTGGCAGATCTCATGCTGTGTGCTGATTGCTTCTTCATTCACTGCTTTATTTTTCAGGATGTGGTAGCTGGCTTCCAGCTCCCATCAACACTCAAGCTGCAGTGTGCTGAGACAGTATCCTGTAGAAGCTTACTCCATTTGTTATCTCAGGTGGCAGATGTACTTGGAGGTATTTTTTTGAGAAAATATCAGGTAATTTTATACCCTAGATTATTGCTCTGATAATGCAGTAGGATTTTTACCTCTTTGGAGTCAGTGACAGACAATGTGTCACTTGTTTACAAGTCATTCACAGTACATAACCTGGTTTTATTCAATTTTATATATTTTTTCCTATGTCTTAGTCTTAGTGTATGTCTCAGGTTTAGTTACCATATACATTTTTTTTATTCAGAGGCTTTTCCTCCCTATGTGAAATTTCAACCTTCTCCCTTTTTCATGAGTCTAAATGTTGTTTATAATAAAGCCCCCAGACTCATCTTATTGTAGGTTTAATTTGAACTATTTAGTAGAGACTTTAGCATGGGAAAAAAAAGTGCTGATTTTCTCTTTGGTATCTGTTTTCCTGTCAATTTGCTGCTGTCTATTTTGTTTGTTGGGTTTGTTTGGTTTTTTTTTTAAGGGTATGACTAACCTTTACTTTTTACTTATTGTGGTTTCTTTAATGTCATCTGTGAGAACTCTCAAAGTTATCAGAAGTTGAATTTGTTCCTGAAACCCCTGATATGATGATTCTATGCATAAGGTTTTTCCATCGAGTTTTCTACATGATGTTACTGCTTTTCTAATTTTATTTTTTCTGTATCTTGTACGTTTGCTATTGACTGAGTGCTGGTTTCTTTTCTGTGTCACTTGCATGCCCCTTTCTACTCAGTGTTCTTGTTTGTGTACAAGTTTGTTTCTCAGGTCTGTGCAAGTCTCTACTGTTTGCTAGAGTTTGCATCTTTCTGTGCTTTCATTTCAGCTGTTGCCTTTCCTTTTCTGTTATTAATGCCATCTGTTCATCTCTGGAAACTGGGTAGTTACACAAGCCTGTCTTTTTTTTGTAGCTTGACAAAATATTATTGTGGGATTCCTTCAACATCTTGATAACCCTGTTCAAAATGTAATTTTTCACACATGCCGTTTTTCCACGGCTTTAAACTGCTTTTGGAAGGTTCCCAGGATTCCTCTCCCTCACCCCCCACAATATTCTGTTTCATTTAAATGCCCGGGCATTGTGTTGCACCAGTTTTTAATTGCTGCTCCTTGCTCCACTGCGCTTAGCTTCCCTCTCCCAATCTTTTTCTCTCTTATTGCAATTGCATGGTACCTCTCTTTATCTAGGGAAACACTACTTATTATACGTCTTCCCTTTTAAAGTTAATCTGCTTGCAAATAAGAATCTGATCCACTAAAAGACTCTCATTGGTTATATTTTATTTATGCATTTCTTTCCAATACTCATAACATCTCATTTCATGTCTGTTTCTGCATTCTAGATCTATATCCAGCTTTGCTTCACCAGGGAGTCACAATCACACTCCATTTTTTCTAGCCTTCTTATTGCTTCCAGATGCAAACAATTGTCTTTTTTAGCCTGCATTAAGGCTTGTTTTTTTGGTTTTTGTTTCTTGGGGTTTTTTTAATACAATGTAGAAATGGGATTGAAGTTTACAATCTTTTCTGTGCTTCTACAGGGGCCTGTAAAACTGTGGTCAGACACATCTCTGGTAACAGTTCTCCGTTCCCACAGTGCTTTGATAATTGTTAGCCAGCACATTTGGACAGTAAAAGCCATTTCATACACACCTGGGATTTCCTCTTATCTGATACCTTTAATGTACTATCTCATATGTAAGTTTTCAACAGTAAGTGGTAGTGTTTTAAGAGTGTTTTAACTGTTTTAAATATCTGTGAAATCGGATTCAGAGAAGTCAATGAGACTTGAGTAAGATAAGGTAAATCAATAGAGGGACTCTACCTGCCCAGGAAAATAAAAGTCTTTCAGCTACTTCCAGCAGAAAATCTCCAGTACCAAGCATGTCTCCTTTATCCTGTCTTGTGTAAACTGACACATAATTTTGGAGAACGGGGATGCAGGTTTTTGTGAGAAGCCTGTGCAGAGCTTGCTGTAGGAAGCTCAGCAACACATTTCTGTCTCAGGAACATATGTCTGGCCATGCCATGGGCAGAGATGGACAGTGCAAAGGAAAATCTCTGCTGACTTGTCTCTCCTTGTAGGCTTTACTACAAGACTAGTGGCTCTTCTAGTATACGACTTTATATTATTACCTTCCTTTTCTGTTCTGAACAAAGGAAACTGCTTTATATTAAAATTAAAGACTGACAACAACCCTGTGAATTAAGAATTTCAAAACTCAGCAAGTGTTGAGATTGCAACATTAACCTAATCAAATCCTGATCTAAGTGCAAGTCCTTGATATTTAATGCACACAGGCTACTATTCAAAAGGCAACTGACAAATCCATAGGTCCAGTAAAACACTCTGAACAGGTTTACACTAGTGAGTTGACTTTGAATCTTGGTTATCTTTGAATCTTAGCTTCAGCCTCCAATAATTTGCTTTGTGTGTGGGGCCTCAATGTGTTTATAATCCCAGAGCATGTAACTGAGTAACTTTGCAAACTAAATGTGCCGGATTCCTATGATGGTTTTCATCTTTTAGTTATTTAACAGCTCTTGATTGAACATTTCTGGATTTTTTATTCTTTTCTTCTTGAAGTCTTCTTTGAAATTGAATATTTGTGTGCTGTGACTTGCTACACCACTCCACAGAAGTCATAGCATAACCAAATGCTGACATATATAGTTTCCCTGCTTTTCTCATCTGACTTGTTGACATGTACAAAAATCCCAGTAACCCTTCAACCTCATACTCAGTGTTTATGTTCATGTCATCATCCTGACTTTCTCATCATCACTGTTTACTTGGTTAATCTCTTTTGCTCACATTTGGCTTTCATATTTGACTCTATGTGCATGACTTTACATCAATGTGCAGAGTTGTGTATTAGCTGCACACACAGAGGCTGCCTGTTCAGTCAGAGGTCACAGTGGGCTTTTGGAGCACCTCCTGCTCTGTCTCAGCAGTAAAGAAATGCCTGTAGAAGTGGCCTGGACTTGCTTTCCTGTGCAGGTTTCTGAGCACAGGATGAGGTGGATACATTTCCTCCAAAAAGTCATTTCACACGTAGAAAATACCACCACTGATGAAGGTCTGGAAAAAATAAAGTTGTTTAGCCTCAAGGAAAGAATAGTAATGGATCTTACAAAAGAAATAGAAATACACTACACAGCTGGACCATTGAGGACTCAGTTTAAATACTTGAAAAACCCTTGTAATAACAAGTATGATGAAGCCTTGCCATGACTTCCCTAGGCAGTCTTAATCACGGTTGTCTTGAAGAATAGGCTGTATGAAGGCAGGTGTAACTAATCCCAACTCCGGATAAGGTGAACTGAGTTCCCATCCAAGCCTTTTCTTCCATTTCTGGTGCAGATAGCCTCCTGCAGAGTAGTTCACCTGAAATCATGATCAGTACCCTGCTAAAAAGGCAGCACTTTCTGCCACTGCTGACATCTGTATGAAATTGAGACCTTTATAAAGAGACAGTTATATGAAAAGTTCTGCATTAAAGGCTGCAATTACCGCAATTAACTTTTAGTATTTTTAGTGAGGAGCTGTGATTAGCAGTTGATGTTCATGAATCATGCAGGTAAGCATTCAGACTTGCCACTTATTAAGAACACTAGCAATTTTTTCAGAACAAATTATTTTAGAGTAATTAATAACAACCCCAGAGGGCTACCAAATCTCCACAAATGAATGCTTGAAGGGAAAACAATTACAGATCTAATAGACATCAAAACATAAATCTCATGTGCCATGGCTGAATAACAAGATTTGACTATCAATTTTTACTGCTTGGAAATGAGTTTTCTTTAAGCATAGTCAGTAATTACTTTAATTATTTCAGTTTATTTCTGGAAGTGGCTTTTAATATGCATCTGTGTACTTAAAGAGCCATTCAAAGTAGTTAGAGCTTGGTGGTGTATCAACAAAAATAATGTACTAACTTTACTATGCCTGTGTGAATTTGCATAAAACATCCTTTTTTAAAACCGCATTCCAAATCACAGTCATCCTTTTCTAAGAATGTAAAGTTCAGTAACTGAAGCAAGAGCCAGGTGCTTTTTTATTGGCAATCAGAAGAAATACAGCACATAAGTGCCTGGTTTCTAGTGGGGAAGTACAATAGCAGTATGGATGTGCAAGTGTGCATGAAAAAGTAAATTAGGTAAATTAGTAAATTAGACACAAGTGCCTGATTTAATTGGCTTCATTTTTGCAATTTATAGTAACTACATAATCTCTTTAGCTCTGATCTCCTTCAGTGTCCCCAGCCCCCTTAGTTTCTCAAAATTAATTTTTGGACAGCTTCTTAGCACTTTCTTTTGTGTCAAATCATCTACAGAAGCAAAAATGAAGCTATTCTGTGAGAAGTGTTCTGCAGTGCTGAACCTCATAATTAGGTACAGTAGCTGTGGGTTTCAGTTTAAATTCTTCTCACCTGAGTAAAAGAGAGGGCATGAGACTGTTTTGGTAAGAAATCACAAGATCACTTGGAATTTATACATAATAGCTGACTTTCTAGTGACCTTTTCTTGGGAAAAAAAAAGTAAAAGAGAAATTTTTGTGAAACACAGTGATCAGGACCAAATCAAACTGTACTACAATATTTTTAATTTAAGCGCATTTCTTGTGGTGATGGTTTCCCAAAGTTTTTTGTACTCACTACTAGTTGTAGTTAGTTCAGTCAAAGTAACTGTGGACTGACTGATCTTATTTTATTCCCCCCTCTCTTTTGAATGTCACTAAGAAGGCTTAAAAATGAAGTCTAAGTGAAGGAAATAAATTGACATTTCTTGAGAAAAGAGCAATGTTGAGCAGGCCACTAGAGAAATGCAATGTTTCAGTTTGCCATTGTGAGATAGATAGATAGATAGATAGATAGATAGATAGTGTGTAGCACATGAATTTAGTGCATGGGCTCAGTTTTTGCAATATGTACCATTCGTATCAGCCCAAATAATGCAATCCACTTGTGCTTGATCTCAAGGTGGATGAGGGGACACTCACTTTGCAATAAAAGGATGCTTAGAAGTCTGACAGGGCAGTGGAATGTTGTGTTGGTCTACGGATAAGGCATGCACAAAACAAATCAGTTTTGAACTAAAAGCAAAAGCTACTGTAAAAACGTCCTCTTTGCCTTGAAGAAACTTCCTTTCTGCCTTTAGACCTCTTGTGCTGTCACCCCATTTACCTCCACTACAGCTGAACTTGCAACTTCCCTCTAAGAACATCTCCTGTGTCTGCACTTTGTAGATCTATTGTTTTCCTCTTATTGTGAGAGTTATACCCACTGACAGCTCTGGAAAGGTTTATTTAGATTCTAAGTTAAGCAATGAAGTTATTTCTGAAGAATGGTTACAAGATGTGGTTTTCCCTGATGTCCAGTCATAGCTTTTGTGCCTCCTGTTCTTGAGAGGAGATTTAGTGGACCTCTGAATCAGGAGCCTCTACCAGTGAGGCTTAGTTGTGAATTTGGAGGTGAAGAAGATTCTGAGACTGGGGCCAGAGCAAGAGTCTGTGAAGGGTTTGAATCTCTCTGTGCCAGCACCACTGACACATACCAGCAGAGTTGAGAAATCAAGATTTTAATTTCCCTTTTTCTTGGACTTTTCTAAACCAGCAAGGGGATCACACTTGCTTCTTGGCCTCACAGTTCACAGCCCCATGGGACTTCTTCTCTGCTAATCATGACTACACAGATTGTTTCATGAAGCCACACCATTTGCTGACACAGGGCAGGAATGTGAAAAACAAGAAGGCTAGACATCTCAGAAATGCCAAAGGTGAAAATCCCTACATAACATGACTGCTTTTTATGGCAATTTAGCTAGTGGAAATGAGGGGGAGAGCCAAAAAGCCTTTTACAAGTCGGGTTTCCACAGACCACGAACAAACAGTGAGTTCTTGGTCTGGAAACTGTAATAGAAACTGGCTCAGACAAGCCAGCCCAGAGCAAGAGCCTGTGGCTGTACTTTCCCTCATTATCCCTCCCCATTTCACACACACGCACACGCACACAAAAGCACCTCAAAAGTCACTGCCTGAGTTAACACCTGACCGCTGGTAAAAAGTGCAGCCTTAATTCATGGCCATTCCCTCTAAATCATCAAAAGAAAGGTCTCAGACCATCTAGTGGTTAAGATGTGGGGAGTTGTAGAAGCTTTGTCCAGGGGTAAGGCTCTGTGTACTGGCATTGGAAGCTGTTGGAAAGAAAGCTAAAGTGGTTTTGATCTTTGCGGATGAACATGTCCTGAATACATTTTGAACCTATTTCTGCTCTAGCCTGACCATGAACATTTCCTCTGGAATCAAAATTTCTGGCTGTTGCTTCCAGTCTGAGTTCTTGCTGTATTTCCTCATTTTCCTTCCTGTTGTTTTTTTTTTTTCCTGTGACCTTCCTATGTGATGCCTTTTCTCTTACAATTTCTCCTCGTCTCACCATCATAGTAAATATTTCTTCCTTGTTTTGTTTCCAGAAATGTGTTTTAGAGACAAAATACAACGTAATTTTTAAAGGTCCCTCCTTTCTGCTTTCCTGCTTTCTGTGTCTCATATCTCACACCTCCAGTCTCCCAGCAGGTATGTTTAAGATTTTCATGTTTGATATAACCAAAGTGTTTTTACCAAGTCAGAGGCAGTCATGTAAAACAGTGAGGATTACAGCAATTTTGTGCTGTGTACAGGGACTGATGTTGGTTGCTCTGGAAAACAACTTCTTTCTCTGCTGAATGCCTAAGGGTATTATTTCACAAAATGTACACCTACTTAAGAAATGTCAGTCTGCAGGGGAGCAACTGGAAGCCAAAGCATGTTATGGCTCTTTCCCTGCTCAGCTACTCTCTGGCTGGGGTATAGCTGGGGTTTGCAGCCACTCAGCTTATCATAAAGAGCATATGGAGCTGTTTGAGTGTCTGGGGTAGGAATGCTCTTTCTTAGCTTTTACTGCCAAATGGAGTGACAATATCTTCTGATTATGTTCATGCCACTTAGTCCCCAGCTGTGAACTCAAGGTGGGCAGCAACCTCTCTGTGCCTGCTGATGAAATGCTGTATTTCTCAGAAGTGTGGAGTGGGTGGGAAAGTTTCCAGGAAAGAATGGATTTGTCTTTGGTACATCTCAGATATGATGTAACTAGTGCCCTCATCACTAGCTGTGAGCGGGAGTAACCAAGTCTGGGTCTGAAAATACAGTTAAATTTCTGGAATGTTTCATGTCACATTGACTTAAACAAACTGTAATTCTGAAAAGTACAGAATAAGAAAATATTCTGTGGATGAGGGGCGGGTCAGAAGGCATGGTTGGTTCCCTAGGCTGCTGAGATGAGATATGCAGTTTCCAGTTTAGCTATCCTACTAACATAAAAAAGGCAATGCCCTATCAGTCAATTTTGTAGGACTTTATTAAAATGTGCATTTGGGAAAAAATCCAAATACTGGGTCATGCCCACCTAAGGCAGTTCTGTTCACAAACTGTTTTTGTTTAAATTTCTTAACCAAAGTTTGTTTCCAGTGTTTTGTCAAATGGCTGATGGAAGACTAATGTTCAAGTAAGCTAAGCAGGATAACTTTATTTCTTCACTACAAAACTCGATGCAAATGAGTACTTGAGAGAGCACTGCTTGCTTTGGAGTCAGATTAATCTTGCTGAAGCTCATGCAACAGAAAACCATCCAACAAAATCACTGTAGGAAATCTACTGCTTAAAGAGTTAAGCCAGAACTTCACATTGTGTGGGGAAGACTGGGTTAATATGGTCAGCATGCTTCAAGGACATTTCTTCCTTATGGATATTAGCCCTACTTATGCATGAAAGGTAAGAACACTTCAGACTATGTATTTGCAATCATTATCTCAGTCAATTACTCATTCAAATTGAAACATTTAAGGATAATCTCCATTTTGTAATTAGAGTTATTAATCTGTTCTTCTAGTTTTCCTGCGCAACTCATGGTTCCTAGATTACTTTGAACTTTCTTCCTAAGGCTCTGGCAATTTAAGGATCTCTTTTATTTCCTTATCAGATTTGGTGCTGCGTGGGGAAGTTTCTGTGTACACGGAGTTGATGCTTTGCAGTTGGGTGAATGCGTGCAATGATTACAGATCAACACTACTGTTAGTAACACTAATGGAATGAGCACTGAAGGAAAAATAATATTTCCATATAAACAAAAACTAGTAGAGCCTGGGTAAAGGTGTGCAACTGGCAGATGTATATATAACATTTTCTAATCTCCTTTTCACACTGATTATTGTGCTCAGCACTTGTTAGTGTCATGTGGAACTGGAGATATCCTTACATTCTTCTTCCTCCATCAAAGGTATTTTTTCATTTTGCGTCTTCCATCAAAAGTGTTTTAAACTTGGTGGTTTGGTTCCTTTGTAATAAGCCTGGATTCCCCTAATGTCTCATATCCAGTTGCCACCCAGAAATAATTACTTTTATTGCATTTAAAATAACGACTCACTGTGAGTGTTATTAAGTAAAACACACTATGGAATGAGTACCACTCAGTAATGACCTTACTGTTGTTTTGATGTTTTGCCATTTCTGCAGAAGTTCTCACTTTAGCTTACGTTATTCACCAGTTTATATCAGCAGTGACTGATGTGACATGACAAGATGACAGAGCTTTGCCCACTACCAGCCAGCTCCATCACTCATGAATGCTAACAACAGCACTGGGAAGCAACTTGTGGAAGAATGGCTTGTGCTCTGCCTGCATTGCTGCAGGCATCTCTAAAGTTACCATTTTTATGAGATTGCTGAGGAAGTGATGGATTTCAGATGCAAGGGATATTTTACAGGGCATTGCTACTGCAGTGTGCTATGAGATATTTGTGACTTTTGATTGCCTTAGGGCTATGTCTAATATCATGAGTCACTAATTCAAGTCCAGAATGTTCTAATGGCATATTAACATTAATGAGGAAATACTGGGAAATCTGAAGACAGCCTGAGCACACCAGTAATTCTCCTACTTGAAATGTTGATGAAGTAATGGCTAACTGGGCATTGAAAGGTTAGCACCACTGAGACAGTAAAATTCTCTTTCAAGGAGTAAATGGTTTGATTTATTGGGCTCTTTCTCTAATTTGGATATCTTTTCTTTTAGTAAGTAGATTCTATTTATTCACTCTTATTGTTTCAAATTTGTCTTCATTTTTATCTACCTCTGTATTCTTCTAACACGATTAGCAAGTCTGCAGTAAAATAGAGAATGTTTTAAACCCCCAAGCTCATTGTTTGGAAAGTATTTAAACACAATTACTGGAGTTGTTACAAGCTATTTGTCATAGAAGATATTCAAACTCTCACCTGGGAACTCAAACCTGGAAGACTCATGCTGGTTTTATTCTTAAATTAGATCACGTTGCCATTCAATGCAACTGTGGTATGCAGCATATCTTAGTGTTTACTTCTCATTTATGTGAACTTTCTTCTGATCATGATGTTGTCAAGATTATTTCAATATTCTACATATCATATCTTTTAAGTTTGGATCTAGGTCTATATTCTAAATAATCTCTTTAGCAAAAGGGAAGTTCTTTAAAATGTTTTTCAAATAAGGGGATAAGCTTTCTTCAACCACCTGGTCTTCCTGTCAGCACCCAAGACCTAAATCTTTCTATCTGAAGACATACAAGCAGTGAGAGGCCATGGCACAGGAAGACATCAAATTAAAGATGAGGAGAAGCTCCATTTCGGAGGTTGGATGTCTCTGAAACGGATGTTTTCTAGATTTTCAGGACATCATAGCAAATTGAACTCATCAGGCAAAACAAACACATAAAAAATGTATCCTTTGTAGAGCATCAGTTGATTGGTTTGAAAAACAACTGAATTTCTAAAGTGTTTAAGGAACCCTGCAAGGGAGGAATGGGAGTAGGTCAGGTGTTCTTATAGGGCAGGACACTCCTGGCTATTGTTTTTTGACTTTTAAACAAGAAAAGTAATATTTGTGCAGCGTTAAAAACCGGTTGTCCCAGGTCCTCCATGTTAGTCCTCATTACTGTCAGGGACTGCCTACAATTCTGGTTGTTTAAGATTTTAAATTTGAAAAAATGAGTAATGTAAAACTTTGTCTTTTTTTGAAGACACATGAGAAGGACTAAACACAGTTTTTTATTGCTTGCTGGGATCAAATATCTACAACCATAATATGGGAAAATGCTCTATAAAGAGGCCATTTGAACAGAAATAAATCTCTGTTTAAAAACAGTGCCACCATTCATTCATAAGAAAAGTTTTAGTGGCCTCATAGTCTCATTAGAAAAGATTTGTCTCTAACCAGAATGCTGAACTCATCTAAGGTAAACACAGTTTATGATGACAACAGAAAAATTTTGCTGGCAGAAATTCATGGCCTTGCAAGTATACACGAAGGAATACTTTAATAAAGTACTTTCCTTCTAATGGAAAATTAAAAAGCCATTACCAATTTGTCACTTAAGAAAGAAATAGATCAACCCCCTCAGACTCCATAGTATGAAAACTGGTAAAAATTTCTAGTGCAGACCTCAAAATGATAAAGCTAAAGGAAAACATCTCCATAGTATAGAGGCAGACAGATTAGAAATAAAAATTCTCTTTTGCTTATATAAGCTACAAACACCCCTCTTTTTACAGATTTAAAAACCTACAGGAAAGAAAAGTGGCTTCTTAAATTTTTTTTTAAGGTATATCTAAGTTAGTTTGATCTATAGCTAATTCTTTGAAAGCACTGACAAAGATGTGGGTGTTTTTGTTGAAAGATATTTGTAACATCACTGCTTGATTTGGGTTAATGAATCAGGAAAAGCTTTTCAGCATGGTCTGTTCAGTATCAACCTGAGATCATTAAGGAATCTTCCTGTACATGGACCACCCCAGTTCCCCATAAACCAAAGCATAACGAGGTGAAATGTTTGTCTCCACATATTTATTTACCGCTCTTGGATGGTTCAGAAAAAGGCCCAAATAATGTTTTTCCTGGTCTGAGAGGTAGCTTTATTGTCCTCTATTGGAAAGTTCATGTTGCTCCAGGAAGCAGGATTTGGACTTCATTTTGTTAGAAAAACATGTTTTACTGCATTCTGAGTAATTTCCGTTGGCGACAATTATGCTTTTGAAAGAAGGGTAAATAATGATGTGTGGAGCTCCAGCACCTCTCTTGGGAAACCTATCTCTTTTCATTAACTTATGAAAACATAAAACTAGGAAATATGGCTATTGTTTATGTGCAAATTGTTGAGCTGTTGAGGGTACAGATGTCAGCTGTAGCTCTTAACAACTCTTAGCTTATCTCCATTGATTTATATTGATACACAACCACTCCTTGGCCACTGAAGCACTGAGAAGGGGTTTGAAGGGAAATACTACTCTGTGTCAAAACAGCTATCAGCAGATTGAAGAGGGAGTAAATCCAGAGAGGAGTTATGGGTGGAACAATGCAGACTGTGAGAGGCTCTGCTGTGTTCTCCCTGAGACCTCTGGCTCCCACAGAAGAGCAATGGGAGCAGGGAGGACAACTCAGCCTGTACTGGGATGGTGCTTCCACATGAGTTACAGATGCATTGCATATTCAAAAGCAGGAACTGGCAGAAAATTACAAGCACTCAAACCCAGGGCTTTAAGTTCTAGACAGGTTATCTGCTGTGAATCATTAATAGCTGCTGCTGATTTTTTTGTTCCTGGACTTTGAAGTCAATGTTCTTTTGAAGTCAATGATTGAGACTGACAATGGAATACATTTTTCTTCCTTATTAGAAAATGTTTAAGTTTAGAAGATTATGTGGTGTTTGGCTACTTGGAAAGTTGCATCTGTGTGATGCTTTTGGCATCATCATTTCTTGCTTGTGGTGGATGATGACGGTTGCTCCAGTGGAAAAATGTCATGTGATACTTGTCTATGCCTTCTGCACAGTAGGGATCTTGTCTTTTTTTGCTCGACCACAGATGAACAGATATATGGTTGGAGCTATCTGCTGAGTTCTGTATGCATGTATGCATACTTTGAAATAAATCAAGTGAACAAGGAACAATAGCTCTCTGAAGCTATGTTTTCCTTGGCTATGCAGTCAGTGCCTGGAATGCAGTTTAAGCCAAATGTCTGTAGGGATGTCCCTGAATGCAAAATATGGGCTACCCAGACACCCTTCTTGCTGTGTCTGTTAACAAGGCTGTGGACAAGGCATCTGAATGCTTTTGGCATACTGATGTCTAGTGGACTTGCAGAATTGTGTTTAACAAGTGCACCACTGCGTAGGTTTTGAGGCAGTTGAGTTTTGAGATGCAGGAGTGCCTTGCCCAGCAGATGCTGGAGCCTCACTAGATTCTGAAATTGAATCTGTGGCACCAAAAAAATTGTTATAAGGGAATAAATAAAGAAAGAACCCTATATGCTGAAGGGTTTCTCTTGGACTTGATGGACCTGGTGTGCTCTCTAGCAGTTCCTGCCATGCTAGGTGAAAATTTCTAAAAAAATTCTTCTCTCTCCTGTCTGTTAAAATGGATGTAGTACTTTAAGTGCTTGTCAGTTATCAGCAGGCAGAGAGGGCAGGGAGACAGATGGCATCATTGCACACATTCTGGGAGATCTCCCCTCTTCCAGGATACTGGCCTAGCAAGGAAACAGTGAGCATCTGAGTCACTATAATTGTTGATATGAGTTCTAGAATCTCATGGCAAACATAAGGTAACACCATGTGCCTAATGGAAGAGTTTTTTAATATAGATTATATGACTTTCTTTGGAACTCCAGAAAATCCCTGGGTGTGCAATAAATAGATTGCATTACTTTCTTCAGAATGCCTGAGTGTGCAATGATGCAAACTGTGTGTCTCAGATCTGTTCTTTTACTGGGGGGAAAAGATAGGAAAAGAGGGTATGTAATGAAACAAAAGCAGATGCTCAGTACTACTGGCACAGACCAGAATAGCAGCACTAAGGAGAACATCCTAAGTCTGCAGGAATTGCTGGGTGTAATTCTTGCTGCCACAGATGGCATCTTTACAGCACTGACTTCAGTGGGACCTTTGGTGATTACAACACATCAAGATTTCACTGTTTGTTCTTGCTCTGGCCCGCACCCACTTGTAAATTAAATATATAAACACTCAGACAAAGCCACTAGTTTCAACAGTTCTATCCATGTGTGTAGCCTTAGGTGTGTGCTGAAACGGGATTGCCTCTCCCATGGTACCCACTGTGCTGCACTGTTTGCTACTGAACTGCACAAAACAATCTTGTTCACAGGCTTCTGGAATGTCAGTGAGGTTGTTTAGATTAGTGTTCAGATGAGGTAATTTCTTCTAAAGCCAAAACCAGATATTACTGAAGATAAAGTGAATGATCCCAGAATCCACTCCTTGGGGCTGAATTTTATTGGGATAGATTCTGAAGACCATCTTATCTTCATGAAAGAGTTGTTCGAGTTTAAGTCAATTGAGAAAGTTTGTTTAGTCAAATGTATCCCATCCACTGTGTGGATACTGCAAATAAAATGAAGGGCTTCTCTGGCAGATTTTGTAGTATAACCAAACCAGTTTTTGAACTCAAGGAAACAAGACAGGCTGGTCAGATGGAGCTGCCCTGAGATCTGAATGAAATTTATTAAATTGATACTGAATTTAATTCCTTGCTCTGCTCTCTGGTTTCCTATGGGAATTTGAGGCATGCTTCAAACCTGACTATTTCACTTTTACCCAAAATAGGGGTTGCAGTGCTGTGGCTCCTCTGGAACTAGAAATAAATTCCATTTACCCTCAGCATTGTTGGTGCTTATGCCTACTTTTTCAGAATGGGAATAACAGCTCTTTCTCCTCTCTGGGATCTTGTAATGGAACAAAGATTACCTCTAGTAAGTAGCACAGATACGACAAAACCAATTGACATAGAACTTTGAGGACAGTTAAATTTGTGCATTTTGTGCATTTAGCTCAGATGGGTGAAACTGCTGTGTGACAAGAAGGTCTCTGAGTTATTGAGAAGGCCTGATGGATGGTGTTTACCTTTGCTTTTACTTTCCAGCTAACTCCTTCAGGGGAAAAACTGTCCAGTGTTTGTCTGTCAGCTGTTTTGCTTTCCTCCTCTTACTCTTGTGAGCTCGTGCAATCCCATTTGTCTGCCCATGCACAATTCAGGCCATGATGGGTGAATTATTTGAGCATGATGGTGGAATTGAGAAAAGTCAAGACTCAGACCAAAGTCCAGGGGAGTTTTTGCTTGCAAACCTTTTGGGCATATTTCTTGTTATTGTTAATGGACTACATAAAATCCAAATTACCCTAGGAAATATGAAGAAGAGGAAGAAGTAAGGAGGGAAAGGATTGAGTGTGGGCAAATTAAAGGAGCCAAGATGTTGTTCATCTTCATAAGAGGAAAGTTTCATGTTTTTTCGAGTTTGCTTATGGGACTTTGTGATTTTATTATCATGTGCATTCAGTGCTTCTAAAGAAAAGGAGGCTGGGAGTTCAGCAGAATTTCCCCATGGTCACTGCCACTAGGTCTTATCTGTTTGGTTTCCAAAAAGGAGCCAAGAATTGTTTAATCAAAGGACAAAAATCCAAATTTATCTTTAATCCTTCATATTGTTCATATTGTCTCACTCTGTGCATGCTGCCAATAGGAAGGGAGGCTGTGTTAGCTGTAGAATAAAGAAATATTGTATTTGTTGGCAAAGAAAATTCCTAATTATTTTCTTTGTTCTGCTTTGGTATTCTGTTTCTGAGGTAAACTCCAGAGAGATTTCTTGGAATTTTATGGACTCTTGGCCTAGAGTGAACGGATGTCTCGAGATTTCCAGCCCACCACTTGGATGAGAACATAAAGGTCTGCATGTCAAGAGAAAGACCTGTCTCTTATCTGCTGTGCTGGAGAGGATTTATTGCCTTGGAAAAATGAGATGCTTTCTATCCAGTTCTCTTGGAAAAGTGGCATTCCTAAGCTTGCTTGTTGGCACCAGCCAAGCAAATGCCACAAAACTCATAGTATTCTTAGAGGCACACAGATTTTGCTTTGAAATTTCTGTAAAAATTCTTTAAAGTAACACCCTCTCCATGATTTACTGCTCTGAAAATTTAACTTTGTGTAGCAGGCTGGATATCTTCAAAGAAATTATTAAAGAAAGTCTTGGTTTGGGTCTTTTTTTTTTTTTTTTTTTTTTTTTTTAAATTTTTTTTATTTTTTTGAAGTACTATTTCTATTAAACTAGGGCTTCACTATAAGTATGAATGATATAAAAAGTGCATAATTTTCAAACAGCATTTTTCAGCTCTTTTCTTTACTCTGAATTATGGTTTTCCTATATCTCTAAGACCTGTGTCCAGCTGGTGAAAATACATGAATTTTGATAAACCATATCTGTAGTTTTTTCCTGTAGATTTTCCATATGCTGTACTTTAAAAAGCTTGGAATTGAATAAAGCCAAGGATGTGGTCTCAAGACATACAATAAACTGCAGTATTTTTTTTGGTATAACCATAGAAATGCTTTTTTTCTCCCAGTCTCACAGTCATGTGATTCTTTGAGCTTTTCAGAACATTGTATTTAATGAAAATGATCAAAAAATGTGTATTGTGAAATGTTGGAATGATGGGAATTTTTTTTAATATACATTTTTCTTTATAGACTAGAAATCCTTTCTGAAGAGGCTTTTAAGCACTTAATCTTTCCCACAGTTATTCTTTGCTTTTGCTCCTGGAATGCTGACAGAAAAAAAAAGCCCTGAACTACAAAATGCATTTTCACTTCCTCAATTTCATTGTTTAGTGCAATTATAGCAGAACACTTGCTATGTGTTCCAGTTTTGGAAGCTTTTTAAGTCTGCATCTAATTTTAAGCATATATGTGCCTTCATATTGCTGTGTTGCAATGCTCTTAGCTGTCTTGCTGAATTACAGACAGAATGCTCAGAAATAAACCCTTGAATATATGTAACTCACCCCTATACCTTCTTGGCCCCCAAAACTGGCCCCCTTCTCTCACTGAATATTTTGAGTAATATTAAGCAAATTGCAAAAACCATATGAGAAAAGCAAAGTGACAGTGAATTCAAATCTACAAGTCTTCAGTGTGTCAATGTCCCTAAAGAGGTACAAGTTCATTAGCTATCTAATATTTAGAGGAGTGCTTCAACAGCAAGAACAGAATACTGATGACTGGATGAATAGAAGTTAAATATATCTACACTGCTGCCTGGATTGACTTGCTTCCCTGCAACCCAATAAAAATTTTATAGAATTAAATAATTTTCTTCTCTTAATGTGGTATCTGACTGTGCTTGGAAAAAAGGAGGCCAAAAAAGGTACAAACTGTGATTCTTGCATTTAAGTTTTCCACAGAAGCACCTTGAGCACACATGTATGACAGCATCTGTCTCCCCAGCTATGAGTGTCAATGAAGGGGTGTATCACTGAGTTCAAAGCTCAACATCATCTAATTTTGCTGCTTGATGAGCTGCACTAGACAGTGTGTTAGTTTTCAAAACATATGAAGAATAGCTAGCATGTGTTAGTTTTCAAAACATATGAAGAATATCTAGCATGTTTAACAACAAAAAATGCTAACGGACAACATTCAGGATTCTTCCCCGAGAGCTGTGAAGCTTTGAGTGGGCACCATTAAAGGGTTGGGAAATGATGAGAGATGAGGATGTGTCAGCAGATTCCCCTTCTCCCACTGAAGCTGCATTTCTGCTGGGACTATCAGCCTCATCCTCACCTGAGCTGTGCCATGGGTATGTTTGTATCACCCATGTCCCCATCTGGACTTTCTGGGCTGACCAGGATGTCTGGTCAGGATATGGTCTGTAGCCCCACAGCCACAGAGTAGCCTGTGGCAGCAGTGTCTTGGCTGAGCCCTGCAGCCTCATCCTGCTCTTGCAGTTGGTAGTGGATCTGCTCTTGGCTGTTCTGGTGGAGATGTGACTGGGACCTACAGCTCCTTTCTTGAGTGATCTGCCTTGTGCCACATGGATAAGGAGCTCTTCAACACATGGTTAATTCTGCTGTAAGAAGTTGCAACTGCTCATAGCAATTTTTCCTTTTGAAATGGAAGGATTATTTAACATTCGACACTTATTCACTGTTTAACTGAAATTCTATTACAAAATGCCAACGTGTGCATGTGAGTGTGTTCATGCCCAAATCCTTGGTGGTAAGGTGTGTTGGTTACTGATCTGTGGCTACATTGCTGAGTCACCTTAGGAGCCCTCCAAAACAAGGAGCCCAGGAACTTGCTTTAGTTCCCCTACAGAGATCAAAATGGGAAATATTGTGGTACCCTGAGAAGACCGATTTGATTTTTGACTTTAATTATTTGTAAGGCTGGGTTTTACAGAGTAGATTATTACTCCTTCTCCCCGAGACAGATATCATGACATTTCCACTGGTTGTAATATGTGATTTAGATTCCAGGCATACTCAGGATCAGAGATTATCTGAGTTTCAATAGTAAAAAAACCCTCTTCTCTGAAAGCATCAGCTGTGAGCTACCCTGCAGTCACCAGGGAGAGAAGAGGCTTCTTAGGATGGAAAAAGGGAAGAGACAGACATAAAGAGGAGAAGGAAAAACGAGAGACCTTCCCAGTAGTATTGCAGCCCAAATTTCTCTCCCCTCCACATCACCAGGTTGCTGTTAATTAATTATTTGTTGGGAAATACTGCATTCCCAATACTGCAGGCCCTATGTCAGTGTCATCTTTTGTCCCATGTTGTTTCTAGTAGCTGCTTTCTAGGTTTTTCCAGCTGTTACTTGCCACTCCATTTTATAGATGAGAGAGCTGCACCTGAAACAGTAGATATTTTCCTCTTCACTCCTATTGCTCTGCTGTGCTGAACTCTGTTTCTCCTAATGTACACCATACTAGGAAGGAGCCTTCTTGTAGGTATTAAAGGCCCTGCCAATGACATTTGTCATCCCCAGGGAAGTGCTGCCCAGTCCTGTGCATCCTAACAGATTTTGGAGAGAAAATATACTTCAAGCAAAGGGTCAAGAAGCAGCTGCAGCAGGCTGATAGCCAGCTGTGATAAGAGATCAAACTCAGCTGAACAAACGCAAACATCCAAACAATGTGGAAGCAGCAGTTCATGGTAAGTCATGTAAAGCAGCAGGGAACTCCTTCTGTCCTGAAAGTTCACTTGATCTTGACACTAGTCTTTAATTCTTTTCCCAAAATTGTCAAGTTTCAGGTCTGTCATTTTCTATAACAAACATATGCTCTTCAGAACTGGTTCCAAGGAACAGGAAGGTAAAATTACTGTGTCAGGAGGGAACTTGAAAATCACATAAAAGAAAAATCAAACCAACAACCAAGGAACATCCAAGCTGATGATTCCAGTGAAAAAGCAGCTCTAAGCTGTGAAAAAGTTTAGCATAGAGTTATAAATTTCAAATGTACCTTAAAACCTCCTTGCTTCCTCTGCTTGGAACATGAGCACTACTTTTGCTTTGAAAACTTTCCTTTCCTTTGAAACTGTTTGCAAAAAGTGACCATATAGAATCACAGTTTTTATAAAGTGCTATGGAAACAGAAACTCCAGTGCTGTTTTGTCTTCACAATGCTTGTCTTTCCTTGTTATTCCCACAGAAATACTCAAAGCTAAAAATTCAAAACAGAACTTATTGTTATAAGATAATGTATATAATTTCTAGCAGTCTACTATCTGTGTTTTTCCTCAAATATCTCAAACAGCTGGTTAAAGACTCTGGCTAGCCAGCTTAGAGTTGTGGATGTAACCACACCATTCCTGGCTGCACAGCTTCTTAGAGGCAGGAGCCCAGCCTTAATCTGTGTCCCCAGGGGGTCTTTTGGCCAAGTGCAAAATTTTGACGTGATTCTTCTTTACTGGGTATGTGAGAATTGATTATTATTTTATTTAGTGAAATTTTAAAGGTGTGAACACACTGCTTGGTTTTAATAATCCCATTCCACGTTAAAACAGCTTCAGAATGAATGAACTGGTGCCTCAAGCCAAAACTGAGGTGAAACTGGAAGCCTCCTGAAAAGCAGACAGCAGTACAGTTAACACCTAATGGTAACAAGTAAGGAGCACTTGGTTTCAGAAGGCTTTTTTCCCCCATTTTTTCCTACTTATGCCTATAGGAGCAGGTAAGGGGAGTCCTGGGGTAGAGGTTAGGACATTGCTCTTTGATCATTTGACTGCCAGAATTCTCTCAGGCATGATTTCGGACACTAGTAACCAACATGTGTCTCAGTAGTGCTCTGGCATGATCCAGGCATGTTACGGCCCAGGATTATTCCTGATAAACAATTTGGACAGGGATACTCTTTTGTGGGAGAAAAGAGAGGCACATGGGGTATGGGAGAGGAATGCAAAGTGTGGTGTAAAATCTGAGTTGGAAAATCCAACTTCCTTGTAACCTTTGATTACCAGGTTTATATAAAAACATCTGTTGGCTTTTAGTGAGGGACAGGTCTGACTCTTAGTTACTTAAGTGTTAAGTTAAGTCTTAAGGCAACTTCATCAATCAATTCTGTTATTTCAACCACTTCATTTTACTTTCTTTTCATCTTTTTTAGAGCTCTAGTTTCTTTCCTTGAATTGCTGTGCAGTGTTTGCCTCCATGCCTTGGCTGTAACTGCATCACTAAACAGCAATCAGCTGGTTTACAAAATTTGTAGGGATCTGCAATGAGGGCTGGTCTCCTTCTCAGCAGCCATGGCAAACAGTTTATTAGCCAAGACTTACTGAAAAGGAAACTGGGCTGTTACTTAAAACCAATGTAGTCACAGAGACCAAGAAGTTTCACCATCTCTCTCTTAGGGCATGATGGTCAACTTCTGTTGACATCAGTGGAAATATTATTCTTTTTGAAAGAACCATTGAATTGGACCATTACTCAGAAGGAAAAGTCACAGTTATTAAGGCACCCACGCCTTTTCTTATGTTTTCCTTGGAAATCTGAACTGTCAGACCTTCTGAGAATGACCATGTCTTAGGCTGATGGACAGACAGTGTCTGGTTGTTTGGTACACCCCTAGTCTGCTGCCTTGTTGCTTAATTCTAGACTGTGTTGATGCATTTATGACAGAGTGCTAGCAATGAAGTTGCACAGTTTTTATATGGCAGGTCCAGTGTGCAGTATTGTTTGCACTTGGAACACATGCAGATGTAATTTGGAGATAGTTATAAAATTACTAATTATTTTCCAAAGATGAAGTTTCTTTTGAGGTGGCAACTGTGATCTGCTACCCACCTACATCTCTAGCAGCTAGTTTTCAAGTGCTAATCTCTTTTGCTGGATGCCATCCAAGCGTGACAGTTGTGGTGAGAACTGAGTCAGAATCTCTGGTGGCTCTGAATTGTCATCAGATGTGACAGAACTATACCACACTATCCCTCACTTCTCAGAATAAGCTTATGATGGTCTCTATCAGGGTCACGTCCCTGTTTGAATCCCAGTAGTCAGGCTTCCACTCCACATTTTTGTAACTTTAGATCTCATGCTAGATTTCCATTATTTTCCCACAACTACAGCAGGAGGAAAGAATGTGATACTGAGAATTATATTGTTGAAATGTTTTGTGTCTTAGTTGTGTGAATTTCCATCAGCTTTACTGAGATGTAGCAGAGGTGGTTGGTGAAAGCTGTTAAAATGCAAAGATAAGATGAGCTGTAACCCCCTCTGAGTCACTGAGCAGCAGGGTCAGCAACAGAGCTCTGTTTTTCCAGCCAGTTTAATTAAAAAACATAAACTATCTTGGTTCACTTACTTCATCCCAAAGCCTTTTCTATAAAATCAGACAGCCTAGGCTTCCCAGAAGCAGAATTTTCCTCTTTACTAGTGTTCTGTTAGGAAAAAGACTGTAACAGATTTTTGCTGAAAGAAGAAGGCAGAAACGCTCCAGTGCAATTTGAAAAGCCTGACTAACCTGTGCCCCATCATTTTCTACTCATTTAGAACCTGCTGGCCTTCTCTGAGGGCTGTGGGGTCCTTCTGGAGGAGTCAGTTTTTATTCTCCATGCCCAAGTGAGCCCCACTTGGGGTCTGTGAGCTCCAGAGGATTTTGATATGTAAGAAGGGATGAGAACTTCTGGAGCCTCTACAGCTCCCTTTGGAAAAGAGTTGCTGTTCTCCACTGGGGGAAAAAGGACCTTCTGAGTTATTGTAGAACTGCAGTTGCATAGGAAGAGATCTGCTTGCACAGCTCTTTTCACTGGGTTGTGCTCTTCCTCAGCTTGCAGTGTATTTAGTGGGTTTCAGCTGCTTGGATGAAGTGGAATAACAAATGGGATTTTGCAATCTGTCACAGAAAAAAAAAAAGGAGAAAGAAAAAAGAAAGAAAGAAAAAGTCTCTTTTTCTCAACTTCAATTGAATTGGCACTTACCCTTTGGGCATTCAGTGCATTTGAGTTTCCAGTGGTTGCCTGTATATTTTTATTGATTTCACAGCTCCCTCCTTTCCTTTAAATTTTAAGCAACCAGGTTTTCTTCCTATGGATGTGACTGCAAGGGGTTTTGAACTCGAAAAGGCAAAGATCTGTGATGAATCACTGCAGTCTTTAGAAAACAAGACATCAGTGGGAGCTTTTGATTTTGGCAAGTTTTAAAAATTAGACACTTTTTTCACCAGTAACTCAGCTGCTACCCTTAATCTAACTGCTCTGGGATGTTCTGTGCACCAGTCCTTGCTGTCTGAGAACCAGGACTGAGGATTTTTTATAGCAAAATCTCTCCCAAGGGCCTATGTCAGGGGACAATTTTGCAATTGCAAATGAATTTAGTACAACAGTAGAACTTCTACTGAGCATGTTTTTACATTGGGTTGAGGGTACCCTCACTGTATCACCTTGGTTCAGTTTCCCAATGATAATCAAAGTCAGGCATATCTCTTTATTTTAAAATATGTATCTGAATTTGTTTAGGGAGTGTTCATCTACTTTGATAGTAACTTTGACAGCTTTTAAAACTAGGTAAGTATTTCTGCGCAATGACAAATTATGGCAGTGTAATAATAATAATTTAAGGCGGTGGAAAATCCTAGGAGATTGCTGCTGGTATGGATTTGGAATGAGATGGAATCCATTTTATTTCCAGGCTTGTGTTTAGCAGCAACAGGTAAAATCAAAAGAATACAGATGTGGCTGTTGAAGATGTGCCAGTGGAAGATGAGTGGTAGGATGGGTGCTTGGTGCAATGGACATGGGAAAATCCACAGCAACTAATTTGACCAAGATCTGAGTTGCCTTTACCCCCATATCATGGCAGGACTGATGGCAACATCAATAAGTCAAAGAGCTCCTTGTTCTTTTCTTTATTAGTGATAAGAAGTAATAATAACAAAACAATTATATGCAGGACACTCATGAACTAGAGAATATGTGCATGTACACCAACACATAGGCACAAGTTAAGGTGACAGATTAGTTAGCAATTCTATGGTAAATATAGGTCAGTGTCCAGAAGCCTTGGCCTGTGAGTCCTCCTGAAAGAATATTCTGTTCTGAATCACCAGCCAGGCCTTCTGCTTCAGCAGGGCTTGTCAGTTCTCTCAGCTGGTGCTCCATGTCAAGTCTTGATCATCTGTTTGTGATAACAGCGGTGGAAACGCCAGAAGGCACAGATGAACTCCTCAGAAGTAAGCATTCTATTTCTGTATAAATATCCCTTGCAAAAAAGGGAAAAGAAGGAGAAAATGCAGCAAATCTGTTATACAGTATCAGCAAAACTGTTGCTAAATAGAATGTTTTTGTGAGCAGTCAGCAGATGCTGAGGCTCAGATATTAGCTTGGTGACTGTGTAACAAATTACAGTCATAAGACTTAGTTCACTTTCACCATCTTGTGCTTGTTTTAATGGCAAAAAAAGATCTAGTTTTCAGGGGGGGTGTTTAGGGTTTTTTGTTTGTTTTTAGGTTGGCTTTTTTCAGTGAAAATTCATATTCCCTTCTGGCATTCACCCGACTGCAACTTAAGTCAACAACAGAGAGCTTTGCAAAGATCTTATTATGTTTTTCTCCTTTATTGGTGTGACTTTGCCCTCTCTCTATACAGATAAGTTCCTTGAATCTCTTTGCAGGCTTTTGTGTTTAGACTCTTCCAAGGGCAACAGCTTAGTCAATGTATTATATAACTAGTTTAAATTTTACAATAAATACCATTTTAGGATTCTTTTCTTACTACCCAATGTAATTTTGGGGTTCTGCATATATGTGTAATAATCTTTACTAATAAATTAAAAAAGTGATAGTTGTGCCTGAGGTCCAACGAATTACTGTTGTCCAATTCATGTCAAAGCAAGTTAGTAGGAAAAAACTTCCATTGCGCCCAGCAGAATTAAATCAGGCCCTTCACCCTTGACAAAACTCACATGGCTTGAAGAGCAGAATAAAATTATAATTTGCATTTGCTTGCAAAGCTGGGAAAGGAAAGCATACTCTCTGCAGCTACTAAATGGAGCTTATGCCTGAATTGTTCCTGGTTTGAACTGTCAAAGGAGAACACAGCACACCGGCCACACATGGATCTAGTCATTGTCTGCAATAATCAAGATAGAAAAGATTTTACTCTTTCAGACAATCACACTTCTCTCCAAACATCTAAAAGAGATAAAACAAGATCAGGAAGAGAGACATTTTTCATTATTATCCCACTACCTTTTATCCTTTGTAGCTCTAATTTTAAGACAACAGCTCTTTCTGATGAAGGGTCTATGTACCACTGCTGTCAGCTGAGAGATGCTCTTATTGAGCAGAGCTTTTACTGTGCTCTGGGATATCTTCTATTTTAAAATGCTCTGGACTAAAGGCATTAATGGCAAACTAAAGCAACCTGCAGAGTCCAGCCTACAAAGAGTAAGTAGAGGTTGTCTCAGATCATGGGGGTCTGAAGTGGATCAATTTATATATATTGCAGGCCCTGCCCACATATATAATTAAATGTTAATAGAAATATTTATTAGCAGGGTAAAATGAATTGAAATGAATCAGTTTGGAGGTTCAACTTGCTGTTTTCGCTTACAAGACATAACCAAATGTGAAACATTCTGCTAATTTTGTGGTTGACACCAAGTTGGTTGGTGCAGTATGCTGGAGGGAAGGGATGGCATCCGGGGGACCTGATAGCCTTGAGAGTTGGGCTCTTGTGAACCTCATTAAGGTAAACAGGGCAGAGTACAAGATCCTACAGCTGGGTTGGGTAATCCCCAGTATCAATACAGACTGTGGGTGATCAAACTGAGAGCAGCCCTGACCAAAAACACTTAGGGATATTGGTGGAAGAAAAATTGAACATTAATCATCAGTAAGCACTTGCAGCCCAGAAAGCAAATCCATTGCTGGGCTACATTAAGAGAAATGTGACCAGCAGGCTGAGAGGATTTTCCCACCCTACTCCACTCTTGTGAGGTGCTACAAGATAGAGCAAATCCATGGGAGAGCCACAAAGATGATCAGAGGGCTGGAGCACTAGAAGGTTCCAGGGAGAACTTATATCATCCTTCCACTTCCTGAAGGGAGCTTATGAGCAAGACAGGGACTTTTATAAGGGTGGTAGTGATAGCACATGGGGCAGTGGTGTTAAACTGGAAGAGAATAAATTGGACACAAGTAAGATATTTTTTTATGATGAGGGTGATGAGGCACTGGCAAAGGTTTTCCCAGAGAAGTTGTGAATGCCCCTCACTGGAGGTATTCAAGGTCATGTTGGATATGGCTTTGAGAAACCTGATTTGGTGAATGGTGTTTCTGCTATAGCAGAGGTTGCACTAGATGATCTCTAAAGATCTCTTCCAACCCAAACCATTCTATGATCCCAAGTTTTTCAAGTTCTTATTGTAGAAGTGCAGGAAAGTGCTCTAAATGGTTGGGGGGTTTTTGTGACCTCCATACTCTTGTCACACCTCGAAAAGCATTGAACACTTGGACAGCATTTATCTTGTTTTGTAAGGCTGCATTTCATTTGTAACATCTGGTGTAAATAAGTAAATTCCTTTTCAATACTAATTTCTTATTATTTTGAAATACTTTGCAAATTTTCCAATACCGTATTATTTTCCTTGCTTGTGGCGTATGTATGACTGAAGTAAATCAACATTATGTGTTTGGGACAGAAGCACTCTCTTGTTTTATCTGAGTGGAAATTACTCCTATGTGTGTGTGCCTTTTCAGCATGAGGTAGTTTGTGACTAAACAGCACATTTCCATAAAGCATCTTATTAACTGTTTTCCTATTTTAATTTTAATTACAAATTACACGTGGAAAACACCTCCAAATGTACTTAAATAGCTTTCAAATGTATGGATGAATGGATGAGAGCTGCCCCGTTCCCTCCTGAGCCAGGGAACTCAGCACCCTGCAACCACGTGGGGCAGCTCTCCAATTGCAGGGCCTGTTCCTCATGTTTGTATGGCCACAGGCTTTACTGACTTGTTTGTTCAGTGGAACAGAAAATCCCACCAAACATACATAAATATTTGCACTCTGTTTGCACTTTGTTACACTATGAAAATTTAGGGAGGGGGCATGGGGATACATTCTCAGCAGGTGAAAATGGGCAGGGCTTAGGCAGAAGGACTGGTGTTTTGCTCTGCAGCAGCTGTGGGGCTGCCACTGTTCACTAGGATATTGAACATTAAATAAAATTTCAGAGTAAAAGTGAGGGCGAGTTTTCAGGGAAAGCTATCATCTTTCCTCTGTTTGTTACTAATGAAAGACTTGTGGAAAACAGATGAGCATGTAGGGAACTTTCAGAGAAGCTTTTGTGCCTGAAAACTTATCTATTTTCCAGTGGCTACAATGAGTCCAATTAAACATATTGCTTCTCCTTAAAAGAATTTACTTGCTATTATATGCTATAGCATGTAAAGTGATATTTGCTTTAAAAAAATACGTGTTGAGAACCAAAGATGAATTACCACTTATGTGTGTCCCTCTTCTGCTTTGTATGTGGGAAAAAACTTGCAGGCAACATTATCCCTAAATTAAAAGAAATGTAAACTGACAGGTGCAAATCAGGGCTGTACAATTTAATCCTCATTGGAGATTATGCTTTTCATGTGAACTTGTATGAAAACAGATTTGGGATCCTCGGTTCAGATTTTTAATCAAGAATGAATTACAAGTGATACTTGCTCAATTGGACAGAAATAATATTCTTGCTTGTCTGGCAAAAGCCTTGCTTAAGCAAAGTGTGTAGAGTAAATTACTGGCTGCACAATGCACAAAAATATTCAGCATTTGGACCCATAGCCAAAGTTTCCACTTCTGCTGTAGTTTGATCTGATCCTGTGAGACAATGAGGATCAGGTGCCCAGCAGACAGAAGTTCCATATCAATAGGCTGAGGGTTTTATATTGGTTTGTCTCAGTGATATTGACAACAGCTTTCAGCTGCTGTGACAACTCCTTACATCTGTGATGCACCACATCATGCTGAATGGTAGTGATGAGTCAGGATTCTTCTGCCTCCAACAATATTTGAGCAAACCTGGATAAAATTAAAAGTTACCAGCTGCTGGGCTTGGCTGTGCCCTGCAGGGGGTCTGCTGGAGCCCCCACTGCCAGCTCCTCCCTGCTTATACCTAATACTTTCCTATCTTCCCTTTGCCTTGTCTTCCTGCTTTTTAGACCACAAATATTGTCTTCCAAGGTCTGTTTTGCAGAAATATTTGTCTGTACAGGAAAGTGTCCTAAATAAACTTGCCACTCCAGCAGGGGACATTAATTTAGTAATAGCTCATATCATCTCCATTTGGATTCTATCTAGAGCTTTGAGACCTACCCTCCCACTGAGAAATCAAAAGCAGTTGTGATCCTTCTTGACACTCCTGGAGTACAAATTGTGTCAAAAGTGGCAGTAATTGAAGGTGAGCAGGTCTGGAGTTCATCTGTCACTTTGTCTTTCTCACCGGAGGGACATCCGCTCCCAGGCCTTCTCCATCACCACCTGAGATTCCCCTGCAGTTTGCCAGGCAGTTCTGGAACATGCAGTGAGGACCAGGGCTGAGGCAGAGCAGATCTGCTGTCCTTCAGCACAGTTAGGAAGTGCCAGAATTTAGTTTGCACACATGTGCTTCCAGCAGATGAAAGAACAGATCTGAAAGGGCGATAGATGCAAACAAAAGTTAAGACCAACATTTTCAAACACAGCTACTGCACGCCCATGGATTTACAGCAGATTGTTGGAAGCATTCCACATTTCATAATCTCCAAAGGGAGTAGTGTTTATTGAATGAAACCACTCTTTCTAGCAGTTTTGTTCTGTAGCAGAAGGTGTAGCTTTTGTGCCTGTATTTGTAAAGGCTGGAGAATAGGTTAGCTGCACTAAATTCAGTAAGACTTTCTGACATAGAAGTTAGAACCAAAGAAGGGGTATCAACCAAAGGACTCTCCTTGATTCACACTAAGGGCTTTGGAATCCAGAAAACTACAGGATTTGTAGCTGCAAAAAACCTAAAAACTTGTTTCTTTCAAACAAACAAAAAAACAAACAAAAGAAACTTTGATTCTTTCAAACCCAAATTTTACCTAGGACTGAACCACAAGATAAGAAGACACTAGAATGTATATAATGGTGAGATGTGAAGGAGAAGTGTACTTGAACTGCTGGCTTTTTTTGGAGAATTGCTGTGATGGGTTCAAGCTGTTGCTAAGAATACAATAGGAATTTAAGGCAACTCAAGGATCATATAAAAACCTGAAATTCAAATTAATTAATGCAGTAGTAGATGTTATTTTAAAAAATTACCTTATCAAGTGAAAAGATCTGTAAAAACATCCTCAAGTTACTACAGTGTGAGTTCCTTTCCCAGATAAGCTTGACCTGGTTCACAGCAAATATGAATGTTAATCAGAACACTAAAACATATCTGCTTAAAAGATTTGTTTTTACTTTGTCATTGAGCCTTTTCATGAATAAGAAAAAAGGGAGCAGGAGGACGGATCTCTTACAGAGGAATTTGAAGACCATTCACAAAATCTGGATAGTTTTACATAATCTGAAGCATTTGAACATCTTCCAGATAGTTGCTTTTTATTTTAATTGATTTCTCACACTCTGTGATATAAATACCTTTGTGTGTTTTCAGGCCTTAATTAATATTCTTCTATTTTACTGTGAATGTGCAGTAAATTCAAGCCCAGTAGATGTTACATTTAGATGAGAGACAGCAGTTCAGAGGCTACCCAAGGTGGAAGTTGAGTCTATGGCCTTGGCAACAGTTTTTTGCTGAGCTGAGAATGCAACATCATGGCAAATTCCTTTATCAGGTAATTTAAGCCAATCTCTTGAAGTGCTTTGCATAACAGGACCTGAACTTAAACTGAACTTTGATTCCTGTTAAGAAGCTGTTGTGGTGAGAATGCCCCTGAGAAATTGCATCTGTACGGACCTAAGTTTTCCAAATGGCTCAGTTCATTTCTGCTCTAAATCTTTCAAAAGCTGTTTCTTCAGTAAGCTGATGAAATCTTGTTCTGGAGGTGTGCTGGACACACACTACTAGAACATAATCCAGACTCATTAATGATGAATATTCTCTATCTGAAGTTCTCCCTGCTGCTTTCTCCTGGCTTCAGTTTGTCATCTGAGAACAAAACACACAGGAAGCCTTTAGTCTCCCTATTGTTATGTAATTCATGACAGGTAAGCTTTCAGTGTAGCATATATTACTTGGGAGGAAAACTTATATTTAAAGATTTTTGGCTCCTGAAAATTGAAACAAAACCTCTCCTGAGGAAATAACATTCCTATCCCTGAAAAGGAAATAAGAGACTATCCAAATGCAAATATTTTTCAGTGAAGTACAACATTACTGTTAATCATTTGAAAGAAATAATCCAGTACTTTTTCTTTCAACATGTACTTTTCTGGGCCCGCTGTGTATATTGGTTTCCAGGATTTTCATAGAGGTATGTTTGGGCAAAACCTGAACTATTGAAAGTTGTTACTTCTGGAGCAGACCATTAATATTCCTAATGGATGTGAACAAACTGATTATGGGGGAAGTTCTAACACAGCAGAACTTCTTCTTGATGAAGATGTTCCTTTATACATGTGGATGCTGTAGTCAACTCTTAATTAAGGGGGATAAATAGATTGGTTTTATATAACTTGCATCTCTAAGACAGCAAATATTAATTTTTTAAAAATCTCTGATGCTTTTTGCCTGCAGTGGCTGAACATGACAGAAAAGTAATAAATCTTCAGAAAATTTCTATGAAGTGATCAATCTGAATGTTTAGCTTTAAGCAAGAGGGCAAAAACATTGAAAACTTGAGTGATATGCTCAAAATCACAGAGCAGCAAAATCTGAAATCAAGAACCTAATCTGGGTTAACTGACTGTGCTGAGATCCCACTAATCCTCTCTTACAGAGGAGAGATAGAAATGATTTGCACATTTGGTGTGTATTCAAAATGAATTTTGATCCCATGTTGCCAAGTTTGGCATCTCAAAAAATGTCCAGGTTTGAGCCTTCTGCCTTGCCATGTTAAAAAATAATAAACTGGGATCTGTATGAATATAAATTGTTCTGCTGTAGGGTCTATATGTTGCTCTGCTGGACTGTAAATGGCAATAACTTTTCTGTGATCTCTGTTTCAGTGCCCTACTGACAAGCGAAAACGTGCACAAGTAGTGGAGTTTATTGCAAGTACAAATGAACAACTGTAGAGAGATTATTCATTGCGCCCTGCCACAGACCAAGCACAGAATTAATTCGGTGCAGATGCTGAACAAATGGTTTGAATTTTGTTGCAGAGGATGATGCTAGTGACTGTTGACATAGGGAATAACCTCTGTGTCTGCTCGACTGAACATTGCTTGAACAAAAGCTCAGGCTGATGTTTTTTTTCCATTTTGGATCCACTTCCTTAGCAAGGTAGCTAGGCAGGGGATCCCATATGCCTGGGGCTGTGCCACAGTCACTTTGCTTGTATCCTCTAGCTATCAAAACTTGAAAGATAAAAAGAAAATTGCTTTTGTTCAGCACTATGTGTAATGCTATTTATCCTATAGAGCTTCTCTGGTGTTGACATACTAGCTTGAGATCTTCATCAAGACATACTGTAAGTTATTACCATAATGTTCACAGGCTTTGAAATCCTCAAAGGATTTTTAAAGAAAATTTATTGATATCAAAACTTCTTTTAAGCCTAGTTTCCAAAAGAATCAGTTATTGTTTGTTATATGTTATAAAAACAGTAGAAGAACATTATATATTTCCCAAAAGTAGCAAACAGTTTTATGGAAACAAACCTTTTCCTTATATCCACACTTGATCACATTAGCATGAAAAATTAATTTCAAAATATTATCACAATGATAATTCCTACTGAACAAAGCATATCAGAGGGAGAGAAATAGAAGCTGGGAAAACAACTGGAAAGGAATCAGACTAGAAAATTTTCTCAACATCTTCTGGATTAGACAAGTTCATTCTATAACATTCAGGGCAGAGATGTGGTGAGAGAGAGAGAAAAATGGAGAAATTGTAGCTATGACAAAAGTTCTTCTGACAGAGCCAGGATTTTACTTGGCACAACCAAACCTGTTTAATCACACAGATGGGGGCCATCAAAAGCATCTCTCATGGTGGCAAAAGAAATTGCCTCCATGGTATGTGTAGTGGCATATGAGATATCCTATGCCTCAGCCTACATCAGGTGGAGGAACTACAACTTACAAAGCCTGTATTGAATTAGTAAATATATGCAACATGCAAGCCAGGAAAGGAGTATAATGGAAGAAACAAAATAGTTACAAATGTTAAGGGATATGAACACTGAAAGAAGTTAATTGAAAACTGACAGGAGCTTACACATTCATGAGAAAAGAAAGAATAAGTGAATTAAATGGAAACATCAGGGTAAAAAGAGAAAATATTTCAGAAGAAACCTACCGGTATAAATAAGTATATCAAAAAGATACTTACTGCTTCTCATTAGAAATGTGTTCTAGAGTACAACTATGAGCTAGTGATGCTTTTAATTCTTTCTAAGACATTGAAAATTCTGTGGGATGGAGAGACATGGTTAATTGTAGAAATGCTACCTGATGTTTATCCTGCACTGGTTCAAGACAAGCCATCCAAGCTCAAAGGGAAAGATTGCCCATCACTGGAAGCTGTAAGTGGCCACGTGTGCACTCATCTGATGGGGGGAGAGAAGTGTGCTCCATGCTTCTGTAGAATGCATGGCCAAGAATAATCCTAAGTGTCATAGTAAGCAACCTTCTACTATGATTGCAGTGGTGCTCTGGCATTTTAATAGCAACTAAAGGAGTAACCTCATTTAGGACCCAGGGCTCAGGGACCAGTTGGCTCAGGACTCATTCCTGGGAAGGAAAATAGGCAAATACCCATCATGATAGGTAATTTTCCCCCCATTTTATCAGCCTCTGGAGACTAAACTGCTGAAAGTGCTGTTGGTCATGCTGGCAGACAAGGGGGCTAATGGCCTTCAGCTATGGTAGCTGGGGGGATCCAAATGAGCAGATGATGATGGCATGGCAATGGTTTCCAGCTCCGTGAAGGAAAACTCCTGCTGATTTGGAAGTTCTACTTGATGAACACCACATGTCTCTACTGAACTTTCTCTTCTATTTATTTTAAATTTCCTATGAAAGTAATTTCTATGTGAAGGAATAAGGAAACTACGTGCTTAAAAAGAAAATCTAACTGCAGTGCTTAGAAGTATGTTTATTCAACTGTGAAGTTCACCGCCGAAATAGGGATTGACAGACGTTAGCCGTATTTTGTCACTACTCTCATGAATGCCAGGACTAGAAATGCTCAGGAGAAGCTGATGCCAACAGTAATCTGAGCCATCAACCCTCAGCTGAACATGCACTGAGAAGATTTATTCTTGCTTTTTTGTTCATTGTGCTTATTCCAGACTTCCCACAACAGGTCTTAATGAAAAATGTTCCAAAGTTCAGTGACAGTTCCAAGTATCTGACTGATGGAGCAAAGTTCACCAAGAACTTCATTAAGGAAGAGGACACCTGAGATAGGATTTGGGAGAGATGCAGGTGTTCTGTCTGATACTGTGATCCTTGAGACCTTCTGTCAGCTTGCAGCCTAAGCTGGACATGTTTACTCTGTGTTGGCAATCTAGCTTTGACTTTCTAAGCAGCCAAAGTTTAACTTCTTCCCTGTCCAGAAGAACTTTCTTTGTGCTAATTGTAATTATGGAGGAGGCATACCATGCTTAAAACCTAAGAGGATGCCAAACTTGAGCAGCTTTCTTCTGTCTGCCTTGCTTGTAGGTGTGACTGCAGTACACGATGGGAAAAGGGCATGTCTGCCCCAGGACGGTCTCATGCACAAGCAATGCAGCAGCAATGGGCTTTGTCCCCAGGCTGCCACTCTGTCCCTTTAATGCTACAGTCCAACCCATACACTTCTCTGTCTGCTTGTGAGATATTTTGTCTGATTAAGGTGAGAATTGCAAGGCAAACCTATTTCAGGTCAGGAGAAAGCTTCCCCTCTGTTACTATGTTCTTTTGTCTATCAATAATTTGACATTCATTTTAGCATGTGAACTGTAAAATGCTCTTTAATTTCCCAAGATGAGGATTAGCTGAACAGACTACTAGCTCATGGTACATTGCAGCTCATGGTAAAGTATCCAGGAGTGGCTCTTAATAGAAGGGATTTTTCAGTTTTGTGTCTCTTCACGACCTATCCCTGCTATCATCACATGAACACACACACACACACACACACCTCTGGGATCAATACTCTTGATTATTACTTTGATTAAAATTTTGAGAAAAGTAAAAAGACTGAAATATTTACTCCTGGTCAATGCTGTGTTTATCTGCATAGTCTGTCCATATTCTTGTCACATAATGTTCTGCCTCTGATAAAGAAATAGACACAACCCATCTGATTGTTTAATGGGATGTAGTTGCACATAATGTTGCTATAAATGTCTATGCTGAACCAGTCACAAACCGCTTAATATACAAACAATTTTTTGTTAAAGGAACTTACAAATAACTTCTGCTAATAGGCAGCAAATGCAGGTAAAATTCATTGAAATAGTGATTTATTGCAATTACTTGATTTGCTTTTGAATATATGCATATGCAGAGAGCATGTGGGATTTTATGTAAGAGCAAGAAGTAATTCAGTGGTATTTTTTGGTTCTATACAAACAAAATCTGTATGCAAGCTTTGGAGACAGGAAAAAAAGAGGAAAAAAGAGTAGAATTTTTATGTTTTCCAGAAGCACCTTGACATATCGGTCCTGATTTACTGCACTTTACAAGAACTTAGGGGGAAGGTTGGAGACATTCTTTTCCCACTGGGGAGTGCTGAATGGAATTACTGTGGAGTACTGCTTCATCAGTTCTCAGGAGAGTGATGCTCACTGCAACTGGTTGAGAGATGCTGCTTCTGCTTGAGAGGTACGGCTGCATTCTTCTCCAGCTCTCTGGGAATCTTTCTGCTCTGGAACATTAGCTTTGATCCAGAATTTATGAAAATCTGTTTAATAGCACTGCAGAGAATGAGTTGCAGAGCCATTTATAACAGCCAAAATAATTCAGTCATGACCTCTTTGTGTTCCCATAAAACTGTTTTTCCCTCAACATCAGGAGATGAGTCAGCAGTAGTGATAACAAGAGTTAGAGAAATATTGGAAAAAACAAGTGTCCCAAGTACTTTGGCAGTGAAAAATTAAGCTTCAAAGTGATTTCTTCATGGAACATTTTTTCTCTCTCCAGGACACCAAGTTGATGGAGTATATTAAAGAAAGAAGAAAAAGAGGGAGAGAGAGAGTGAAAACAGGACTTGGATGATATTTTTCAGTGTCTGCCAATATCTAACATGCTTTTGGAAAAGTTGCGTAACACAACCTACCAAGAGAGCCCTGTTTGAATAGAGGTTACTAATCCTTTCTATTTGGTGCTATGCTCGTGGTTTTGCAGAACTGACCCACAGGGCCTCATTTTTTGACTGGTGAAACAGGCTGTATTTTTTCTTAAGCCTATAGGGATCAGGAAGTTGTCCTCGAAATGCATGCTTGACTAGAATTTGCTGTCAGTTTACCAGCAGCTCTATTATTCTTAAGCCCATAGGACACTTTGAGTGATGGAAGACCTTGAATGTTCTCTTTTGTGAAGGAGAGTCTTTGCCTCTAGTGATCAAACATACAGGTAGAATGTCAGGGAACTTGCAATATGAAGTGTTACATTTGCAATAATTTAAACAAGGACTGTTTGCAAAGGTTTTTTTTCTGGTTTGCAGTGTTTTCAATATAATTTCTTTAGATACTTTAATCTACTCTGCATGACAAATTAAAAGCAGCGTTGCATAATGTTTTTCATTACAGATAAGTGTCAACAATTTAAATTTTCAAATGAAGGAATATGACTTTTAATGCAGAGATTCTTTTGTTTTCATGGCCTTTAGGTAATGGCTATGAAGAATGGCTCAGTGACTGCTGAGCCGCTTGGATGTTCACAAATCTATGGGCCCAGATGGGATCCATTCCAGGGTGATGAGGGAGCTGGCAGATGAGTTTGTGAAGCTGCTCTCCATCATTTACCAACAGTCCTGGCTCACTAGGGAGGTTCCAGATGACTGGAAGCTGGCCGATGTGACTCCCATTCACAAAAAGGGTGGGAAGAAGGATCCTGGTAATTATAGACCAGTTAGCCTGACCTCAGTACCTGGTAAGGTAATGGAACAGTTTATACTGAGTACCATCACACAGCACTTACAGGATGGCTGGTGGATCAGACCCAGCCAGCATTGGTTTAGGAGGGATAGGTCATGTTTGACCAACCTGGTCTCCTTTTTTGACCAGGTGACCCACCTGGTGGATGTGGGAAAGGCTGTGGATGTTGTGTACCTGGACTTCAGCAAGGCCTTTGACACTGTCTGCCATAGTACAGTCCTGGAAAAGCTGTCAATCCATGGCTTGGACAGGAGCACTTTTTGCTGGGTTAGGAACTGGCTGGATGGCTGGGCCCAGAGAATGGTGGTGAACGGTGCTGCATCCAGCTGGGGATCAGTCACCAGTGGTGTTCCTCAGGGGTCTGTGCTGGGGCCAGTCCTGTTCAGTATTTTTATTGATGACATGGATGAGGGTATTGAGTCTTTCATTAGTAAATTTGCAGATGACACTAAGCTGGGAGCATGTGTTATCTGTTGGAAAGTAGGAGGGCTCTGCACAGAGACATGGAATGGTTGGATGGATGGGCAGAGTTCAATGGGATGAGGTTTAATAAATCCCAGTGTCAAGTCCTGCGTTTTGGCCACAATAACCCCCTGCAGTGCTATAGGCTGGGGATGGTGTGGCTGGACAGTGCCACAGGCAGAAAGGGACCAGGGGCTACTGATGGACAGCGACTGAACATGAGCCAGCAGTGTGTCCTGGTGGCCAAGAAGGCCAGTGGCATCCTGGCCTGGATCAGGAATGGTGTGGCCAGCAGAAGCTGGAAGGGAAGTCATTCTTCCCCTGTACTCAGCACTGGTGAGGTCACACCTTGAGTGCTGTGTCCAGTTCTGTCCCGTCAGTTTAGGAAGGACATTGAGACACTTGAGCACATCCAGAGGAGGCAACAAGGCTGGAGAGGGGCTTGGAACACAAACCCTGTGAGGATAGACTGAGGGAGCTGGGGTTATTCAGCCTGGAGGAAAGGAGACCCAGAGGTGACCTTATCACCTTACCACCAGAAAGGTGGTTTTAGAAGAGGGGGGTTTGATCTCTTTCTCCAGGCAGCAGCTGACAGAACAAGAGGACACAGTCTTAAGCTGGACCAAGGGAAATATAGGTTGGATATTAGGAAAAAGTTTTTTACAGAAAGAGTGATAAAGTACTGGAATGGTCTGCCCAGGGAGGTGGTGGAGTCACCATCTCTGGATGTGTTTAAAACAAGACTGGATGTGGCACTTGGTGCCATGGTTTAGTTGAGGTGTTAGGGCATGGGTTGGGCTTGATGATCTTGAAGGTCTCTTCCGACCTGGTGATTCTGTGATTCCATGATCTCTTTCCTGAGGTTTGGGGCCTACCTGCCTTTGACAGTGTAACCATCTTTACAGTTTCACTCATGTGATGGACCCACCAGAGTCCTCTTGCACAGACATAGGTTGGGCATGGTCATACCACACCTCTCACAAAAATCTTGTCAGGTCAGGTCTTTTCTTGGCTGGGCTATACGTGTTTGAACCTGGAAGACTGTTCATCCAGGTGTTCTGGAGCAGGTGACAAAGGGTGACAAAGATAATCAAGGGACTGGAACATCTCTCTTACAAGGAAGTGCTGAGGGATCTGGGCCTGTTCAGCCTGGAGAAGAAATGACTGAGACACGCTGTATCAATGTATCTGAGCATCTGAAAGGAGGGTGTCAGAGGATGTTTCCAGGCCCTTCTCAGTGGTGCTAAGCAGTAGGACAAGAGGCAACAGGCAGACACTGAAGCACAGGAAGTTTCACCTGAATGTGAGGAAAAATTTCTTTACTGTGTGGGTGACAGAGGATGCCTTTCTACCCTACATTGGGTGCAAAAAGTGATGCCTTGAGAGGCTGACCTGGAACAGAGGCTAGATGGTGTTAAGGGAATACGATAGGTATTTATTAAAAAGGCCTTTAAAGGATACACCTTGGGCAGTACAAGAACACAGCTGTGGCTCTACCTAGGATGGACCCAAGATGGACAACTGGTCACCAGTTTTCACACTTTTATAAGTTTTGGTCCATTTACATATTGGGGTTAATCATCCAATTACTGCTTCCGGTTATGAATTCCCATACTCTTAGATTGCTTCTCCGTTGTTTACACTTTTTGGGCCTGAAGCTGCAACAGTGTCCTTGGTTCTCAGGCTGGAAAAGGATTGTTTTGTCTAACTAAACTGTGAAGAGAACTTGCTAACACTTTATATAAAGTTCAGAGTTACCCACTAAGATAGTACAGAATCTGAAAAATATGAAAGCTAAAACTTAAGGCATCACCAAGCACTAGAACAGATTGCCCAAAGAGGCTGGGGAGCCTCCCTCTCTGGAGATGACCCACTGTGGTCCCTTCCAACCTGACCTGTTCAGTGATTCTGTAACCTATCCTCTCAGGTCCCTCTGGTGCAGAATTTTCCTATACTGGTGCTCTGTGTAGTTGGGATAAAGGAAGCTGTGTAGTACCTATTTACAGAAATGTGACCATCCAGGGGACTTTCTTGGGATGAACAGAGGAAAGGAGGGGCTTGGAGCATTCTTGAAGGCAGGTGGTAGCTGAAATGGGGAGTTGAGATTCCCTCTGAGGGTGAAAAATTGACCATTTTTAACAGACTGCAGAAAATTGATACTGTGACTCTAAAATACAGTTTATTGTAGTAATGAGTCTGAAGAAGGTAAGTGTTTCATGAGGCATTCCCCTGGAACTTTGCCCTTGATATTTGCTACTTGAAACTACTAAGTGAAAAAATGAAAGTGACCATTGCTGTCTTGTTTTATTGTTCTGGCTGGCACTTTCCTGTGCATAATGCTTGAGAATCTGACTGTACACCAACAGTCTTTGCCTTGACCCATTCTCCTCATAATCATGAGGTTGATTGTCAAATTAGCTGGGATTTGGATGAAACCTGCTGAGAGGAATATAACATTCCAGCTTTATTCAACCTAGAGCTGTGAGAAATATTCACCACAAAACCTAAAACTTTTCAAGGGAGCTTATGTGGAATATCAAGTGCAGGGAGGGATTTACTGTTGGGTCAGATTCATGTAAAACTCTACTTTTGACATACTTTTGACCTGAAACCTGACAATGCTCAGATATTTTGACTGAAGTTACTTTGAGGCTACAAAGCCAAAAGTTAAAGAAAAACTCAGAAACTGCAAAGGTGGCATGAAGGGCTCAAATTTAACCCCAAATCTGCTTCAGATTTCGTGCTGGATTGAGCTAGGTGCTGTTTAACCTTTCTGCTTCCAAGTAAACAACAGGCATATTATTAAGGCATTGCAATCTGTTGCAAATATGAACATGGACTAGAATATTGTGAAGCCTGAAAATAATCAAATAATTTTGTATTCTCAGAAAAAAAGTCATAAACTAGGGGGATAGGAGTGTTACTGCTGATTTCTCCAAAGATTTGCTCAAGGACATGGTTTAGAATCCCAGCTGAGGTGGAGCTTTGTTGGATATTTAATCTGAGTTGTTAATTGCTTGGTGTTACCTTAGCACTGTCCAGCCATCTCAATCTTTGATGATGAGCAGCAACTTGGAAATAATCCTGTGCAGTGCATTTTTGTCCCCTATTTTAAAAGTATATTCTTTTTTCTCATCTCATATTGCATTAGGAATAACTACAAAAGATCAACACACAGGAACAAGTAGGAATAGCAGCAGGATTTGCTTAGTTATTTTGCCCAGGCTGACTTTAGTGGAAAACCTCTTTCAGATGGAGAAGAGGCTGTGTTGTATTTGCAGATGAAAATATTCTTGGGAGAAGAAAGCTTTTCTCCATAAAAGTGTTACTGCAGAGGATCAGACAAACATTCCCAGCTCACTGAATAGTCCAAGTTCTGAGAGCTGTAGTTCCAACAGGCTCTAGGAAAGAAGTCAGTCATGCACGTGTATGTGAATTCTCTCACATGAGTAAAAGCAAAGGAACTTTGACACGCTGAATCCTAACTTTTTCTGCCTGGAGAAAAAGAACATCTTATTCTCTCCCCTGCTGACTCTCTGCTTATATTGCCTCCCTAATTGGAAGCTGCAGTATAGATGTGCAAAAAAGGATATGCTTTGAGCATACCTCAAGGGTGAGCTGTCTAACCAAGGAAACAATTTCATCCTGTCTGTTGTGAAAAGAGCCTGGCGCTACAGAACACCTATTTCATTGCTCAGCAGGGCAGAATACAGCAAGGAGAAAAGACTCTGAATGCTGAAACTGAAATACGTTAATATTCATAGTTTCTCTGTGCAGCTTTTTGTAGTCTGGTAAGGAGTTATTTGGCCTTAAATTGGATAGCTGAAGTTCTAGCATTCTGTTTTTGTCACTGCTTCAGACAGAACTGTAACTGAATCAATGAAGAAAGAAGACATGAAATTCCAGACTAGATCCGTTGCTTGCTGCAGAGTGGGCTATATTTTCAAATGGTTTCCATCATACACCTTGCATTTGAGACTCACAGGGGCACAAAGGGAATTATCAGCTTTCAAAGGCAAGACTGGCAGTCTTAGCACTGCTCTCTGCAGGGGAACAGTGTGGTTTGTCCAAAAACCTGCCCCCCTGGGTATAGGTGGCACCTTCAGCATAAGTGGTGATGTTAAATCCTGAATGTCATGGTGCTCCCAGAAGAGCATGTCTAAATGAAGAAATTTTAAAGTCTGTCTTGCTGCCAGGGTTGCCACAATACTACCACAAGTAGGGCACACCTTCAATAAGTATGATGGCCTTCATTCAGCAAATTTTAGTGTTAGAAACATCCCAGCTAAAACCCGTGGAGGTATTCAGGTGTTTAAAATTAACCATATGCATATTTATTATGTAGCATTTTGGAAAGGTAGAAGTATAACGGAACAGGATCCAGATGCTCTGTTTTCTTGCTGACATTGTTTGTAAGTTGAGAGCAATATTTGTCATCAAAGACAAACAAATGGAGGATGACTCAGTCTCACCCTTGCTTGGAGCAAAAGAATCCAAAGGGAATTGGATTTCCCTACTTAGAGAATCCACACAAAGTGAGGTGAATTCACATTTTTCTGAAGCTGTGAAATGCAATCCCGTTTAAAAACTGTTTTTCTGCAGCTATTATTATTTATGTCTGAGGTTTCTAGGTCAAACACTGTTGAATTTTCTCTCACAGTGAAAATCTGAAGGAAAGACTTGATAGGATTTCTTCAGGAAACACACAATGACTGTAGTTTCATATATGTTCTTTCTCAGGTCAATGAAAAGTGCTTTTCAGATGGTGGCAGCACCTCAACCACAACTTTCGGTTACTTAAGCCAAGAACAAAAGATAGGTTCCCTGTAAAGTCAGTGAATTCAATGCAGACAAAACAACTTTTTTAAAAGCCCCACCTCCTCCTATCAAAACCACTGATGTAATAAAGACAGCTTATTTTTCTTATGTTCTTGGTGTCTTATTTTTTTTACAGATAGTGAAATATGTGGGAAAACAATATATTGAGCAAAATGAATAAAGAAAAATAGAAGATCGCACTAAATGTTCATCTGGGTAAATGCAAGTAGAGATTCAAGTACTGAGCTCCTCGGAATGTCTAAGAAATATCCTTCATTATTTTTTATTAACTCACCTTCCCTGATAGTAAAAGCCTTGCTCATTTTGTTGAATGAATGTGTGAGCCCAGCTTGATGGATGGTGACAAATTAGCCATAAAGAACCTCATAAGTAGCAAAGGGCCATTAATCCTACATAGTTTGAACTTCACTTTCAGCATGATGAGTAGGAGAAATTAGCTGCAATTAATATCATGGATCTTTTGATCATTGTCAAATAACTATTAGAAGGTGAATATCTCACAACACTGAAACACCACCTTTCCTAAGATATGTCAACACTGAGCCTCTCCTGTGTTAATTATTGATTTTCCCTGAGCAGAGGAAGAAGTGTCACTCACTGCTTGTGCTCAGTAGCAGATTTGCCATGGGGTTTCACCAGAAGGGAAAAACAGTTGGATTGAGGAACTAAACACTGAAGGGATTAAAAATGTGGGGATGATCCTCATGAACTTCTGGTGAGCAAGGGAGAGTGAAGGAGGGAAATGGTTAAAAGAAAACTTTTGAATCACATTTTCTGAACTGCACGGCTGCACACAGTTTGTAGAAGGATGAGATTTTGCTGCATAAAACTCCCGTGTGAAACAAGTCTGGATCAGGGGGCTGGCAAGATAATTACACTTCAGTCGTGTGGAACCTCATGGTGGGTTCCTTTTTTCAGTGAGAAGTTGGGTTGGATACTTTCTTCATAGGCAGCATGTAGGGGTGTTCAAAGAAAAGTTAAGCATTGAAATATTAAAACTGAATCTAAGAAAACATGCTTCAGTTAAATAACATATTTGAAATATATTGGACTCTTATTTGTGATTTTCCTCAGGGCAGTATTAGTGCAATAACAAAGCAGATGAGGCTGAATGCTTGATTTAAAAAGTTTGGGCCTTCAAGGGCTGATTTACTGTCCAGTGAGGCTCAGCAGGCTGGTCTTCCCAGGCACATCAGCTCCCAGATTTGGAATGCTGAGGAAAGAGCCTTGGAGTGCAAAGCAGTCCAACTGCGGCCGAACATAAGGTCACAACCAGGAACATATGAGATGAATAAATCTTTATTGGGCAGGACTGCAAAACATTAGGTAATGGGGCCAGTGACAAAAAAAGAACTTTGTGTGAATCATACTCTAAAATGTGCACAAGAGCAGTTCAGGCCTCTAGCAAGGGGCAAAACTCATATTTCTGGTGCTGATAGGAAAAACAAAAGAAAAACCAAGCAAGGGGTTTCTTTTGCTTGTGTAAGTGCATGCATTGTATACATCTACAGCATTTCAGTCCACAGGAGCTCATGATGTTTTCTGTAGTTCAGACTGGATGCAAATGCTAACACAAGCCTTTGTATTTCTTTTCCACCTTCCACCACCATATCTGTCTTCTGCTGCCTTCTCACCTTCTTTCTCACCTACAGATAGAAAGATTGAGCTGAGAAAAAAAATAGAAAAAAACCACCCAACCTAACACTTCTGGGGAAGTGTTTCAGTGCTTATTTTGCCCTGAACTGTGGTTGATAGTTAAAATATCCCTTCTCCCCCTCTCTATGGAAAATGAAATTCTGAGAACTCTTTGTTCACAACGAATGAAACCGTTGTGAATCATGTTGGAATTAATTTTTCTGTTGAATTGGTTTGTGCCCAAGGGAGATGATTACACAGTTTGAGGGGCTTGCAGTCCCATCTATTCAGGTCAGATACCCAAGAGCTTGTGGGCTAGAAGTTTGTGTTCCTTCTGGAATTCATTACTTGAAACACATACCATGAGCTATTTCCTCAGAAAAAGGACCTGCCTCCTGAAAGGGAGGAGAGCTGCTAAGAGGTGGAGAGACTCTGAAAAGGAGGCAAGGATGTCAGAAGGAATCACTCCCACAAAGTCGATCCAGACTTTAGGTCCCTAGTTGATCCATTTTAATGATCTGTGTTGTGACTTCTGCTCTGCCCAGGGAAGGGACCCATCCAGAAAAAAACAGCAACTGTAGCTACAGTATGGCAAGTATTGAAAAGGTTTCACACGTTACAAACCAAGAAAATTAATTTAGTGCACACAAAATTTATGGGATTCAACACTGACTGATGGGATGGATGCCTCTGGATGGGGATTGCTGTCTTCCACTCAGTTGTCAAACATGAATGACATTCAATAGAAAGAGCTCTGACTGTGAAAATGTTTATGTGCCCAAAAGTAAATTTAGTACTGTTTGACTTCTATAGACAGCAATTCAGGATATCTGAATCACATTAATGGTTGGAAATTTGGCTGTTGAGGAAAGGATTTTGTACTGTAAATATATTAATCCTAGACGATATGATATGAGCTCATGTACATAACCTGAAAACTGAGATTTCATTGCAATCTGTTCTACCTATGATGCATTATTGCCATATAAACTGATCAAACTGAACAGAAGATCCCCCTTAGTCTGATTCGTACACTTACTCAGCAGCCTCACTTTTATTTTTCTTTAACAAATTATAGCAATATGACTGCATACACATCTGAACTTAATGTAGACTTTAACTTAAAGCAAGCCAAGGACTATCTGGATGAGCTGAGGAATATCCTTCAGGGCAAAAAAAAGGAGACCTACATGTATCAGGCTGGTGCTATACCTGCCTGCTTTTGGAATGATGAAATACAATGAAATTCTTGTCTTTAACTGAATGCCTAAGCTCTTCTCCACCACTATCATTTTGTCCACTATTCCTTGTACTGTTAATTATCCATTTGGACAGCTTCTGTAGCTTCTCTGCACAATACTTTTAGTCTCTGGAATATTTTATTTTAGCTTGGCCAAGATTAACTCAGCTTTCTGTGAAGTTAGGTGTAGTTCAAGGAACAATCATGCATGTGTGTGTGATATGTCTCTTTTCTGTGCAAGATGACCTTGAATACCTTCACTGGCAATATTCCTGGGAAGAACCAGCAAGTTCATGTCATGTAGCAACATATCAGTTAGTGGATTCATCCTGCTTTCTGTGTACATTGGATGGGTGTGCAGTGTTCTCCTCTGGCATGTAGTTTGCACATTAAAATCTCTTGGGATTAACATAGTGAACTCCTTCTCAGGAGGAGGAGACATGCAAGAGAGACGCTGGATTTCATAGCCTGCTCAATGCATTGTTTCAGCTGGAATCTGGAAGACTAACGTTTTATTTCCAGGCATGAGAAATGAGTTCATAAAAGGTACTGAAGGCTCCCAGGGCAGGCTGGAGGAATGGGTGAAAAAGCTGTCTGCCTCCTGGCATGATGCAGTGCATGCAGATGAGAACAAGGGAAAGACAAACTTATGGCAAAGAGCCTGCTTTCCTACTAGGTACTTCCACTGAACTTCTGCTCTGTAGATCATTACAGTTACAAGAAATACTGGATATCTCTCAGTCATAACCCAGACTCCCTCACTACAGGCAAAAACACCTCAAATTTTAATATTCAGGGGATTTTAAACAGGCTGATCCTGCAACACTTTAAGTGAAAACTATAACTGAAGGTTGAAAGCTAAGCCCATCATCAATTAACACATCATCCCCTTTCGATAGCTAATACCACAATGGCAGGACAATACATCATCTGTACAGGGCCTGGTAGGCCCAGCATATTTATCAGGAAACCCCTAAAGGAGGTTTATGACAACAGAATTCCCCCTAAAAAAGAGCTGTTAAGGTGCTATCAGAGAGATCAGATTAAAACTGAAACAGCACATTTGTCCGGGTTTGCAACAATTTAAATACTTTTCTTCATGTTTTAATCCAGTGTGTTGCATCAGTAAAATGTGGACGCAAACTAGGGATTTAGGAATGCAGAGGCAGAGTTTTTTTGAAACTAGTTTGGAAAGTTTAAAAAACCGACTCATTTTTCTATTTAAATAAGCCTGTTTTATTTCTTTATATAAAAATGGTTCCCCTGCATTTACAGCAAAGCAAAGAATTACTCGACTGCATAAATCCTAACAAAAAGCACCCAGTGTCTTCAATTTCCCTCCTTATTTTAGAAGAAAGAACAGCCCTGCATTCCTATCTGCAGGCAGTGTGACATGAATCACAGAATTGTTTGGGTTGGAAGCAACTTCTGGAGATCATCCAGTCCCACTCCCCTGCCAAGGCAGGGTCACCTAGAACATGTTACATAGGAACCTGTCCAGGTGGGTTTGGAATTCTCCAGAGAGGGAAATCCATGACCTCCCTGGGCAGCCTGTTCCATGGCTCTGACACCGTCAATGTAAAGAAATTCCTAAGGCCTGATTTGCTTCTGACTTCTGACTCATATTCAGTCTGAGAGAAAATTTAAAGATGAAAGTTGATACATGCAGCTATATCTTCTGCACTGTAAGGTAGATGAGGGGAAAGAGTAGAGAGCTAACATGCCGTGCTCTGGGTACTCACATCCTTGCTTATTTTCTAGGGACTGATAAAACTGTTAATGACCTCCTGGGCTCTGCTTTTTGAAGTTTACCAGTCTTCCTGAGCTTGCTCATTTTATTCTACTTGACAAAAGTATCTGCTGTATTATTTCAGTTGTAAGGCTAAAATCTCTAGAACAGGTGGGCAGAAGACTAACTAGGATTTGCACCCTTGCATCTTGCTGATGTAATAAAGGCAAAATCCCTGTTTATTCCTGTCACAGGTATATGTCATCTGTAAAATGTTCAGATTGTTTCTGTGTCATGGAATAGTTCCTCTTTGAAACAATCTGATCTTCATAAAGCATGTTTAAGAGAGACTGCACATTAAAAGCTCCTTCCCCAGGGTTTTGTTCCTACCTCTGCAATGCTGCTCACAGCTGCCTCAGTTTGTTGATGCAGCTGTATTTAGGGTCGGGACAGAAATGGGGTTGGGGATGGAAGGAATGGCTAATGAAATAGAAGGCAGTGAGGATAGGAATGAGTGACTGTAGGGAGTCTCCTGTAAGTGGAACTACTAATAAAAATGCTTGTGGACACTGGCATTTCTTTTGTTAAGCATGGCACTTATTAATTTGAACCCTTCTAGCCAGGTTAGGAAAATTACAGATCTGTGGAATACAGGTACTTAGGTGGTGGGAAGAAAATGATTTTGGCACCTTGGTTCTGCAATGGTCCTGATATTTGACATTCAACAAATCTGTGAATTAAAGGTTTCCAAGAAAGTTATATAGGACCCCTGTGAAAAGGAAGTTAAAACACCTGCTGGTAGAGGTCAGCATTGGCCCTGGTATATTGGCCTCTATCAGCTGGATGGTGGTTTTAGTCCTGTTGCAAATTCCACTTGTTGAAACAGAGTCTGAATGATGCGGTGTAAACTGGTCCTTGCAAGCATCCTTAATCTGGATGATCCTACATGTTTTCAGCCAGTTTACTAGACTGTCAGACACAAAATTATTACGTTTAACAATAATGTTCACTTGAACTGCAAGGCTCTATAATATTCTCATCTGCCAATGTTTTAATTACAGGGTCGCATTCACTAAGGGAAACTAAAATTAGAAGTGGATGAATGGATTTTGATATGAAGGGGAAGATTTGCTTTCTTTTTTTTTTAATTTTGCTTTTTCCTTTTCCCAAGGAAATTACATTCTTGGGAGAACTGCAAAACCAGAAAGACCAAAATGGCCTCTCTTGAGCCATAGGGCGGAGAAGGCTTTGCAAACCAAAGGTCAGATACAAAGAGACGTCTATTTATAAGTGGCAAAACATAACAGTGAAATAGAGAAAAGGATGTGTACAAGTGGAGAGAGGAGAGAGGCAAGGAGAGAAAGGAAACTGTGATTTGTAATTCTGTCAGTGATGAGTGAATGAATATTTGTGCAAAGTGGGTCAAGAACAGAAAAAAACTGCAGTGGTGGAAGGGTTGGGTGACGCAATACAGGGAAGGGTCTCTCGGTCTGTAACTGACAGGACTGAGGGATGCCAGGGTTTCCATAGAGCTGGGCTTGTCAGGGAAGTCCCATCATGCCAGGGTCTTCAACTGCTTCTTCTGAGAGCTCTTCCTTAGTGAGCACTGGGTTACAGGGTGAGGGCTGTAGCTTCCAAACCCCAGGCACATAAAGAGCTGTGAGGGCAGGGAGGCCTGAGCAATCGTGAGTAAGATGGGGACTCAACATTGTTACAGAGTACACCTCCAAAATGGGAAGAAGAATGTTCCTTGTGCACAGCTCATCAGTAATCTCTGGTCTCTGTCTTTTTGGCGGATTAATATTGCAGTAATGCTTCATAATTTTTTTTCTTTTTTTTCTAGATATGTATAGCTGCTCTGAGAAAGGTTATTACATACAAGACATTGACATAAATTGGTATCATTGACATAAATTGCTTATGTGTACTGAATTACTATAGATATTCATCAGAAACTGTGTGATTCTGCTGTGATGACAAAATCAGCTCCCAAGATAGTTTTCCAAAAGCAGTTTTTCTTCTGCAGACTCTTGTCAACGCTGTGCAGCAGCACCAGGAATCAGTGGGAGTTCTGTGTGTGTGTGTGTGTGTGTGTAATGTGAACTTGGACACCATGTTCACAACAAGTTTTGTCACTTGAAGATAAAAAAGATTCAAAATATTTCTTTTGTTTGGCATCTCTGAAGTAGGTTAACATAACAATTTATGCGTACAGTATGCCACGGTTCATCCAGACATCGGATACCTCACCGAATTTAAATGAAGAGAGAGGTATGAATCCAGTCCCCCAGATGGAGGGAAACTGAGCTTACGCAGAATATTCAGCCTGAAAATCAACCTGGCCTGAGACGCTGGGTTTGAGGAGTTAACAGCATTGACCCTTATGCTTAGTATTTCAAACTTAGGCGTGCACTAAGTTTGAAATACTAATAGCACTCTACAAAAACAAATAAAGACAAATGTGAGAGAAGCAAATAGTTCAAACCCTGGAGAGTTTACCTTTTCAGTTTCACAGAACTATTTCAGAATGAATTTCTGCATAGATCTGAGCACTCACTGAAGAGGTAGGCCACAAAAAACCAAATGGAACTAACCTGACTAGAAAAGCATGAAAGAAAAGGTAGATAAAGGTAAAGGCAGATAACATAGTTACACTGGAAATCAATACAAATACCTATGTGTATGTGCAGCTTGGTGTTTGTTTGTCTACTTCTATAAATTATACAAGACAATGATATTAAGAAAGGACACCAGAAGAAAGGAAAGTGTGAGAATTGTCAGGTAATCTCTGAAAGTAGTTGGTGGCAGAAAGGTAAAAGGCACACAGAATTATATTAAGGAAATTTTAGAGAAAATCAAAAGAATACACGAAGTGAGAGAAAAAAATTATTGCAGTTATATAGGTGTCAAAAGGAAGAGAAGGCCTATGTTTGATGGAAGTGGTAGAAGCCGCTTACAACAAAAAAAGTCCATTTGGACACCAGACAGCCACAGCTTGTGATTTATACAAACTTGGAAGGAATTCCAAAACTTAACCCAAACACAGTAGCTGTCGTAAGAGATGCACAGCTCTGGAAAGAGACAGCTCAACTTAAGTATAAACGAACTGAAATGAGGTTAAGCGCTGGCATAATTGTGACAGCAATTCTGCCTGCGGTTTGCTCGAAAGCAGCGCCCGCAGTCAGAAGCTCGGATGTCCGACCCGTGAAACGTCTCACGTGATTCTCATACACGTGGTGTGATGTAGTGGTCAGCAAACAGATAAAGGGTACCTGCAGCTCTACCTTCAAAATTTCTCAGCAAATCTGAGTGGACAGATGTCTGCTAGTTATGGTTAAAGTTTAACTTTCAGTCCAAATGTTTTTTTTTTTTTTTAATTACTTACACCATTCACAAATAAATTGTTTTCAGCTGAAACTTCCTCCACTGAATGTTCATTTTGCCAGATCCTTTAAATTAAATCCATGAGTCTACTGAAGGATTTTTTCAGTAATGGGGGAAAAAAGTGCCTTTTCTTTTACGATCTGCTAAGACCAGCTTTAGAGGCAGAAGGACACATACTGAGCCTTGCAAGTGAATTGAATGAGTTGACTAATACCTCCACTGTAATAATACAATGAGACTCCTGTGGATTTCCATTCAGTGGGATTTTCTGATTCTCAAAGAAACCCCTGGATTTTGTATGGTTTCCTTCACAAAAATGTTAGTGAAAAAGTCCGATCATTTAACTCAGAGATCTTTAGTCTACAATTTAATGTTAAAAAATTAGATTTTCAATGTTTTTCTGCACTATTTTACTAGCTTCTTTTACTGACTCACTCTTTATACAAATTATAATTAAAAACCCCCAACCAGCCAAAAAACCTCCAAAAAAATCCCCACAAATAAACCCAAAAATAAGAAACAAGGAAATGTATAGGATAAAGAACAACTATGATTTTCATTAACGCTGTTTTTGTGAGCTCATGAGATTATCCTTATATTCACCATTGCTGTAATACCTGTGTCGGTGAAAGGGAAACCAAAAGCTTCATGTCCATTAGTCTGACTTAAGTAGTTTAAGAGTATTAGAAAAAAGATTGAAAGCTATTGCTGTGAAAGATAAAAAATGCAACCTTTCTTTTAAAGAAAGACTTACTGCCAAGCTGATCCAATATCTGAATAACTTCCTGTTGAAAATATGTGTTAGTTATTGAAGTTTTGCCATTATTAACAGTACAAAGAACCTTATTATCAACAGTGTCAACATATTGTAAAGGGATTTGGTTGGTCCCAAGTCTGAGAGTGGGAAGGCCTTGTCTCTGAACAGCAGACGGGGAAGCAGGAAGATTTCAGCAATGACAATGATGTCAGGTGGAGCAATGGTGTACACCTGCTGTGAGTAACTTCAGGTTTCTGACTGCCAGAGAGTTAAAATTCAGGAACATCTCTGTCTTGGAGGCAAATAACCTAGTTATGAAGATGGAGATTGATAAATATCTGGAACCATATGGCATGGTCAGCTGCAGTTGCAGACAACTGAGCCCAGGAGAATCCTTTCCACTCTCAGGTTTCTGTACACTGGCTGTTGCCGTGTGAAATGTTGCTGTCCTGTGGCTGTACATGTGTGTTGATAAGTGAAGAAGCCAACTATGCTTCCTGATTATTTCAGAAAATGCTTTTGGTTATTACAGAAGCCATATACTATCCCATTTCCTAAGACTAACTACACAAAAGCAGAAATGGGATTTTTAAAGCATCTTGTGTTCCAGTATCTCCATGAATGTTGGAATCTGAAAAGCAATTAATGCTTATAAAAGTTTATAGAAACTTTCATTTCAGTTTCTTAGCATTCAAGCTAGGATAAATGAGAAACTATGATTTTTTTTTTTACTATCTTATTTTTTTTGAATGCCTACAGCATACATAGTTGGAATGAGGAACCTTTAAAACCTCTCCGTTTTTTTTCTTTCCCTTTATTTGTAGGTAGTCTCCTCACAAATCTGAGAAAACCAATGGAGTGAAAACCATGCTCACCACTATGAATGTGATCCTCCAATATTCTGAAAGATGTTTGGCTTTAGATTCCTTAGCTGAATGTTTTTTATGTCTTGGCTCATGCAAGCCTGTTCCTCTGCACACCCCTTGGTACCTTGGCTTGCCTACACTCCTCTAGAGCTCTGCCCACTTGTATTGAACATACAAATATTACAAATGGATCTTTCTTATATCAGTTCATTATTATACTTTCAAGTTCTCAATCTGCAACGTTTCCAGGATACAGTAAAATACAGTCAGTTTGACTTCCAGAAATCTTTTGATGTCTGAAGACACTCTTAACATGCAGTAGATGTGAAGGAGGTGCTTTATGCCACTCAGAGAGAACTGTGCTCCTTGAAGGAATCAGCCTTTTTCATTGCACTTGCAGGCTCTGCTTATACTGTAAATTACACAGTGCCAGAAGACAGACCCAGGCACTAACTCCATTGTCTACACTGTAAAATTGTTTGAGCAGTCTCTGGAATGGTTTGTCCCTGGGCAGTCAGCCCAGGCCTCTCCCAAACAGTTCCTGGGCTTGTTTTGAGAATTAGCACGGGCCAGGCACCATGCCCAACATGTAGTTTGGATGCGGGCACCCTTTTTTGGATGATAATAGACTTCACTAGTGCCAGATGGCCTCAGAGCCCGAGGGAATAAACACAGCCTGATTGCATATGCCATGTGCTTGTGCAGAGGATCTCTTGTGCTGTAAAATGATAGCTTGAATTGTGTGTACGTGCACATCTCCATGTTAAGAAGCTGCAACCTGAAAGACTGGATTTTACAAGGGGCAGCCTCAGACTGGGACTTTGTGGCATCCGGGAAGACAGAGTGGGCATTATGCAATGCCTGTTTGCTGAAAACATCACAGGCACAGATCAAACCCTGGGACCATATGTCCAGTGCACGATCTCAAATGGACGCCAAGTATAAATTGGCTTTAGGGTCTCCTGGGCACCCTCTGGCCTTAAGACATATTTATGTCTCTTTGCTGTTCAGACTGCCTGAAATAATACAGGGTCTGTGTTGCAACCCACCAGACGAGTGTTTTTAGCATACAAATTAGAAGGTGTATGTTTTATGTTTTAGGATGTGGTGTGTTCCTAGTAGATGCAGCATCTACTAGGATGGTGTTACAAGGCTGTGTTGTTGGGAGAGAGCCAAAACAAATGTACTCTTGACCATTATGAACTGAGAGCAGCTCCCGTGATGTTCAGGCACTGCCCAAGCATTCTGCTTGCTGAAGTGGTCCAAACCAGAGGTGAGAAATTACTTAGTGGGGAGACTGATCAGGGTCCAGTGTGCAGTTCCCACACTGGCCCTATCTTACTGAGGAGTAGAACCACATCCCTTGGTGCTGGGTTCGTGGACACAAGACCCTAATCTCTTGAAAAATCCTTGCAGGTTTTGGGCTATCTGTGAAATCTCTGAGCTAAATTACTTTCTTTCATGCAAAGCAAAGTCTTATAGTAGAATGAGAGAGGATCTCTGCACTGGATTCCTTTGTTGTTTTGTATGATTACCAGGGGCTCAAGCAACAAAAATGATTAAATGCTGAAAAGTTTAAATCTGTGGAAAAACACATGGATGTCTGGGCCTATAAGTGTGTCTGCTGAGTTATAATTGTTCCAGTTCCACTGGAGAGTGCCAATAAACTCTGCTGGGAGTTACTTTATCCCCATAGTCTTTAAGATATACAGTAGATCACATATAAAGACTTTTATGTTCAAACTCTTCTACCATTTTGAAACTTCAGGATTAAATATTGAGTTACTTCTCTCTTTTTTTTATTTGCTTTCAAAATCACAAAGCTATGTGGGAGAACAAACCTTGCTACAGTATGTTCACATTAAATAAAGAACACTTCAGGAAACCTTCTAATGAAGGAAAATTAAGAGGATAAAACCTGTCCTGGATGTGAAAAACTACGTTAATGATTATTACAATTAGCAATGATTAATCTTATTAGCTTTTTTTTTAAATCAGTAGTTTTGGAGAATATGGAGTATTCAGGGATAGGCATGCAAACAGTGACTGAGCATATAGAGTATGTATTTGAGAGAAGCCTTTTGTGATTAGAAGCTGCTGAAATACTTTGCAGTATTGTGCATTGAGCAGCTTGTTTCAACTTCAGATATTGAAGATGGGAAAATCTTTTGCTGTTACAATTTTTTGTCTTTTTTTAGGTTGATCTCAATATGTTACCTGAGAGCTGATTTATGAGGTAGACATCTCGACTCAGTGGGAGAAAGGCAGGTGCCTGGATACAGTATCTTCTTCAACTGCAAACCCAATGCTTCAAAGTGAGAGATGACAAGGCCAACCAATGTGTGCAGACAGATTTGGACAAAGAGGAAAACATAGTTAATCATTATGTCAGAAGGTGTATTAACAATATGAGATAAATTTTCAGTACTTGTTTGGGTGGTGTGTGTGTGTTATCTGCCAGCAAGAAAATAATATCGATACCTTTCCTGATAACAGAAGTGGTCTTTTGTTTTTTTCTCCTAACTTTTCAGTGTGACTCATCAGTATTTGACCTATTCTTGCTTCATAGAGGGGGATTGTGAAGAGCAAAGTCCGACGTTCAAAGAAAACATCTTTTTTACTGAATCAGGATAGCCCTGGCTACCTTGAAAAGAAACTGGATTTTCAGTTCAGAAATAGTCGCACAGTCCTGGAGACACCAGAATGAAATATTGCAGTTTTCAACTGTATTTATTTGGCTGAAGAAGGCTTGCATGGTTTCAAGACAACTATATAACAGAGGGAGACATGCATACCTCTTCCATGTCATATACAGCAATTGCCAAATTTCCATCAGTACTGCTGCAGGAGTGTTAGCAGTGCCCTGGAAACACTTTTTATAAATTTCTGACTCTGCTCAGGAATATCACAGCATATATTAACTTTGGCAGCTTTTCATAGTCACAGTCACCTACCTGTAGATGCCAAAATGCAGACATTTCTAGAGATGCTGGATGAAAGAAATGGCTTCATGACCTAAACATATCTGACCTGTCAAGACTCCTTCTTATGCACCTTTTTGCTATAAAAAGCTGTCAGGAAAATAGCCTTTGTCATCTCCTTAAACAGTGTTTATTTCTGTTTCCATGGAAAAATACTGTGAGACTGGTATAATGGGCAATTGAGGATATGTGAAGGAGTCATATTGTAGGCTGTATTTGCTGGTGTGCTCTGAGACAACCTCTTGATTGAGTATTTGTAGTAAGCACTGCTATATATAAAAAAGGCACCAGGCATTCCATTGAGAATGATACAGGTATCATTTCAGATGCATATTTTACCCTCTAAATGCCCGCAATCCATAGTCACCAGAAATAACTGCCCCACTGGGCAGTTGAGATGCAATCACCTTATTTCCCAAGAACAATTTCAATTTCACAGCCTGCACATCTGGGCATGTGAAAGCGGCAGACCTAAGTATTATCATTTTATAGTGTTTCATGGGCAATGAAGTCACTACTTTCTCATGATTCACAGACAAATAAACAACTATCTTGTACTCCACTATCTGGTTTATCTCATTTTCTGTTTTACTACTCTCTATTTTTATATTGACCGTGCATCAGCTCTGTCTGTGGTGATGGATCATAGATTTCAATCACTCTTTGGCTTACCACTTCCTTCTTGTCCAACAAATTGAAGTCTTTAAAACAGAAGGCAGTTACTTATGAAACCAAGTGGTTAAGCTTTGTGGATAGTCTCAGTTTTGTGTTGGCGCGTACTGCAGTTCGCTTGTGAAAGATTAGCCTAACTGTCACTTGACACATCTTTTATTTGTGATGCTTTGAACAAAAAATAACACACATTTTAAACAATATAATTGCATTTATGTTTCTGGGTTTGGTTTCAACTTCTGAGACTTCATTATATTTACAAAATTCAGAACTTTTTTCTCTAAAATGACCCTCCTTTAAAAAAGTTAAAGAACCTTTCCCTTCCCTTCCCTTCCCTTCCCGACAATAAATTTGGACAGTAAGATTATATAGTGACAGATGGTAGAAAAAATTAAATACATTAATTTACAATGTAACCCAACTTCACTCATTAGAGTTACAAAGAACAAGAAAAAATTGTAAACAGAAGTTCTTTTTTTCCCTAAGGATTCTCCAGATATGTTTAAAAAGTGCAAAAGAAGGCCTTTCTGACTGCAGCTTCCCAAAAACTTGTTATGCTTGACACTCATATATCTAAGAGGAAGAGTATACCAATAGAGAAGGGTAAAAAAAAGCATGTTTCATAATTTTAGCTAAGGTTCATGCACACCGTTGCTTTTAGCTGTCATATTCCACATGCAGGTAGTGACATGCACAGCCACTGTCCCCCACTTCCTGTGCTTTGAGTACTGCCAGTCCTGATAACCAGTGTGAAACCCATAAGCGGTGGGAGGACTCACAGCCTGCTTACTTCACTGAGAAGAAAAATAAGGGGAGGTATTAAAAAAAAATTAAAATAAGGCTATCGCTATGGCAATAGCAAGCAGTCCCATATTGACATCGGTGGGAGGTGTTTGATAATATGCAGTCAAGTGTTAATAATTGTAAGCATAAGACTAAGTTTCAGTCACTAAACAGCCCTGTTTGACTCTGCTTCCTCTTTTCTCTAAATGAGATGATCAGAATTACTCTTGAACAAGAAAACCAGGGAAGGTCTTCTTGGCCAGAAGTACTGGGGGAAAACCTGTTGCTGGAAGGATGAGCATAACAGAAGTGCTGCCCAGGATGCATGGATGTTGGGGGCCATGATGTGATCAAAAGGGAGATTATCATTAGGTTTTTGTAATCTTGGTACAAGGTGGGAATGGTCCTTAAGGAGATTATGAAAATGACAAATGTAGAAATGGGGAAATTAAAGGGAAAAAAATACTATTTAAGACAGATGTATTTTCATAAACTATCAGTGGTAGGTGGTTGTGAATTTGGCCTAGCCCTTCCCCAGGCTGGTTTGTTGGACCGTGTACCCTTTGTGCCAGATCTGTCTCTTCTTCATGCCTCTGTTTTCAATGTTTGATTGACACTCAAGGGGTGATTGCACTAAGTTGATAAAGCTTGTTCTTTCTAAAGCTACTGCTTGCTCCAGTCGTTACATTGCACTAGTAGCTACCTAAAGTAAATCTATCTAATAAACAAGTAGATAGCTCTCAACAAGGAGCTAGAGGCCAGGTGGGCAGAAAGGAGGAGTACTGCCAGTTTGGCATTACCTCCCCTCTGAGCATGGAGGTGGATTCCTCGATCTGAACCTGCACACCTGTTTCCAAACAGACTTAAAAGAGTGCAGCAAGATGTGTCACCCCTGACTGCTTGCCAGCGCTTCTGGTGTAGTGCAGAAAGGTAAGAAGCGGTGAGTTAGACCCACATGATCTAGTTTAAGTTACATCTGGGTAAAGAGCTGTGTGCAGACAGCCTCTCCCTGCAGACAGGCACTTCCTGTGAAGCAAGCCCAAGTGCGACCGTTCCCTGTAATGCCCCTTGCTACAGCTCTGCACAACCTGTGGCTAACCTCCAAGCTTCAAGAGTTATGGGTTTTCATCATACATTGTTGTGAGGCAAGATGAGTCCCTTTGCCTGTCAGAGCCATTGCAGCCTGTTCTGCAATTTGGGCTGATTTGCTGCAGATGAATGTCTAGGAATACTCAGGCTTCTTTTTGGACCCTGACCTTTTCTTCAGTTTAATAACTAGAAACCCCTCTATAGATCTGTCTACTTTCAATAATTATTTCTCAATGATTTATTAACATAGTCATGGTTAACAACTTTAGTTTACCAAAACAGATGTAACTAACATCTATAGATCAACATAATTTATAAGTGCTAAGTACAAAGGAGGTATTTGTTTACCTGAATAGTGATGGTGGTGTTGTTTCCTGTTGAGATATGCAGCTGGCCTCATTGATATATGAATTATTTCTCTCAAAACTTTTTCATAATTAGACAGATTAGTTTGTAAACTTCCTATGTTATTTATGTTATGTATATTATCCTGAAGTTTTAATAGAAGTGAATTGGGTGTTTTTTGGTTGATGTGTTTATTCGTTTGCTTGGGGTTTTTTGTTTTGTTTTGTTTTGTTTTACCTTCTCAAATCTTAAGGTATGAGGCAAAACAGCCAAATTATACAGGAGTTGTATGTCTCCCTGAGTAGCATGTGTGCTGGTAGAGCACAGAACATCAGGAATAGAAGTAGAACAGGAACAATGCTTCTGGAACAGTTTTCCACCTTAGCTGTGGGTATAAAACAAGGCACTCCTGCTGAGCTCAGATCTATTCATTTCACACTCCATATCTTTCTGGGATTGAGTCTATTAAGAGTATTCTGCCCTTTCAAAGCAAGATTCTTATTTGCTGGCAGATATTTAGGCTTAAGTAATTCGTGCTGTCTTTATGTATGTGTCTACACGGGTGACACAGTGTCTATAACTAATCCCACAGTTCATAAGTAATTGCCACTTGTTTGGCTGCTAGTGTAGTGGTTAGAATTAAAAAAGACATAATGAAAATAAATTTTTGTTAATGAAGCTGAGCTGGTTGGTTGGAAACCATCTTCTGTAGCTCAACTGTGCATGAAGACATTGGTGGGAAACTTGATCTTGTGAATAGGAAAACAAAGATCTTGTGAATAGTTGCCTAGCAGTATGAGGGAATTGTCACTGGGATGAGGAAAGCCCAGCAGAAAACCATGGATTTTCTACAGCAGAAAGCAGAGGTACAGAATAAACAGTCACTAGAACAAATGCCAAGGGCTTTTGTTTGCACTGCTCCCATATGAAGAATCCTGGCTCAATACCCTCATGCTCCCTGTGGGAGCTCCATTTGGCAGTCCAGCCCTACCACCTTGTTCTCATATTGTCCAAAACCAGTCTCATTTATCAGCCCATCAGAGAGGAAGCAGATAATTACAGGTTTTGAAAGCAGGGCTATTTGTGGGTGTTGCAAAAAAGGGAGCTGCTGGTTAGTCAGAAGTGTCACCCTCTGCTACCACAAGGCAGAAACAAGCTGCCTGTGTTCCTGATGCAAACACAACTCAGGGCCAGTGATGTTCTTGACTTCTCTGGTAGCACAGCACTGTATGATTTTGCTGAGTGACATCATCAGCAATGTTGTAGCATCCAGGGAAGCTGAAAACCTTCCTTTGATCTTCAGGGGAGCACACCAGGACAAACCCATTCCAAACTCTCTCTCTCTCTCTCTTTCTCGTATTTCTTGAAAGAAATGCTCTGACAGCTTTGACTTTTACAGACATACTCCTGAATTCCAAAAAGATAAAACTGCACCATTTGGCTGAAAAACTGGCCGAAGAAAAATACAATCCAAGAAAGGTGTAGTTTTGCTTGGGAAGTGAAAGTCACTCTTGGAAGTCACTTTTTCTCTTACCCTGTCTCTAATGTAGATGCCTTAGAAGAAATTTTCCAGTTCCCTTTAAGGTATTGCTGGGATCTGGCCTTGTGTGAGTTTTGACCTCAGCGGGAGTTAAGAACTCTCAATAAATCATTAAATCATGTCTGTAGAAAGAGAAAAATATTCTATCTTGCTAAGCATCCAGAAAGCAAAACCAAAGATAGTTTTAAAGGTGAACCAGACCTGGGATATAAACTAAGTCATCATCTGATTTTTAATAAAATCCATTCCTTATGATAAAGCAGGAAATGTTTCAAGATAATTACAGATTTTTGAAAAGGTTAGTTTTAGGAAAATATAACACAATATTCAACTAACAAGGACACTTAGGAAAGACAAAATGGATATCTTAATTTTTAAAATAGGAAATTTAGTTTTATTGGCCTGTGTATGTCATTGTAACTATATACATTTTAAACACACATTTACGAAATTAGACTGGAAATTTTATCTCTGCTTTCCAAGGATGCTCAAACTCAGGAAATATCTGAGCCTGGACTTTTGGGTAGCTCACTAGAGTCATAATGGGCATACAGAAAATGTCTTTATCAAGGTCTGATTGTAATTACACGCACATTTTATACTTTCAGAGGAGGTTAGGGCAAACCTGCCTTTGGACTGGGTGGCCACAAAGTTGGGTATGTGATACCCTGCTGAGGGCATCTGAGGTGGTGGCAGTGATACATCATGGAAAAAATGAGTGCTTGAGACAGAGATGAGTGAATGGGGAGGTTGATGGAGAAAACCTTCATTCAGTGAACTAATTATTCTGCAGAAGAAATTGCTGAAGGTAAAACTTATCAAAACATGGTTGGTTGACCATTTGATTGTACAGTGTGAGGTACCTTCATAACTTGATAAATGTTAGCTGGTCAAACTGGCATGACAAAAATGCAGCTTTAGTCTGAGGACTGTGAAGAAGACTCTCATTCCATCTCTATGCCAGCCATGGAATGGAAAGAGACTCTTGGCAAAGGGCCTTTATCTGCTCATCACAGCTAATTAGCAAACAAAAATGAGGATATACTTTGGGAAAAGAATATAGAAATTTTTCTTATAAGACTCCTGTTGTTTAGATTGTCTCCTTTTATTAATTTCAGACTTTTTTACTTAGGTTGTCCTGTAAGTAAAGGATAATCAAGCTGAATTTCATTTGGGAATAGCTTTTCATTGTTTGGTTGGTTACATTTTTGGTTGATTTTGTTTCTTTGTTTGTTTTCTTTTGTTTGTTTGGGAGGGTTTTTTAGTAAATTTTTATCCATGTATGAAAGTCTTTTTCCAAAACTGGCTTAGAATATCTCCATGTTAACCACTACAGTAGACTTCACATGAATGAAAGTTTAATCTTTGCCATGTTCATGAGCTTCCTTCTCCTATGTTAACACATGAATATTTAAAATACATCTCCTGTATGTTAGAAATTGTAAATCTGGCATCTCTGTTGCATCTCCAGGACTGAAAGTGTAATTTGATTCCTAAACATGTGTTATCTGTTTGATGAATTGTATAACCTGTGTGAGCTGGCTTTCCAGCATTAATTTGATTTAGTAGCTTGGGCATCGAATGAGCTCTGATTCTTAACATTCTCGATTCTTAAACACAGGCTGTCTGTAGCCCCCTGCCTTTCTTCAATTTTGTAGAATTCTTTGGAGCTTCAGATTTGAAATGACATAAAGCATTTGTTTAAATCTTTCCAGTTATTAGACATCGTACCGAGATTTACTGAAGTAGAAGGGTAAGTGCTAATAATTAATCAAGGCAACCTAGCTGTGCTGGTGCCATGGAAGTGAATGAGTTCCCAATAGGGGATTTAAATGAAAACATTAAGTTTCAAAACGAACTGGATGAAGTCAGGGGATTAGAACATAATTCTTTCAGTTCTGGCAATTTAAAGAAAGAGAGAACTCTTCCAGAGGAAGGAACTGCATAATGCATTGATGGGCCATCAAACACTAATTGCAGGCTATTAGTTAAAAGTGACACCTGGAGATTTAATATTGGGTATTTGCATGCAGGCCCCAGGATGAAGATATCTTCTAAAATGTGAGTGGAGGTGAATTTAAGTCAGCAACCCTTATTTGGTGTGAATGCAGCCCAACTGTATTTCACTGGAAGTGAAAGATGGGCCTGCAAGGACATTCAGGGCACTTTGTCTATTCAAAAGGTCCAGTCATGGGTGTTTCTTCACAGAGTGAGGAAATGTCACAACCACCCACACCACTGAATGCTTCCCTCCTCTCTGCTTATCACCTGGGTGTCATTGCTCTCACTGGTGGTTTTGCAGACTGCACAAAGCATGCAAAGATTAAAGAACATTACAGTCACATACATTTTCAACCACTTGAGTTTTCCCTCTGCACAACTCCTTGTATTTATTGACACCTCTGCAAGGGCAGCAGGAGAAAGCATTGGCAAGAGGACTGACTCCTTGTGATCCTGCAAAATGTGATGGACTGCAGTGACAGTAGAACACTTCTGTTTGGTTATTCTGTGTAGCACTTATGCAAATGTTTTCAACTGCAGCTGTGGAGATACACTTTTTACTATATTTCCTTTGGATTCTTCATAATATTTGGTTGCATGATGAGAATTCCAGTATCCAGTGAGGCTGATGTGAAACACATTTGTCCTGCAAACCAAAAACTAGACCTATTTTCCATCACATAGCTGTTGTTATGCAGCAATGCACATTATAGACAGAAACACAGCAGCTGGGAAACACCACTTATAAAAACAGGCACTTCTGAGACATGAAAGTAGACACTATGTCTTGACCTTTTGTTTTGCTTATCATGAGAATGGAAACGTCATTGCCCTGAGCATTTATGGAACACTGATTTAAGTTTTGAATTTCTTTTACGTTTTTAGTGAGAAATGGTGAGCATCTGTCACCTGCTTGCTAAGGATGAAACTGCAAAGCTGAAAGGAAATAAGAATTTTTACACACGCACAAAAACATCTTGCTTCTTATTTTGACTGTTTCACTATCATGTGAGATTTTTCAGTATCTTCAGTAGGACTGATGTGTCAGGGCTTTTTTTTGTGACAATACAACCTGATTTTGTTTTAACCAATTATTATTTCAGGTGTTTTTGGAGCTGCTCTGGGGTAAAGGGGCTGGGAAGGTTGAGTATCCAAAAATCCTGGCCTTGTGACAAAGCTTGGCAGTTGCTAGTGATATGAAGGCTGGAAAATTAGTGTATTAAATTTCTGTAATTTAAAAATATTTCTATACTGATTCTTTGACATGCAAGGGCAAACTGTTAAAGGGGAAACATATTCTATAACTTCCTTGAATGCTCAATATAGCAGTTTCAAAAACAAATGACAGTAAGTTATGCATAAAAGCTGGTTGAGCAGAGGTTATATTGAAGAAAGCATTTCAGCTCTTTTCATCATTCCCTTCTTGAAATGTTGGTATGCACTTTAAGTCATCTGTGTGTAATTTTTTATCTTTGTGTCAGTCTTTTTGGGACAACAGTGCAGTTGTTAGGACAACAAGACCAAAGGCATTTTTATTCCAGATTTCTGTCTCAGTCATCAAGAATGGATGCTTTAGAAAGGGTACAAAAATCTGTGCCACATCATGTAATGCTTTTGTAAAGACAATCTGAATTTTTACTATCCCTATTAACTTTATATAATCTGTAAATTCATGGCTTGTTCAGTAGTTCATGTATTAATCTATTGAACAGTTTTTGTTTCTAAACAATTCCTGAGGTAATTTCTTTATTTTATGCCCACTCTCAGTTTTTAATTAGTTACAAATATAAAATAAATCTTTCTTTCTTCCTTATATCATGACAGGTTTGTTTCTTGCAACCTGATGGAGAGGTACCTTGTCAAGAGTTTTCTGAAAATTCATGCAGTTCTGTAAATCAGACTGTCATTGGCAATATACCTACTAACCCTTCAGTGAATCCTAATACCTATGTATATATAATACCTATGACTTGACTTTCTACTGAAAAAGCTGCTCCAGTATAACCAGAATATCAAATGTTCAGCAGATCCATAATTTCTAACAGCTCCATATGCACAGAATTCAGACTTTCTGGTGTACATTATTTTCACCCTCTCTCAATCCCCCTTTAAAAGAGTGTTTTTTACAGCTGATATTCTCCATTCCTGAGGAGTGTTAGTCAGTAGGTTACCACTACAGCAGGAATTCAGTAGTCTCATACTTAGAATATGGTATTACTTGGTGTTAAATGCAATGGAACCCAAGTGATTCTTTAGCATTTGTTTTATCAGTCTGTTCATAAATGTTCCCTACTGACTTTCTGGTGGTTCACCAAACTTGACCCCTATAAAGAAAGTGTCTGTGAATCTCTCTAATCTTTTCTTAAACAAATGTGGATAAAGAGAATTCATATAGCTTTTTCGTTATGACTTTCGTTATGACTTCACATTTTTTTTTAGTTCTATTAGATCTGTGGACTGTACAAATTTTCTGCCAAGGAGGAAAGAAGTTATTATTTACTCAAGTGAATCTTCAAAATCTCTTTTCATATGCCTTTTATGGTTTTGTTTGTTTTTATCTGAAATTATCCTCTTTTTTGCTTTGCTTCTTCAGATATGGCTTCTGCTTTTTGGAGGAAATCTTTCTAACTTTAAATGTCTTTGTTTATTGTTGTTCAGTGGTTCTGACTTCTATGTCTTCCTTTTAATTTGTTTTTAACAAGCTTCTTCTATTTTTTTTAATTAAATCTACTTCATTCTTCTAAATGCTAAATTTAAATATATAGTAGTCATAATTACAGAGCAACGTTTCAAATGTAACATTGCAAACCACATCTTGTCTGCTTAAAACTGAGCCAAACTTCTTCACTTGTGGGTTTTCTGAGCAGTAAGTTTAACAAGTGGTCATTTAAAGATATTTAAAACTTGTACCTCTATATCATTTCTCACAATGACATTCCTTCAAGTTTCCATGGGTATAATTGAATTCTGCCATGTTTTTTATTTGTTCTGCTCTGGCAGCTTCTCTGATTTCTGTCTAAGCAGGTTGGTCACATCACTGCCCTCCTGGCTGGCAATACCAAGACTCCTATTAGGGCAAGACTGTCATACCTGTACAAATGGCTGTGTTTGTCCTGGATGCAGTTGATTTGTTTGCCCTATTTCCCTCCTTTACCTGTGTCTTCTCCCAGTCAGAGAGAGCCAGTGTGCTTGGGTCAATGACCCAGAGCGGGGACAGGTTCCAAAGATTGCCTGATCCTCATCAGGCAAGGCCTGCCTGACCAGCCCGGCAGAAAAGCTGGGCAACCAAGAGAAGCATGGTGGCTACCCCAGCTTTGGGCATCTCCATGGGGAAGGGGTCAGGTGGGCTGTGGACCTGTTGTGGTGGGAAGCCAGGGACTGGCCCTGCTGTGCTGCCAATGGGGCAGGGACCCACAGCCCTTGGGAGCCCCAGGGATGGGCAGGGACAGGCAGGGACAGCTTTGGAGACCCAGCTTTGGGGCACAGCTGATGTCACTTTGTTCTTCCTTCTCTGACCTCCTGAGGGAAGTGGCAGCGCTTTCTCTGTTGCTGGCAGTATGCTAGCCCAGAAAAGAGTTTCATAGTTAAGAAAGCAATATACCTTGTTACATCCACAGTTCAATTTAAATATTTCCTGCCCTTTTGTGTGGGCTGCCTCCCATTTGTTTGCTTTGCTGATAACCATGAAACCTTCGACTTTGGCCTCCTTCACTCCCTATTGATTCCCTTCTGAAATCAGCAGTGGCCTTGGTCAATATAGGATACACAATAAAATCCTGAACAGCTTTCTGCTCTTACATATATATGGATTATTTCGAAATAGGAAGCTGGTGGAAGCCAGAGGTTTAACAAATGCACCTAGTACTGAATTTAATTTGTTTTAATATCTTTTCTAGGAAAAAAACCCTATTTTTTCCTTGCTCTATGCCAAGGAGGAAAGATCTGTTCCAATTTTTTTTTAAAAGACACTTAATGATAAAATACATACCGTTTAGTAGGAAATTGCAGTTTTCACATGAGGTAGGAAAATCAATTTTTATATGTAAATTGAGAATAAATCCAACAAGTATTTGAGTGGGTAATCATCAGATGCATTTTTGATTATGATCACACTTGTCCTCAGCTGTGCCTCAGATCTTTGCTTTTAGCTTCTTCTTGAATCAGGCTCTGTTTAATGCTCTCAAGGTCACTGCCATGGGGATCAAGATGGACAAGTGAGTGTGCCACAAAAATAGCTCTTTCTTACATACAGAAATTATAGCTCATCTTTCATGCCTAATTTGCCATGGACCTTGAAAGTGTTAGTTTGGGTTCAAATGCAATTTATTTTAAAACATACTGTTTAAAATATATTGTGATGAAATTCTCATAGCATTTTTATTTGGTAGCAGCTGTTGATGAAATTTTGCTGTTTCCTCCTTTTCACAAGCAGCTTTGACTTTCTCTAGTTCTCTAGTGAAATTATTCTTCTGCTAAAGTGACAGAATTAGAGTAGTTCCCACAACATTTCATTAGAGTCTATTAAATACTTCCCTCTAATTCTATAATGAATTGTGAGTTTCAAACAAAGAGTGTCTCGGTTTCCAAGGGAGAAGTTAGAAGCTGGCAGTGCAGGGTTTTTTTGCTTATATGGCAAAGAGCTAAAGCATCCCTATAACTGAAGAACAAGACAATGCCTTTTTGGCATGCTCAGCTCTATTAACTGCTCTGACAGGCTGTCTTATTTCTGAAGACATCAATTAGCCTGATATGTAACATGGTTAATATTTAAGTATGTTTTATTGGAGAGTATGGCTGAGGCAAGAGATGGCTTGAGTGTCTCTCAGGATCAATGTCAGTAACACTCACAGACTGTGTTTATTACTGTCCTTCGAGAATTCCTCATGTTTTGCACATGAAAAACCCCACCACTCATCAACAACAGCCTTGTCATGGTGATGTTCTATGTAGCACTCCATGGGCTTAGAACTTCCCTTGGCACATGGAGAACTGCATGGTTATGGATAATGGGGTGCTTAAAAGCTAACCTGGTATCTTTCAGAGAATTATTTTAGAGGAGTTAGCCATTTACATGTGTGCTGCTTGAGAATGGGATAGTCACATCAGCATCCCCCAAAAGCCTTAAAGACAGAACTGTCTGTAAGCTGGCATTCTTACCTATTATATACAAAACTTCTTGTTGACCTTTTCAAAGAAATCACAATTTTCTAATATCCCAATTCATCTTTGAAAGGGTAAATATCCTTCAAAAGCATGCATAATTTTCAAAGTGTTTGGCACAAAGAACTCCATAACTTTAACTTCAACTTCAGATAATACATTATCAGTAACAGTTAACTGAAAGGAAAAAGGTATAAATAGAATTTAATAGGACTAAGTTACTTTTACAATTGTACAAATTCAACAAGTAATTTTTTATTATTGCTTTTGCTAATGAAAAGCACTGAATACTTCCAAAAGTGAAACACTTATAAGAAGGGCTCGAAAGAAAAGGAAAATCTGACCTCATATCTCTTATTTAACTCCTTGAAATGCCAAATGAAATCTTGAACTTTTTCTTGATGTGGGGAGATTATAGGAAGGTGAGGTGACAGAAGAAAGTGGGGCTTCTTTCGTCTTGCTGTTGCCATAGCTTCAGCATGATTTGATTGTAACAGTGCTGCGATTTTTTTCTCCCTCCCCTGGAAGATCATCACAAGGGGAGATGATCTCCAGAGGTCCTTTCTACAACAGCAACCACTCTGTGATACACTCCTAACAAGCCCATTTAGACACCTGCTAATTCCAATATTCACACCCTCACTTCAGCCTCTAGCTTTTTTTGCAAATTGATGATTTAGGGATTTCCCTGCAAAACATGTATTTTCTAAGTGTATTTTCAATGATGTGCCTATTTTCTGTCTAGATAGATAAAATCTCACTTTGGTGTCAGTTTAGCCATTTGAATGGGAAAGTTCTAAATTGAGTACTCTGGAACACAACCCTCAGCTTCCCTTCAAACCCGAAACTAAATGTCTATAGCAGAAACTTGATGGGGTATGGGATTCCTGAACATACAGCACATTGTAACCTTTTCTACAAACTCTGTTTCATGATTCAGCATGAAACATTCACCTCATTCATTATGAGGTCAACATTTTACAGTAATAAGTGCTAAGATGACACTGGGCTAAAAAAAAAAGGAACAGTGAACCATATAATTACATAGAAATGGGATTCACTGTATGGTGAGAGGAAGGTTTCATCAGAGCTCCTGAAATGCAGTCATTACGCATTCTTTCTCTTTCCTACAAGACCATTTATCTCTGCAAACAAAGTTCTTCATTGACACATCCACAAGGCTGAAGCTGGGTGTGTTCCTTGGTAAAGATGCACTAAACTCCATATAGACATCAGTAACCAGGTCATCTTTTATTTGGTTTTGACCGTGGGCATAGAGGATCAGGTTCTGAACTACAGGAGAGCTGAGTGTTAAAGTCTTGGCTGCAGCTGAAACTTCTTAGTGGTACAAGAACTTGTGGCAGTTTCCCGACAGTTTGATGCTCAGCTTGTGGCTGAGTATTGTGGCTTAACAAGTTATCACCATCAGAAGTGAGCAGTGGCTGGCAAATTGGCAGGCCTGATGTCATGTTCTGAAAACATGAATTCTCTTGCAGCTATAGTTACTTCTGCAGTTCTTGTTTGCCTGGTTCTGGGTAATTGCTAGTTGGGATGGTTCCACCTATGCTCATTGTGAATTTGGTTTCAAGATGAGCAATGAAGTTTAAATCATTGACCTTGAATCCAAATTAGAGGATGATTTTGTAAAATGTTCTCTTGCTCCCTCACCCATTTAGCAACCTCTTGACCTCTGTGGGCTTGATTTCCTTGAAATGCAGAGATAAACCTAAGTTTGTTTCCTGATGGTGGAGTAATTGGCATATTGTTCTAGTATAATTTGAAATGATTTTTTCTTTTTTTCACTGTTCATGGAAACCTTCAAAGTTTTTTCTTTCTTTATTTATCCATTCAGTTTTTGCCTTGTGCTCTTTTAATAGGAAAAGATGAAAATACCTCTTAAAAATATGAGAAAATATAAGCATCTACTTGCTCTTCTCTGACGCAAGTCTCTATCAGCAGGACTTCGAATTACCTCCCCCATCTTGCCCTGGATGTCAATCAAAAGCTCGTCCCATTCTCCCCTACTTGTCTCTCTGTTGCCTCTGAAATAATTTGTTTTGTTTCTCTGAACCTTGAACACACATTTCTGTGTTGTAAAATGAATCAGATTAAAGTGACTTGAAGGTTTCTGAGGGGCAATAAGAACATTTTCAATGGAATCTCCTGAAGCTTTCCTAATTTTGGCAGTGAGAAGAAATCAAAGGTGGTGGCTCTGCTGGCACTAAAATGAACTACACAGAATTCCTAAGTTTGAAGTATCTCTGTCCAAGACTACAAAGTGGATTAAAGCTGCTTCGTTCCACCACTCTCCTCCCCCAGAATTGCTTTATGTTTGTATCATTTGCCATTTATACATCTGCACATACTAATTGTTCCCTTTTCCTTTCAACAGTAATTTCCTTGTTCTTTGTTGCTGAGAGATTACAATCCAACCAAATGTTTTTGATGAACTAGTACTATTTTATCTACTGCCTCTTTTCTGGACAATCCTTTACCTAGAGTAAATGGGGACAGCTCTGCTGTTTCTGGTGAACCTGTGTTACTTTGTGTTGCACCTGATCTCATTTTCAAGCTTGTTCCTCAACCCCCACACCCTTCTAGGCCTTACTCTGGTGTAAGAAGGAAAGGAAGTTCTGGCCATGGAAGACTATTTTTGTATTCTCTTTGTTATATATATATAACAACTCCTGAAACTCTTGATAAGGCTCTCAGTGTTGGCAAACATTACTAACAAAAAGTGACCTCAGTTCTTCATATCATGGACTGCATTCCCTCTTTATCTTTCCTGTGTAAGGCTACTTGCATGCACAGGAATATTATTATTATTATTATTATTATTATTATTATTATTATTATTATTATTATTATTAAACAACTTTGGAAACTATTGTTAGCTAACCAAATGCTAATTGTAGTAGTTGTACCTATTGGATATGTTGAGAGCTTTTCTTGCTGTCAATTATTTCTCAGAAATTATATACATCTGTGACAATCAAAAAATGGGTAGGAAATTGTGTGGTACAGCAAGCTCCAGGCAAGCCTTGGTAATTTGCCTTGTTACTTAAAATTCAATCTTTTTCTGCATTCCTTTGGTATGTAAATATCATTCCCATTTTGAAGGTAGCTCGAAGTACTTTTTAAAACTGAAGATGCTGACTTTGCTAGAAAGCCAAGGAAAGAAAAAATGCTAATATTACCACACTAGTGTCATTGGTGATGGCACAAAACACCTGCATGGCGTAACACAGCCCTGCTGAAGGATGCAACCAACTGGAGTGGCCATGGGAAATCAGCAAGATGGAGTTTAAATGTGAGATGTGTACTGTGCTAAACAAACAAGGAAATTTGATCAAAAATGCAGAATGGCAACAACAAAATGGTCAAAATTAATTTGGAGCTGAGTAACCAATTCTGTTGCAATAAAAAAGGCAACTTTTACTTTAGTGTCTGACTGATGAGAATTTAACTTTCTTCCACTTAGAAGTGACAAGTCTAATCTGGAAGGCTTCTGCTCGTGGAGCTGTTAGAAATGGACAACTTAGATAACAGCAAAAATTTAAAACACAATTTAGGGAATGCTATATAAAAATACACATTGATATAACTGGATATAATTGCAACAAGAGGGTAATATATTGCTTCAGCAATCAGACAAGCAAAGTTTAACCAACACAAGTAAGTGTAGGCACTATTTATGATTTAGAAGAATCTGTTCAAGTCTAGTCCTCAAACAGTTCTTGTATTAAATGTCTATAATGAACAAACTAATTTCATATTTAGTCTAAGTCCAGCAAGTCACAAAAAATTTTAGGGATAAGTCTGACCCATTGCAACAGCCATAATCTATGGGTTATTTTCATATGCACATATTTTTCTTTTCACTTTGAAGGTATTCAATTCCTGCTAAATTGACAAACAACTGAAAAAAAATGGCACAAAATAATAACTTATCAGAAATAAATACAAGGAGAACTAAGTTGTTTTCTGTGTCTTAGTCTTGCTGTGCAGGGGTTTACCACAAGGACGTGGAACATCACATCTTATTCTCAGCCGTGGTCCTTGCAGGACAAGGACACTGCAGTGAGTCATGGCAACAATGGAGCAGCAGCAGCAGCAACACAGAACTCTGCTTTGTATGTTTAATTATACTGAGTTTCCTCTTACCTGCCTTTTTGTCTTCCTCCATTTTGATAAGGTGGGCACATTTAGTAACTGTTGGAACGTCCTTGCATTTTGTAAGTGTGCCTTTGCAGTTTACAAATTCCATGTATCTCTATCTATTAATTTCCATTTGTTTTGATTGTGAAAGTAGAAAATGAATGGTAGTCAGAAAAAGATATGTACTTGAAGAGGCTGAAAGAACTACCAGCAGGTTCTGAGTGCAGTGCTCACTATGTGAGGGCTGAGCACTGTTCAAGCACAAGTCCCTGACTCCTTCTATCATAATGCTGTAGTCAATAGTAGAAATTTTTTAGGATTATGTATTTGGGTAAATAGAGATAAACACTTACCACTGGAATGTGATTATGGCCTTCTTGAAGTTGACAGTGAATGTTGTGGTACTTTTTTATGTTAAGTAACTCTGAAATATGTCAATGTGTTTCTCAAGGATAAACTTTCCATTAGTTATACTTAGTTTAATATTTCTCCCCTCATGTCCCAGAGCTCATCTTGCGGGTATAATGCTTGGGCACATAGCCTGGTGTTATTCAGTGTATTCAGAAACACATGCAGCTAAAGTAAGGAATGCACTGGGTAATCTTGTAGTAATTTCAAAGTAATGTTTCTCTTCAGTTTTACAGCTGAATGTGATGTGAATGTGTCACTCACCTGGGTCTATTACCCATTTGCTTTCATTGTTTATGCTCCAATATATTGAGAGGTTTAGGACATGAGAATGAACCTGTCCAAGAAGGGGAAGCAAGGTCTAGGAGGGCACAAAGAGATTCTAAAAGATCTCAATTTCCAACATCATATTTCTGTGAGCTCCCAGTGTAACTCAGTGGTGGTTCAAGCACTCCTCATAGTGAAAGCTCTCTATTTTGCCTCCAAGGTGTTCTGGCACCAGTCTCATATGGATGTTAGGACTTCCTCTACCTTCCTCTGACCCTCCAAAGTTAGCTTATGCTCCCCAAATCTCCTGCATCTGATCCTGCATTTGCAGTCCCTGTGACCTGTCAGTATTTTTTATATGATTTCAGAGAAATTTTCTCTGATCAAAATTTTTACCTCAGCTTGTCACAAGTCCTTTTAGCACCTGACTGCATTTTGTTTTCCTACAGCCATGCTTTTCCTAAGCACAGAGTAGTGCCTGTGTGCGATTTCTGAGGCATGGTAGTGTTACCCATTAATTTTGTGGAAATGCTGTTTCTGGACTCATGGTGGCCTGGGAATCCATTTACCCTTAGTCAAATCATAAAAGTGTCCCAAAGAACATGTTACAATTGGAAAATTGGATGTAGAAGGCCTTAGCAGAAAAATTTAATTTCTGGTAATTTTGGAGAAAAAAAACAACTCTCTCTCTTTTTTTTTTTTTTTTTGAAAAGTATTCTCAGCAGGGAGAGTGTCTGAAGCACACATGGAAATACCTTGCTGAGCAATTTGAGACTGCATTAAAGCAAGGATTAGTGGGAGTTTGTAGACCTGTGGTGATTACTAGTATTCTTCAGTAAGTCTGTAGCATTTTCCCACTCAAAATAATTAAATTGATGCAAGAAAAAAGGAAGGAAATCTCACTTCTAAAATGAACACACTACATACACAAATCATTGTGTGGCTCTGAGAGAGCAGAAGTGGTTTGACTAACTGAGTCAGATTAATCTGCACTAAAGCAGCAGGTTTCAAGCTGAAGGAAGATCTACTGTTGATGCAGGCTAATGGTGAGGTTAATACAACACAAATTTAGGGCAAAAAAATATGCAGCATCCTGAATAGTATTTATATGGTTTTAATTTCTGTTGCAGGTGTGTTATTCACCCTTCCATGCTCTGGTATAAGAGTACACATTGAGTACACTTTTAAGAAGCACTGGGTATAAATTTAGCAGGTTTAAGTCCAATAGTTTGGGAGAAGGGGAAATAAGCCCTCTTACTGGGCTCTGCTTTGAGTTTGGTATCACTATCCTGCGTTGCATTTATAACTATATAAATCTGAACATTTACAGGATGGAAAAGACAGATACAATACTAAGAATAATCTTAGGACAGATTCTGTGAGTGTTGCTCACTGGGTAGGAATTCCTAAAGAATGTTGTGAATTATGTGCATCTGCCTAAATCTGCCTGAACAACTTCATCCTGCCAGGAATATTTTAAACTCTGGGTTTGCTACATTTCTCTGAAAAGACTGCATTTCTTTAAACAGACAAAGATGACCTCTCCCTACTTAAAGTAATGGGGCATCAGAAGTACTTATGAAATTTAATAGGACACATTTTAGGGAACTAACAATATATGAATAAAGGCATCTTGCCTTGCCCATGTGAACAATTATATCCTTTACCTAGGAAAGTGTGAAATGATAAAATTGTCTTTTTCATTTCAGAAAAAGCATGCTGTCAGGATTAAAATTAGAAATAAAAATGAAAAACTGCTGAATGCTTCTGAAACTTTCGTTACTACAGAAAATATTTAATTCCTGGAACACCCATGGACAAAGTACCCTGTAGTTTTAAAGTTAAGTACATTTACTGCAGTGGGAACAGAGAAAGTGTGCCTATGTGTGTTTTTCTTTGAATTTCGTCAGCTGTGCTGAAAACACAATATATGTCTCTGGTAGAGTGACTCTTCCATTTCATGTTTATGGGTAAATCAGTACCCAAAACCAATGGCAAAAGCTAGTGATCTTGTAGATGAAGAAAACGCCCTGTAATTTGCTACAGGCATCACAACTCTTGGGATTTAAATCTTTATTCAAAGAATGTATGTATTTAAAACCAGGATCTCCATAAAAAATTTCAGACCACATGTAGACAAACACTGACTAGACAATTTACCACATCCTATGCACATCACAACTCTAAAAAGACATTTAATCTTTGGCTTTTTACTTCTTTTTTTAATGTATTTTTCCAAAAACACTTTGCTTCTATTTTTAACAGTGAAGCATTTTTTTGTATATGAGTCTAGACATACTGTGATTTGAAGGGAACAGGTACATTCCACATGTCCTGCCAGAAAATCTATCAATTCCTTAGTTAGTGTCACTGCTGGAAAGAGCAGGCTAAACAGAACAACTCAGTGAGAATGGATTAGCTGTGCAGGGGAATTTGACTCTCTGGATGGGAGCAAACTATTCAAACTAGATTAAGAAATAGAAAAATCTGCTGAAGGAAACTTCTGGGTGCCTCTGGAGACATTCTGCCCAAAGGCTGATGTTTTCACTCTGCTGCACAGGTACTGGCAGAGAGACACAAGCATTGTACTTTGCCTGGGAGTCTTCATAGGTTTTATCAAATGACAGCTTGATGTGAAAAAATAGTCTCTAGCATCAGAGTTTGGAACTCAGGTTCTCCTATTTCCCAGAGAGTGCCCTCAATGGTCTGGCTGGAAAGTAACATTCCTGACCTAGTAAATATTGGATTCCTTCATAAAGGTGGAACAGCTCCAGTAAAAAGAACTAAACTCACCACATTTTCTTCAACCCCATGTAGTCTGTAGATCTGATATGAGAGCACTCTTCCAGGCAGTGAAGGAGGAGGGCTTAAACTCCTTTTACTGAGCACAGCCTGGGTCCCAGGGTTCTCATATTCTATGTTAGTGTGTTAGTCATGGACTTGCTGGTTAAAGGAAAAAAAACCCAACCAAAAGTGAAATGGCTGTCCTGTCATGTTTTAAAAGAATCCCATAAGGTTAAGCTTTCAAATCTCAGGGAAGGATTTCGGGAATCATTTCTCACACTCTCTTGTGGCCTTGTGTTGTTGCTCTGCCTCTTAGTCCCAGCCTGCAGATTTATATAGAAATACTTCCCTATTGAATGGGAAGACAATCTAATGAAAAAGAGCTTTAAAAATTCTGATGTGCTCAGTGTTTCTCTTGTTCTTTCTGGAAAGGTCCGTTTTCAGGCCTCCAAGTTCTCTGTGCAAAGTTTATGGGAAAGACATACTGACTACAGTAGAGAATGATCCCATTCAGGATCAAGTAAGGGAACTGGATGTATGCAAATCCATGGAGACTGCTGAGGGAGCTAACTATCCTCTTTGAAAGGTCAGAGCAATTGAGGGAGGTTAAAAAAGTCAAGCATCACAATTATCTTCAGAAGAAACCAAATAAAAGGGCAAAAAGGACAACTGAGGGAACTACCAGCCTTACCTCAGTCTTTGGGAGGTTGTGGAGCAAATGATCCCAGAAGTCATGTCCAGGCACATGAAAAACAAGATGGTGAGAGGGAACAGCCAGCACGGATACATCAAGGGGAAAAAATGTGTCTGGTTGACCTAATTGGGATCTTTTATGAAAGGAGGGAAAAGCAGTGGATGGCATCTCCATTTCCTTTAACAACAGTCTCTCTCCACAGTACAATTGCAGTTCAGCCAGTAAGATAAGGGTTGCATGTGATCACAGGTGGATGAAACCCAGCTGGACGAAACCCAGCTGGACTACTGCACTCAAAGGTTGTGATTAGAGGTTTGAAATCCAGTACTGGTGATTTTCCTAAGGGGCTATACCTGAGGCTGACACTGCTTAGCATTCCTCATCAGTGACCTGGGCAATGGGACTTCCAGCTCAGAAAGGTCATAGACTACACAGGTGACTTGGAGGCTGCGGGTCAAAGCAAGACCACCCTATAGCAGGACCTTGATAATCTGGAGGTGTGGCCAGATGACCTCCACAAGTCCCTCCCATCCTAAAGTAGTCTGTGACTCTTTTCCACACCAGGGTTTCCGAAAGTGTGGTGCTGTGAAATGAGAGCAAGAACAACCTCACATAACTGAGATGAGTTTCGTTGCTTCTGAAGGGCTAAGTGGCAATCTGATGCTATACTGGGGGGACCATGAAGGCAGCTAACTGAGAAAAAGTTACATTGGAAAATGTAGTATTTCTACATGTGTTCTCTTAACTTATTTGATAAAGAAAATAATCCCAAAATCCGTGTATATAGTCAGGATACAAAAAGAAACCTAGGTCCCCGTTTCCACGTTGTTGGACGGAACTACTTGAGAGAAAAATCAATATTGCAACATTTATGGACAGAGTTGACATAAAAAGTACCTTAAATCAACTAGTGAGGATTTTTTTCCTAATATTTCAACCCTTTATTGAACTAGTCATATTAAATTATTTCCATAAAATGTAATTCAAGAATGATCTGACCAATTTTGAAATATGTTTTATTTTATGTTACTTTGAAAGGGGGGTCATAATGCAGCAAAAGGTGCTTAATAAAAAGATTATGGTGTCTTGCAAATGAATAGTTGGGTACTTAATGTCAGGATGTAGAATGCAGAAAGTATGATGTAGAAAGTATTGACTATTCATTGAAATTAATGCTCATGGCCAAGTGGGTATTATTAAACTTCAGAAAGCAATCTTTATACTTTTTGAAACAGTCCCATCCTGAAAGATCATAACATCTTGCTGATTAAATGAAAATGAGATAGTAGCTATATAATGGCAAGCACTACTGAATTAACTTCTAAAAGAAATTCACTAAATGCTTAATATTAACACTGGGCTGAGAGAAACACAGCTGCAGAGAATTTCATTGAAATGGCAATGCTCAAACTTTAATTTGATTTTAATGGAAAATTTTGGAAAGACAGCTATTAAGACTAGATGGGGAGATGATCACCATCATGCCTTTATTAGTATAACCAAAGGGCTTAATTTTCCTTAGCTCTTTAATTGTTCTTCCATCTTCTCCAGTTCCATGCTCTGCTTCCTAAGAACATGTGTTTATCTAAATATGTTTAGGTGTAAGCTGGATATAGGATTTTCAAACCAGCAATTTTGTTTTCAAATTAAAACACCCCTCATTTTTACATGAAAGGAACAAATCTATTTCTCAGTGGTTATGGTCAAATGTTATTACCCCACTAGAAAGTATGTATGCCAATTCAACCAAGAGGGTTATTTGTATTTTGAAGTTATGTCTGTTGTCTAGGATGTGGAGAATTGGCCACTGGTAACCAGTCAGAAACATTTAAGGGAAGTATTTGCTCATCAATTTTGAACTTGGAAATTGTGGGTTTTGAACATCTCATTCATTAATTTTGTTACTGATGACTCAAGACTCACCAAAACTTTTTATTCCCACATTTACTGAATTGTGCATTGTACCCTCTTTTAATGACTGTGCCAGATTTCAGAGAGATGTCTGCATGAAGTGTTCTAGACACTATTTTTCCATGCTTAAAAAAGATAAAAATTAAAAAAGACGTTTTTGTTCACTGATACAAAAAAATGGTATAAGAAAAAACAGATATTTAGCATGAGCAATTTCTGGAAACACAAATTTGTGGAAACACAAATGTGAAGAACAACATAATGCACAGAGTTGTGTTGACTTTAGCAAAAGAGTAGAGCTTAGCCAGCTCAGAAGTGAATTGCAGTAGCACACATTCAGCCTGGGACTGCAGAATGTCAGCCATATTATGGAATTGCTGTGAAGTGGATGTGTTTGCCTGAACTGGGGAATGTGGAAAGGACTTTCTGTTAATGTAATTAAGCAGCTTTAAAGAACACAACTGCGACATTTTATAGCACATAAGTAACTGAAGCATAGGTGTTCCTCTCTTCATTAATACTAGCTGACACAGCAGGTGTTCCCCAGTACACATGCTTTGAATGCACAGAATTCCTCCTGACTGAAAGAGTTTGAATTCTCTCATGCTCCTCCAGAGCTGGCCATAGTCCTTGCTTTCTTAAAATAAACCCAGCTAGGTAGGTTGATGTGTGCTTTTTGACTAGCATGCATCCTTATGAGAGGGAGAAGTGTACTCTTTGTAGTGACTTGAATTTTAAATCACTGCATAAATTATGGCAATGCTTTGCTTTATTCTTGTACCTTTGTATTTCTTCTGACACTTCTGCCTTCAATAGTCTGCCTTTTCTAGAAGACTAACCACATTCATGTCACAAAATGCTTGTTCACAGCATAGAGTAGATTTCTACTAAATAAAAATGCTCAAAGAACAAATAATGTCCCAAATCAGAGAACAACTTATGAGTTTCAGTAGTGTAGACAGGGGAACTTTTAAGAAAAAAGTTTTAGAAAAATATTTTTCTTTTAGGAAAAATATCTGTTGAAAGTCTTCTGAAATTACTGTTTAATGCAGTCCTACACTTAGATACATTTTGTCTGTAAAGTGCCAGACATAACTATGCCAATGAATAGGGAGAATGACTGCTATAATATGTGTTTCCCTGGTAACTAAATTATAATTATTCATAGAAATAAATTTAAAGGCCTTAGATAAGCAATATTCAGAGTATTTGTTGCAGTTCTACCATAGGCTAAGTATAGATTATGCAGTAAAATTGGATTTAGCTAGATGTTGTTCACACCCCTTAGGTATGAACAAAAAATGGGTGCAGTTGCATTTATTTGTAAAAATCCTTGCTCTGAATGTAGCTATCCGGAAAAAGTGTCAGCTCATATCCTAAAAGAAAGCAGGAGAGTTGAGTGTGTGAAGTGGGGCAGACAACAGAACATCGACTTGTAGAAATTACTCACAACTCACAAAATTGAGACTCTTTAGCTGTAGTTATAAAATCTGCCATTTGAACTTTTGTGTGAAATTTACACTCCAGCAACCAATAAATCAGTCTGCATTTCCATCTTCTTCCAACTAACCTTCGATGAAGTCATCCAAAAAGAGATAAACAACAATGTTTCATGGAAGTATGTGCCTCTGTTGTTGCAATGGGAATTACAAAATGAGGCATCTTTGAAAGATAACTTGAACATGGTATTTCTTTTTTATTTATTTTATTTTCCAATAAATGAGGACTTGGAAGAAAATTTCTCAGCAGAAGCCAAAAGTGAAGAGTAAATGTTTTTTTTTTCTTTATGTAATGTACATGCTGGTTATGTGTTTGGGGAGGACTTGGGAGTTTTTAAAAGAACATTTGCAACATCATACTGCAAAGTTTGAGAGACCATTAAGCAAATTGGAAATCTTATACATGGAGGAAATATTATGTTCAAGGCTTCAGTGCTTGCTATGATTAGAGTGCTCTTTGTGGGAGTTTTGTTAATATTTCTTCATCCTGGACACCTGCCAAGCTTAAGGCTTTAATGCTCTGAGACTGAGTCACGAAAGTGGGGACTGACTGCTCAGAGCTTGTTGACTTGCCAGGAGGTGGGTGTGGGAGGTAGTATACAAGTAAGAAAGAAGAGGGGCATGAAAAATAATCTTGACATTCTGTGATAATCTTTTGTTTAGAAAAAATAAGACCATGGCTTCAGGTTTTTTTATCTATTTTCTGAACTTTCCAACAAAACTGATATTTTAGAGATGTGATCTCTTTTCTTGTTTCAGAAAGAATGTCTGTGTGTTTGTTGAAAAAAACAAAGGGCTAGAAAAACAAGGATTAACACATCACAGAATACAGATAACTAAATACAGCATGTGTCCATGATAATTATCAAGTGGAATGAATAATTTTAACACAGACAATAATTTGTTTTACCTTCTTTCATTTGCTAACCACTAGAAATCTCTAGTGGATCCCTGCAGAAACTGACTTGATGAAAATAGAGTAGATTTTCTGGATCATGTTTCATGGATCTGGACAGTACAGCCCCTGAGTGTCTCTGAAATATATGCTCAAAATCATTAGACAAACAGAAATTGCACAGATAAAAAGAAATAAGAGCATTTGTGAGCTTCTTTAGGCAAATAGATCAGTGTAAGTATTCAACCTTTCTTAAAATATAGGAGGGGGCTTATATGCAAAACTCAAACACTTTTGAAGGGACAAACAGTAATATGAGTTTGGAAAAAGCTGCTGAAAATGGATATGGCTGCAGGGTTACACACAAAGCACTGGATCCTAAAGTCATTCAAGACAAGAAAAATGTCTGGAATACACTCATCTTTCGTATGTTAACATTCACAAAGCCTGACTAGTGCACGCTTCACAAATACTGGTTTTCAGCTGGGAAATGAGGACTGAAGCCTGGGGAGCTACTTCATCATTCTCACATAATAGAACCTAATGCATCTGTGCTTCAAGAAGACTGAAGACAAAGAAGCAGAGGTTATTCTAAATTACTCTCAGTGCTGGGCTTGCCTTTGCCCTGGTGTACACTGCCTGTGTTTATTCTTCAGCCATTTTGTCTTGCTCAGAAGTTACAGTGGAGAGCACAATCCCTTAATGAAAACTCTCTGACCTTTGTGTCCTGTGCCTGCTTGTGTCTGGTGTCCCACAGCTACAGGAGGTTCAAACACAGGTCTGGGAAGCTTGAACAGATTCAACTATCTATCAGGATTGCATGCAAATTGACTTGGATATGACTTTTTTATGTGTTTAGTTCCATGTTCAGATTCAGAGATGGATGTATGTAACTGTAGTATGGGTTTGATTTATAGCTGTTGATTCTCCTGTGAAAAGTCAGAAGGTAGTGAACCAGGAAAAAGAGATTATGTGTGTAAATGGACGCAAAAGGCTCCCTGTGATCTCTCATGGAGCAATAAATAACCACTGGGAAGAAATGTGACCATTAACATTTTAAACTTTTTATATCATCCAGAAAGCAGACTGTAGATCCAGTTCATTACCACATCTACTCCACAAATTAATTTTAGTCTGTAAATAAATACCTGGTATATAAAGGCATGAAAACTAATAGCAATAAGGAAAATAGTTATTCCCTTCAGTGGAGAGGGGAAAATAGCTTGGTATGTTCAGGAAGAGCCAAGGAATGAGCTCAAGAACTAGATCCTAGATTATTAGTTAGCTGTTAATTTGTTTTCTGACAGCCCCAGCCACTTCTCTCCCAGACATCACCTAAACATGGTTGATGTCATGTTCCAGCACAGACACTGATCTCAACCACTGATATGAGTGAAATTGCAACAAAGTTAGCTTCCTTTATCCTATTCAGTCTTCCACTTTTACCCCCAAACCTTGTCACTATGAAAACGTCCTCTTGCTGGAGTCAGTGCATGCAGAACACTGACCTCTCATTTCAGAGACTTTAGGTGGAGCAAAGAGAAAAAATTGTAATTGTCTCCAAAGAAGTCACAGTCCCAGCAGAGCCATGAGGGCAGTGCTGTAACACAATGTTCCTGTTAAGCCACACTACAAGACCTCACCAGCCACAGCAGTCTCTCCCCATCAGCCTTTGCCTCTGCCAGCCACCTTCTGGAAATGATTTTGTGCTTCTTTAGTTCCAGATGGCACATGGCACAGCACAGATGGGATACTCGGCTAGCTCTTGGACTGCTGTAGTGATTACCTCTCCAGTCACTGAGGGTACAGAAGTGGCTTTGCCACTGATGAAACTCTTAGGTCCTGACACCATCACAGCTGCTCTTCTTGCCTCCACATTAACAACAGACTACTTGCATGGGCAGTAAACCCCAGGGGAGTTTTTAACAGAGGATGTGGCAGGATAGAGTGGTGCTCATCTCTGGTGGTTTGAAGTTTCCAGAGCCTGTCTCTGCTGGCTGGCTGCCTTCCCAGGTGTTTTGCACTTGAAGGAGAAAAAAGACTCCAAAGAAACCCCTCAAAGTCCAACAGATATAATCCTTTTAATACTCCTGAATTTGAGTGCTATGCCCTCTCCCTGCCTGCCTGACACTATAAAAAACCCGAAGTGTTTGTAATCCAGACATTATTTCCTGTTGGACTAGGAGTTTCAAGATAGCCTAACATGAGGCTCAATAGCAATAAAGAAAGTTATGGAAGGTTATGGGGTATTTCAGAGGAGCGGAAGGGCAGTGATGTTCACAGATGTTATTGATTTAATTTTATTTATAAACTGTGGAGAATCAAATAATAATAGAGCAGAGACAACTTTCTAGTAAAGAGAAAATTGTATTTACCTAACCATCTGTTTCTATACTGCTCTACGTGATTTACAGTGAATCTGGAGGAATCTGTTCTTCTGTAAAGCAATGCAAGAATTTAGTCTTTTCCATCAGACACAAAAGAACTGGGGACATACTGTTTCTGTCTCTTCCGGTGTTAGTCTGCCAGCCTTTACCCCAAGGTAAAGTCTCATTTTTCTCATTGAATTATTTGGAGACATTGCAGTTGAAATGCTGCATTGCCCCTGTCTGAGTCACATGTGATTGTAGCTGCTGAGCATATATATGCATGAATTCACTCAATTTCAGTAGGGAATCTTTAAGCAGAACCCTGCATATTATATATTAAAAGAACATATCAAACCAAAATAAAAAAAAAAAAGGAAAGAGATAAAGGAGGGAAAAGGAATGGAGAGAGAAGACCTAAAATGTCCCTTGAATGCCATTATAAGATGAAGGTCTAGTTGAAGGTTCTATAGACAATAATGAGGATGTTTATTTCCACTGCACCTTTTACATTTTAATCTAAATAAACATTGCCCTAAAGCAGGAAAGGAAATGATTCTTCCTTTTGATGGTCTCTGAGGTAAATATTTCACTATGTTGCCCAACTCTCTTTCTGTCTTTTGTTGTTGTGAGGTTTTGTATATATATTTCCAAGGCAAATATTTCTGCTTCTCAAGTTAAGGCTTTTGATTTGTCTATTGTGTGACAGTTTCCTGGGTTGGAGAGCATCCATCAGCACTGGGACAAAGGCGTTTAAAAGGATTTATTTTCCCAATGTAAAAAATGTGGACTCAAATGCTGCATTTTGCAGTTAATTTTATGAACGAGATAAAACCTTTACTTTTAGGAATATGATAAGAAGATAAGAAAAGATGCTAATATACGTATGTAAATACGTGTGCATATGTATATAAACAGGTACATTATATCTATGTATCTATACTAATGTAAAGGCCTATTCCTCCTTTCATAGGAACAAAGGAATTCTCACATGGATTTTTTTTATATAACGTGGCACTGTTACAGCAACCTAAAATAAACATTGAGGCCTTGACTGAAGTGTTTAAGCATCTGAGAAGGGGCTTCTTCACATACTTAGGGTCTGGCATGTGTGTAAATACTTCACTGTATCAGGGTCACAAGACCTCAATTCAGATCCTATAAAAATCAGTGGAAAACTTCCTCTTAATGTTAAAAGCAGTTGGGTGTGTTTGCAGTGTGTGTTTTCTATGCTAATGTGGAGTGAGCCAGCCATATTGCAGGAGCATTTGGTACATGTTAAAAGTCTTAGGGCCTGGGAGCAGCAGCAACCTTACACCAACAACATTTATCCAGATTGATTAAAATATGTGAATCAAAAGACATTCCTAGACTGGCAGAAGGCAGTGAGTGCTTCCAGAACAGGCAGCATGGAATGAGCTGTAGCTGGTGAGCTGTCAGTGGAGACAGAAGGGCACGGTGGGGGCCCACAAGGATGGCTGAAGATGATAAACTCATTCCTTGGATGTATCGGGGAGACAGCTGTGTTGTCACACCCCATGTACACCTGGGAGTTCGGGGGTAAATCCTGCTACAAGGAGCTCACCCCAGCTGGGCAGGAAGAGCAACATCCATCCATCCATCTCAGAGACTGGAACTTGGCACCCAGGCATGTCCAAATTTCTGGAGAAGAAACCACATGCCATGAGTTGTGCAGCATAACAGCAAATGTAAAACTATCACCGCTTTGACACCAAGCCTGCTGAAAAGGCTTTGTCTACAATTGTGTTAAATTATCCCAAGCAGATCAATTTATCCCAATTTAGACCAATTTATGGTCTAAGTTTCCCCTGCATCAGAATTGAAGGGCACTGGCTGAGAAGATGCAATGGAGGAGAATGCAAAGAGGTGCCCCTGGGAGATGCACTGTGTGTGCCTTTTTGATAAGAGCTCAGGGAGCTGAGTGGGACCTAGAAAAGTGAGGTGTTACTATGCCAGCTCACACTCAATTGTTCCTGGAATGCTGCTTCTAGGCATTTCTTTAGCAAGAAAATTTGCAGAAAACCTGGAGAGGGCAATGCAATTGCAATGGATATGGTTTGGTAAAAAATGACAAAAATCACAGGTAAATAACTCCATAGGGACACCTAATTACTTGTGGCATTTGAAGGAGATGGATTGAAAAGAGAACTAGATGAGCAATCTAAGGAGATAAAGGGAGGTAACTAGGAATTGGAACTGCCTGAATATTTCCAGAATTTCAATATGGGGAAAAGAAGAGATGAGAAATCATTCTGTTTTGACCTGTTCTGCTGGCGAGGCCAAATGTAACAGAGAGGAATATTTAAGCTGGCTGATATAGAGAAAGTCTGTTCTGATCACAAGACAGTTAATAGAAATAAATGGCAAGCCCTTCACTCTACTGAATTCAAAGTAAGACTCAGCAAAATTGAAAAACAGAATGTAGGGGAAGGCAAAGAACAAGAAACAAACCAAACAATTTTAGAGGTACTTGATACATGTATTTGATTAAGAAATCAGTTAGGTTTCCTTGAATTCATTTATGTAAATTCTAGATATCTTTCCCTTTATATATGTTGGTTAGTACAGTCAGGATTTTTTTGTTTGTCTCCCCAGGCTGAAATTCAGCCTCAGTTAATACTTGACTCTCAGGTGTGCACAGCACTCCTTTGGGCTGAGTGTTTCCATCTTATCATATATAATCGCTGTTCCAGTTAAGAGATCATCTGCCTAATTATTCCACTGATAAATAAAGCACCCTTTTCTACCGTCTTTTCATATATGAAAGCGTTCTTTGTCTTTCATTCTTCTTTTTCTGTAATATCTCTCTTCTTGTACGTCAGTTTTTTCCTCAGTTCTTTATGACAGCCTACCTCTGACTGACATAAAACTGAGAGTTAGTTTCCTCAACAATCTTCCTAAACATTTTGCTTCAAAAGATACAATAACATATAATTTGATTCCTTTTTTGCTCAAGGCTCAAAACTTTTGCCTGCATAAGGGTGGAACATAGGAAGGTCAAAAGACAAATGGATATTCCTCACTGGGCAATTTTTTAAACCGGAAAACCTAACCCAAAGGTAGTCCTTGCCAAAATCACAGGAAGACTTGGCAGCAATGACATGTGCTCCCTGCCTGTGTGACATCCTCTCCCAGCCCCTTTCATCTATCATTGACATGGACCCACAACATCCACAGTCATCATCCATCTTTTGCGCCCATCTAGTGCTCCTTCTTATTTGTTCCTGTCTACAGTTCAGGAGTCACTTTCATTCTATTTCCTAATTATTTCAAATTTCAGTTAGGTTAGCTGGGACAGGATGAGTTATCTGGTAGACTGACAGCCTCAGGTGGTGATACTGTGCAATGTTTGCTTAATTGCCTTCATATAATTATGCTGTTTATTCTGTTACTCAACTAGAAAGTACATGCAGTTTGAAGTTTAGATATCTGGTTGATAAGTGGAAAGAGAAATGTAATAACATTGCCAACTAGAGAGGGTAATCTAAAGCTACATGACTAAAGGACAGCTATGTTACGTAATTGTGCTGACTGGGAGCAGGGGTCAATACTCTTTTATTACCCAGATGTGTTGAAGTGAGGAGGGCTGGTTTCACTTTGAGAGAGGCCGAGCTGGTTTTGCCATCCTTTCTCTCCTGGGTGCATATGTTACAGGTTTGTATAAAGGTCTGTCCTGGTTCCAGCCAGGATAAGGTTAGCCTTTGCAGTAGCCAGGAGGGGACATGGCCAGGACCTAGAGGTTATTCTATACCACCTCATGTCATTTTCTGGGGATGGGGTCCCTTCTGGTTGAGTAAGCATGGCATGAAGAGAGCAGTCAGGTAGTGCCAACCCTCTGTTACTGATATCATTGCTGTTACTGTTTGCTTGTCTTACTCCATTGCTCTTTCCAGTAAACTTTTCTTATCTCGATCTGTGATCTTTACCCTTTGTGCCTCCAATTCTCTTCTCCATCCTGCTGCAGAGGGACTGAAAGGGGGAAGTGAGTGAGTGAGGGGTGTGGTTTGGAGTGCTTCAGTGGGAACACTAAAATGGGGAATACTATTCCTAAATCATAGCAGCCTTATTTAAATCTCGTTCTTGACTCTTATGTCAGCACACAAAACACTGCTACAGAGACAAATAAATGATTCCCCTTAAAACTCTGTGAATCTTGGGATAGAATTTACCTAATTCAAGCGAAAGAAACGAGTGGACGTGGGATTTGCTCAAGATGAGGCACAGAGGCCATTGTGAAGGTGGGGCTGGAAACCTTGAGTCTTTAATCACAGGCATCTGCCTGTGTTTGGCAAGGGAAGATTTCTTGCAGGGTGTTGGAAGATTTCTTGTTGGAGGTTGGATGCATGCTTAACAATTCCCAAGTTCTAAACATATCTTCAGGTATTAGTATTTAAGTGATTAACATTTAAGTTTTGTGAGCACAAGCTGTTTTGGCAGGGAAAATGCTACACAGCTTCATGGTATCCAAGTGAGATTTATTCTTCTAGTATGAGGTACTAGTAAATTGGCTGTTGGCCTATCTAGCTTTTTGATAATGACATCATGATTGGTAAGTACCTTGATAAGAGTAACAAACCTGAGCTCAGAGTTTCTCCTGATGTTTCTGAAATCCACAAGTGGATTCATTTATGCTTAGGATATTCAGTTCTTTCAAGGGTGTGCCATTAAGTATGCTAATGTAATGTCAGAAGCCTTAGAGCTAAGATGCAACTTTTTAGCAAGCTTAGAACTCCTTCAGCTTTGCTCTGGAAGGCAGGTGGAAGATCAGAGCTCAGAACAGAGAGCCCCAACCTGCTGGTCCTGTCTTCTCACATCTAAGCAAAATTTCATAGGGGAAATTAATTTAAAAAATATTAATATTTTGACCTTTTTTATTAGAAGTGACAGAAGTCAGAGAGGGAAGTTCTTTATGTTGCTTTGTGCAGAGCCATCATCCTCTTGGCTAATGCCCTCCCAGCCTGCCCTCAGGACAGCAGTGTAGCTATATGTGGCTGGTGAGCTAGTGAAGGCAAACAAACTTACCCTTGCCTGAGAGGAGAGACAGCAGAGACCCACAGGATCCACACGGTGCTTCATTATGCTCCCTAGGCACTTGGGTTAACTGAGCCTTTTTGGTTTCCTTGCTGTGCAGCTGACATCTTTCAGGGTGGGAGATCAGCTTTGTAGGCACTGAACAAGAAAAAGCAGTACCAGGAATCAGCAAGACTCTTCTAGCTCCTGGGTGGGGAGGAAGGAGGAGACTAGCAAACAGGGATGGGAGAAAGTCCACTTCCAGATAAGCATGTTGAAAGGTTGAAAACAGGGAGAGATGTGCTTTTCTGCTCAAAGTTTACTTATTGATAGGGACTTGGTTCTTGGCTGCTTCTGCTTCTTGGTGCATGTATTTAGAATTTGTAGAGTTTTATGTTCTGCTTTAGCAAATTATAATCTCAAGTGAGGTAAAGGGTAAACTATCAGGACACTTGCAAGGGATGACATCTGTTACCAGTATTTTAAATTATTCAATTTTGTCATCAGGAGTCCTCATGATTGTTTCAGCGCTGTCATCATGTGAGCGCGCGCGCGCACACACACACACACACACACACACACACACACAGTATTTGATTATAGGTTTAACTATCTGTCTTTATACATTAGTTTCCTTCACATTGGTAGGATCATGGAACTGATGTGACTTCTTATAAACAACTAAAATGAAATCTCACTTTACAAGAAGAAGCTTCATGCTGAAGACCCTCTTGATCTGCACTATTGGAATTTCTTATCTCGTGCTTGTGAGATATTTTCCTTTTCAAAATGTTCTTCAATTCTGTCAAAAAAGTTTGCCTTCCTCTGTTACAATTAACCACACAGACTTAAAAACAGCAGTGAATACATATTTCCACTTTTCTTCTCTCTCTTGTTTTTGCTTCCTGATGCTGTTGTGCTTTGTACAGTTGGTTTATTGTTTTCCCTGGATGTTCAATTCCTCTTTGTACTTTTTTTTATCATAGCAGCAAGAAGAAAGTCTCTTTTATAATAGGGAGATAAGAATATTATTACTAAGCCACAAAAACTATATGATACAGAGAGAGGTGTTGTACGTGAAATTGTTTGACCCTGAACTAGAATTTAGTAGCACTTTGATTTCTATAGATTGTGATTTCAGTTCTTGTTATTAGAGAAAAAATATGCAAAATCATGTCAATGGAAGGTTGTATAATTTCTTTCCCAGACTTATAGTTTCCTAGATGAAAGGTACTGAATTTTAAGATGTATATCGTTGTACTCTACGGTGCTTGTGCCTTCCTGGATCAACAATTTTGGTCATAAATTCAGTAAATACTAAGATTACTATCATAAAGCACATACGTTAAAAAAAAAATCTTCTTTGGACATAACAGGTTTGACTGATTACACTTTAGCACACAGCACTGTGAGAGTATCATTTAGCTTTAACTAGGATTTTTAGAATTATGTAATATTTGTCAGGAAATTCATACAAGTTTCCTAAGGTTAATAACATGATCATAATTCTTTTTTCCTCTCCTCCTCTGTAAGGCTTCAAAGAACTGAGAGTATCCTTATGCTGATAAACAGCATAAGATATTCATGCAGAACCAAGGCTAAAGTTTTAAAGTCTCATCCCAGAATGTCATCAGCAAAACTTACAGGACTAGTGTTCATACTTCTCTGCCTGTTTTTTATTACAAAATTTGGGTAACAGATGAGTTTTAATTATGCTGTGTTATAGTTTTGGATCATACTTTCAGGCACACTTTCAGACAATATAAATCAATGTTTTTCTATGAAAGCAGTGAAGCTGTATGTCCTGGGGTCCAGATTAAGTCACCCACATACATCTGGTGCCATATGAGATATTGTCAAGGAGCCTGCCTGGCCTCTGACTGCCCCTGCAGATGGGTGCCTGCTTCCCTCCCATGGGTCCTGTGTTATATCCACCTGCTCAAATGGCATCTCAGAGGACACTCCGCACCTATGGCCAGTCAACATACCGGTCCTGCCTCCCATGAGCTTACTTCATAGCTTTTTGAGATTGGAGAGAAGAAATGAATAGATTAAAATTCATGTCTTCTGGGAAATCTTTGAGGACTGTTCTTGCACTGATTTTTCATTTAAAGTCACCTGTCCGTCCAATTTATATTAATTTTGACCTGACAGCCATTTATCTTACTTTTCTTACTCTTTTAAAATGCATTTCGTTGGTAAGTTCTGGGAAAAAAGCCTGACCTATCATCACCAAGTACTGCAATCAAGTCTGATGTGTTAACTGTCTTGGTAAACCTGCAAGGCTCATTGGGAGATGCTCTTAGCTGTGTGTGTCATATCCTCATTAATCCATAATGTTGGAACACAGCAAAGGCTTGGGAATATTTCTCAGTAGAGTGCATAGTAAGGATTTTCTTGCCTTCTGGAAGAAGAAGAATTAATAAGTTCTAAAAATACTATTCATCTTCTCTTCCACTAACATATTTTCATGTCGCCTCTATGTGAAAGTTTTATTGTTCAAATTGCCAGTATAAGAGAATAGCTTTCTGTGCCTTATCTGAAGATGGGTAGAATCAGATAATGAAAAGAAAGTATTAATAATTAAAATATGAAATACCCTCATCTGATTGATGGGAATTCCTTTCTTCCCTAGGAAATGTGGCTGATGGGAATAAACTATGAAAAATTATTTCATACTCTTTCTTATACCTTTGTAATACCAACATTGATTGCTACAACACCGGATATTTTCCCTCTCTGAAAATATATTTACTATTTCAGTTTACCTAGATATTTGGCATCACTGACATCCTGGAGCAATAAATTCCAAGATCAAATTGCATAACAAGATTTATATCTGCTACTTCCTGATACATGTAAATGTCTTGTTGCTCTTATTCTTCTGACAAGGAAGAGAAACATCCTCTCTGAAGCTTTGCAAAGGCATATGGTTCCAGGCTTTGTAAGTCTTCCAGGTTTAACAGTTCTGCTATCTTGGGGACTATTTTCTGTCATCTTTCTCCAAATCTTCTCTAAGTGCAGAATTTGCATTCATACTGCAGGCCCCATTAATGCTAAGTATTTCACTATTATATATTTCACTGTTATTTTTTTTCTGGATTTCACTGAAATCCATGGTTTTTCATTCACTAGTTGCATGGTTTATAGATTACTATGTAACCTGGGCTTTGTGTTTGAACTAATCAGGATCTTGGCAGAAGTGTAAAAGCAGCATGTTGAATAATTGTTGGAAAGTTGTCACCAGCAGTTCCCATATGTTTTCTGAGTCCTCCAGCTGATTTAATGAGATCCTTGAATATGTTCCGAGATCTATTTATCTGGTTATGTTTCAGAATTATAACTCTGAGATGTGTATTAATAGCTAATTTAGCATTAGCCAAAGAAGATCAATTATGAAAGAGTTAATAGATGGTGTGTAGGTAAAATTCTGTTTTTTACCTACAATATTTGAAATTGAGTGGTCCCAATTTGTTTTAGGCACTTAAAATCATGTAGCTTTGCAGAGTTCTGGCCATCTTTGCTAACAAAATGAACATGGGTGTCTTTGCCAACTTAATTACAAACACTTTGTTCTCAACCATAAATCAATATTAACAAATCCCTGCATTCATCCACAGTTTAAAGAGTCAGGCACCCTGTGGTTGCTGGAGGATGGCTTGCTCCTGCTGGGAGGCAGCCAAAGGTCATGGTGGTGGAAGGGGGCTGAAGGCAGAAGAATGGTGTCTGCATGTGACCACCTGCAGAGACACATCTATAAGTTACCCAGCTTAGCAGAACCAGCAGGCATCCATGAACAACAAAGAGCTATTTCAGGGTCACGCAAGTCTGAGAGCAACCCTGCCTTCCAGTATGGGCCCAACTGGCCACATTTGAACACCTAAGTCACATGAATGGCATTGAAGTGATTCCTTTATTTTCTTTGTATCCTGCTGATGTTCTTTTCAGGTTTGCAAATATAGTTCAACAAATATTAAGTAAGACAACTAGAGAAGAACTGAATTTTCAAGGTCTGTTTTCTGCTATCACAATAACCACATTTTCACCTCATTGATTAATGGCTCAAGATTGAAACCAAATTGGTTTTCTGCTATTATTATTTCTATAGAGTATCAATGAGCCTTTAGGTAAAAAAACTTTAATCTGATTCCCTACAATGCTTCCTTCACAGCTAGTTTTGATGAGCTGAGATTACTTCTGTGACTCCCCTGTTTATCTTCTGGCACTGTCAGACAGCAGTCCTTATCTTGACAGTCAACCTTCTGCAAACAGCTGCAATAATTTCTATGGCCTCCTCCCTTTGGATTGACTCTTCAGTTTTCACACATCTCAGTAGCCTTCTCTGCATCTACCCCAGGTGGTATTCTTCTTTCCATAGTCAAGGTGTTTCAGATAAGAGCCTAATGAATGCTATTAGTCATGCAGTAATGGAAATGACTCTTTTGTTGCATTCTGGGGTTGTATTTGGTAGGGGTTTTTTGGTTTGGTTGGGGCTTTCTGTTTTGTTTTGTTTTGTTTGTTTGTTTTGTTGGTGTTTTCTAAGGTGGTTTTTCACAACTGCCTTAAATCAGCAACAAATCTGCCCTGAGATCAAGCAATGTATTCTTTCTCACCATTAATTTCAGTGTATAATTTGTTCTTTGTTTCTTTCAGCTTAAATTATTTTCCCTTTCAAAGCAAGAAATCTAATTGCTTCTGTAGGGAATCTGTTCAGATCCTTTCTTGACAATGCATCCCCAGTTTGTGTAATTTTTCTTAGAATTGTTTAGCTGGGGAAAGATATTTAACACCCAACACTTAGCCCAGCACTGCCAAAACCCAAATGCCATATCTGCACATCTTTTACATACATCCAGGGATGGTCTCCACCACTTTCATGGGCAGACTGTTTCAATGTTTGAGTACCCTTTCGGTGAAGAAATTTTTCCTAATATCTTCATATCTGCTACCAGTAAAAAGGGCTATGCAGAAGTGCCTATGTAGTCTGTGAGCATGATGCCATAAATATTCAAGGAGTTATCTAGAGATCCTCTAAAGAACATAACCTGCTCCTCCATCTAACCACCCATGCATCTAATAGTCAAGGATAAACTATTTATAGTGAGCATTTGTTAGTCTTAGCCATTTCCCCCTTCTTTGCAAATTATCCAGAAAAGGATGATGATTCTTATGATGCAAAGCGCATATTTTTTTACTTTGAATGAAGGTTAGGATGTGGTTGAGTGCATGGCGTCTTTCTAACTATTTTCTACTAGTTCTGATTTCTAAGGAAAGAGTGAATTAAGCAAATGAGAATTTGGTTGCTTGCTGTGGTGGCAATTCTTTGGAAGGTGAAAGAACAAAGAACGGGGGAAAAGGATTATTTGCAGAAAAAGGAACCCTAGAAGATACAGGAATGGACTCATCTCATGAGCCAGAAGGGAGTGGCTGAAGTTGTTTTTCCATAGGATACAAGAGAAGTGGTTAGGAAAGAAAAACTTTGGAAATCCCAGAGAGCAGGGCCTGGATCTTGTGATGGAGAGTTTAAGAGACAATATTGGAAGTAAAGGGAAAAAAATGACTTTGACACTGAACTGTCACTGTATTTTACAAGACTTGGTCTCAAAAAAGATATGTTATGGTGTATGCATAGAGAATAGCTGGCTGATGGATATTCTAGGATGTCCAATAGGTTTGTAGGCAAACAATTCCTCTTCACAGCAGTAGCTAGCTGTATTTATTCTTGCTTCCTTTTCTGCAGTCACAGTTGTTCTTACAAACCACTGGAACCCTCTGTGTGTTCCCACCTGTGATGGGGACCCCTGCACAGCCTCATTTTCACTTGTCCCAGTGCTCAGCAATGCCTCGATGCCTTTTCTCTTGAAATAAACTGCTTTCTCTCCTCACCCAGTGTGTGTCAGGATGTGTAAGTGTACATTCTGACAACACCCACACAGTTGCATGTTTGGATAGCAAACACGAGACTCTTATTTAAATGTTGCGAACTCTTCAGGACTGAGGCTTTTGCTTTGTTTGCTGAGCCATATTTAAGAACACTTTCTGAGACCTTGAGTAACAAGTAAAATTGGCAACCCTTCCTGCCGTTCTCCTTGCCTGTGGCACGCCTTGGTTGCCACAGCTTTGCAGGTTGCCCAGGGAGCCCAGCAGCAGTGAGGTAGAGGGACGGACAAAGGGCAGTGCAGCTTTTGATTTTCTGTACTCAGCACTATGGTCACAGGTTTAACAGCATGGCATTACAAATGGAAAATATAGTGTTGCTTTCCTGTCTCCAAATGTAATTTTTATATGTTTAAAATAACTTTCTACCTGGCTACGACTTTGCAACAGGCAGGTGATACGTCAGAGTGACAAAAGCTATTGTCCTGTAGTGAACTCTCTCTATCGCTTACTCGAGCCTAACAGTACATACTGCATGACATCAGCAACCCAATGACTCATACACCAAGATACCATAGGTGTGTTCCTATATCCTGGAGATCAGAAAAATCCCACGCAGAAGATTTGGCTTGTTTTTCCTATCTTGTTATGGAAACTGCGTGCATAGGCTCTAATAGCATTAAACAACTGTAAATGAAGTCTTTCTGTTTCTTATCAGAAGATAAACTGCCTGTTTAAAAAAGGTGTTGCCAAGCCCAGGAGAGCCTCTTAGAAGGCTACAGGCTGCTGATTGTAGCGATGTAGGGGGAAATGTTGTATGTAAAATATTTAATATTTCCACAGTGAGCACTCATAATCATGTTCTGGGGGAGAGTCCAAGTAGTCTGAAGCACTGGATGCATCTGAAAATTGAACAAGATAAGTAGTTTGATATATAGCAAAAAATGTATAAAAAAGGATGCTAATTTCCCCGTCGCAGGGTGACGCTACACCACCTCCTCCTTCTACAAAAATAAAAATACAGATAAAGAGTACTCATAGGCAGTTTAGAACTTTTGTCTCTAAAAAACAGCAGCAGGTAGTTTCACTGAAGGCATTTAACAAAGCGCTGTTTTCCTCAATTCTCATTTACTTTAACAACTTCTTACACATCCCATTCCAATTAATTTGTAGGACAATGACTTTTACTTGCTTGCCTCTTTGATCTCACTGATAACTTTTCCATGTAATATTTGGTTCAATTCCTCCTCATGGCATATAGATATGGAGGAGACATCAGGGTGCCTGCTGAAACAGGCTGGAATGGTTCCACAAACAGAAGAAAAATCAGGGGGAAGAAAACTTGAAGGTCAAGTGTTGTGCATCACTGGCCGCCCCTCAAAAGACTTGGTGGTTTAATGAAGGAAAAACTTACTTTGTTATCCAAAAAACAGGCTAAGAACCTTATAAAGGAGTTTCTGGAACTTTCTACTTCTCATCAAAAAAAGGGAAACAACACATGGCTTTTCATATGGCATTTCAGTATTCCTGCTTCTATTGCCAGCCGAAACAGAGAAGGGTAGAGTCACAAACAATTCAAAATAATGACAGCATTGCAGTAAGAGCATGCCAAATCTCACATAAATGATCTACACTTCAGGAATAGTTTCAGAAAGGGGGCAGCAACTGAATTCTGCTGTTACCTGGGTCTGCTACGTCTCGTGCTCCACGGTGTTTTTGAGCTGTGAATGACTGGAGCCTGTGGGAGCAGGAGGTGCTCTGTTTGTATTTGTATTTCCATGGCAATGCAACAAAGGAGCTGTTTGGTCTCCTTTCCTCAAGAGACCTGCCAAATCACTCCTCTTTATAGAGCAAGCTGGAAGAAGAAATATAGCTGGCATTCTTGTGGAAAATGTAACTTAGTTTCAGCGTCATGCAAGTTGTGGATATCATTCAAGTGCTTAATGAATATTTTTAATTAAAAAGGATTAGTAATTTAATTAAGTTAGTGTAATTTGCTTTAGTGTAATTTTGTACTGATGCTTTAAATGCTTGGTTGTTTGAACTGATTCTTGCTTCCTTATGCACTTTCTCATTTTTGTGATATAGAATAGATTGGGTTGGAAGGGACCTTAAAAATCTAATTCCAACACCTTGCCATGAGCAGGGACATTTTTTATTAGATCAGGTTGCTCAGAGCTCAATCCAACTTTGCTCTGAATGCTTCCAGGGATGTACTTGAGTATAATTCTGAAGGTTCATTATTTGATATTTTTAACACCGAGGATGCTGGATGTGAAAGCCCTTTATAAGACCTGCTATAAACTTGCAAAATAGGACTTAGACTGGGAAACTGAAGCACCAGAGAGGTAAAGAAGATGTTTGCAAGTCCCTAATATTCTGAAGCCTGATAATGATAACTATGTTGGGAGAGGTTTTACTGGGCCCCATAGACCTGTAAACTTCCTGCCCCATAAAAGCAGATCTGAGGGATGAAGAGGGGTAGCGTTATCCATAGATTTGACCCCATCTCTCAGCAGTTCAATAACAGAGTTCTGAAGAGTCAAACAAAGCCAGGAAAAAAAATCTTCCAGCTTCCTCTCATCCTTCAGTTGCAGAATATGTTACATAAGTATGGTGATCATATAAGGCAGCACAGCAGACTTGCAGAAAGGGAGGTCACACCAGGGCGTTTGTGCTTTATCCAGGCATTTAACCAGCACAGCCAGCTGAGCAAGGCTGCTTCCTTGGCTGACTCAGTGCAGCTACACTCATACTGTGACCTATCCTGCTTCTCTTCCTGAGCTGCTGCTGAGGTTTTCTAGGGTCCTGAGTCAGGTGTGTGGCTGCTCTGACGCTTGAGCTCTCACACAGCAACTGCTGTCTGCATCTGCTAAGGGCAGAAATGCAGCATGATGAATAGCTATAATTAATCTGGGATGTTAATGTAATGTAATGTTAATGTACACTGGCTTTGGAGCTGGCTTATTTAACTGAGAACCTCCTGTTGTACTTCTGGTTTGCGATTGAAAGTGATTTGGGTTTGATGAAAGCCTAGTGAAACCAGCTAAAATCTTTCTCTGTGTCTTAGTGCTTGTGAAGGTCTATATGAGAATGAAATAAATGAATTTAAAATACTGTATGGTATTTATCTGAGAGAGCTTAAGTGCCTGAAACCCAGAATCTGAGGGTGTGAGTCAGTTAAGGGATAATGAGCAACTCCTCCTTGTGCCTTGAATGATGGTGTTATACTTTATGAGGGCAGGAGCAACATGAGAAATGAGAAAAGCAAAATTTTTATCTGATGTGTGAAATGTCATGAGGGCAAGTATCACATACAATAAGTATGAGCAATAAAATGGATTGACTGGCAGAAACTCTCTATTTCTAGAATAAAAAGGATCACATTTTTGTACAAAACAAATATGAAGTAACTTTTGTTTTAGAAATATCCATGACTGGTCTAATCCTAGGCAAAGTGTTGTATCCTTTATTTTCCTGCAATTCAAGTTTTAAATAGAAAAGTATGAAAATTTATTCCTCTATGTCTGACATTAATAATTCAACAAAATGCTGTATCCATGAGAGAGGATCCTGTGGACCATTCGCTTATAAAACCAGACTGATTAGCTAGCAACTAACTGCTTACAGGAAAACATTGTTTTTTCAGCATTTTGCTGCATGTTTTGGGTGCTCACTGAGAACACACATAATTATCAGTATTTTTCCCCATGACAAGGCTTTTTATTAGAATTTTTTAAAATCATAACTCAAAATTCCACATGAGAGCTGTGAGAGCATATTTACAGAGGAAATGAAAGTTAGTCAGGGTCACGGCCATTACATTTAGATGACTACATCTAATTTTTAATGGTGTTGTTTTTATACCACCATTGTCTTGCCTTTTTGTTCACCTCAATCACATTTCCACGCTTTAATTCTTAATAATTAAGGTGAGGGAGAATCCTGAGTAACTTGAATGTGATTTTTGTTAGACAGTTCTTCAGACTTTCAGCCTTGTGCCATTATGCATAAGCATAATATTACTGCTCTGGAGTAGCATTTCTGTGTGGAAATGGAATATGGAGTGGAGAAGCCTCATAGCCTCAGCAGGTGATCAGGGCCTGTGCAAAATCACAGTCCCATCTCTGAGTGGATTTCAGCCAAAGGTTACAAACACCTGCATAATCTGTAACTTTCCTGCAGCACATAGCCCTGATGACACCATCGAGAGCGACTGGCTGGCATGGTGTTTACATGTAAAGTTATGTGAGTGTCTAGAACTTGCAGACTCAGAATAGGGCTTGTTTCGAGTGTCTAAATCACTACTAAGTGGAGCATGCTGAGCTTGGCTGAGTTTGTCCAAAGGTGATGTTGATTATCCATTTGCTTTTCTTCTCTGGAGACCCAAAGAGATGAACCAGTTTTTTTCCTGTTGGGATCTCATCTCGGAATTTTCAAAACTCTGGTGCTCGCTTATACCAGGCTTCAGCCTGGGCAGTAGTGAGATTCACTTAGTGAATTACCAGTTTCTTATCAGCTTGGATTAGCATCAGAACAAATTGCATTAATCTTCCAAGGATCCTAGAGAGGAGTCAGGTTGGGCTGTAGGCACCAATATTGGTGGTAAGATAGGGTAGCCGGAAAGGTAGAAGTAGAAAATGCCTATAAAGGCAAAGTAAATAATATATCTTGCAAACAGAAGTTTCTTCTTACTGCAGAAGTGACATAGTTCTGCCTAAAGTCTTTTTCTCAAAACAGACTTTTTCTATCTCATTTAATAACAGGTATTACATACATACACAATATTTTTTGTGGATATGTTCATGCACAGTATATATTTCAAACTCTAAAATAACAGTATCTCATATCTTACTCTAGAGGTGATTCAGAAACAGCAGATTTATTTGATCAAATTATGCTAAATTATTATATTCATTTTGGTGGAAATATTTCATGCTTATTTTGGGGAAATATTATCATATAATTTCCTGGATGTATTTTGCTTACACATAGCAGATATTTTAAAAAATAAATACTGAAGTTGTTTGTTTTGCTTTAAGCAGTTCCCATTAAATCAGATCCAAACCAAATCTACTCTTTCCCAATAAATGGTTCTCTGGATGACCATATATATTGAATTTGGAGATTAGGCTTAAGATTTGATTGCAGGAGTTGATATATTGCTGTTAATGCAATTTGGCATTTTAGACTATTTTTTAAGCTGTGAAAAATTGAAATATTGGACTCAATTGGATATAATATAACAAATAGCATCATATGGACTTACAGAAAATTTATGGATGAATTTCATTAAATATAATAGGAGAAAAATCAGTATTTTAAAAATGGTCTTTGAACGGAGATTTGAGCTAGCTTTTAATGCGGTCAAGTTAAGAAAGATAACAAGAAAAAAAAGATTATTTTTCCTCTCTCTTAATAAACCCTGCTTCTACTGATGCCCATGCGTGACATCCTATTTTTAGCTGTCAGGGAAGCAGTGAAGCATATGCAGCAGAGTGGAATGCCCTGTTCCCATGCCTGACTCTCCATATATAGCTACTGCACTGCACTATTCTTCCCTGGCACCCACTCTGAGGGCTTAACTTGAATTTTCTTGTCAGAATTGCCTCATCTGAGAGCTGTCCTCATAATAAACACTCAGGGAGCTCCTTCATGGCATCCACCTTCCCATGAGGACCCACTAAAGCTGAGCACTGACTAAACTCAGTGCCAGTGAAAAGATGTGCAAAAATCATGTGCAATGAATCTTCAGCAATCTTTCCTCTTCCCCAACCCCCACCTCCTCTTTCATCTTGGTATTGGTACTAAGTATGTCAAATTTTCTTTTCTATTCCTGTTATTTTTGGAACCAAGTTTCGGACTTGAGAGACTGCCATGCACAGGAGATGTATTTTGGCTCTTCTGCCAGTTGTGTTCTGTGGATGATTAGATCAAATCCAGGGGCTGCCAGATGACTAATCAACTTATTACAGAATAACAAGGCTCACTGGAGAATTAACAATGTCTTTATAGTCTCCCCACAATGAATTGTCTAGAATTTTCTTAGGTTACAGGACAGATAGTTTAAAATTCTCCAGCATTACTTGAATATGATTTTTAAGAGAGTTTTAAAACCAACTCACAACAAAACCAGCCACCCCCAACCTCTAGCATTTAGGTATTTTAATTTTACTTCAGAGTTAAATGCCATCATTTAAATAACATTTTGCCTTGCGTTATGTGGTATTTTATGCTTCTCTGTATTAGTGGAACTAGGAGTGCTAGTAAAGAAGGACTTTGAAGCATAAGCAGCGGTGGAAGTATGATTCAGATGATTAGAACTGTGCTACTCAGAGCACTGTGGCAGCACAGTCTGAGACCTGTAGAAGTCTGTATTTTTCTCTCCTGAGCAGGGCCGAAACTTATGTAACACTATGTATGTTGATGCAAAAGGGGGACTATGAGGCAGAAGTCACATGTTGAAACCAGTGGTTTGGTTGGCTGCTCCCACTGAGGGTCATTGCAGCTACACCCGTACCTTAATCCAGCCCAAAACTAGATGATGCAGTTTGCATTTATTTTTCCCTGTGCTGACTTCAGACTGGCTTCATCACACCTAACTTCAGAAGTTAAAAATTAACTGTCTAAATCCAACCTAGTCATGCAGGTCTCCCAGCGATAATGAAGAGAAACAAGACGTTGCTGGTTTCGATTCCAGGCACAGGTTTCACTGCCCTGAATGGTCTTGTTTTCAGAAGCACATGGTTTTCCAGGATTTTTGTGCTGCAGTGGGGCAGATGAGTGCAGCTGGTTAGACATGATTAACCTTGCTTATCATGCCATTCCAAGCATCCTCCTATGAGCCAATCTTTCCCCTGCACCAGGGCTGGAGCTACTGCTTCTATTGACAATTTATGCTCCCTGCATGCTTTATCTGCAAAAAGGGAGGCTAGGCGAGGCAAGGAAGTATGGAAAGACCTTTGAATGTTAGGAGAATATAAAAGGGAAAGGCTGACATTTTCACTCACAAATCTAGAAAATAGCTGCATGGTTTTAGCTGCACTTGTTTTCATATTTGGATCAATTCCAGTCATCATGTTGGCCAGGAACTGTGTCTGATTTAGATATATTTGTTGCGCCTCTGGAGTGTAAAATAAATATTTTAAATAATATTTATCTCTGTGTTACAGCTCTATGACCAGAATGATACCCACAAAATACTACTTTCTGACAACATAGCTTAGTAGCAATTAGATTTAAATACTTTCTACAGCTGCACTAATGACCTACTTTAAATAAAGCCCATATTTCACACAGCAGATCTCAATCTCTAGTTATGCCAAATTCAAGTCACTTTGCATGCAAAATTTTTCTCTGCCTTTTTTTCTTTTTAAATCTTGGAAGGCTGTGGGAGAAAAGAAATGTATTTTGAAGTTTTCTTGTTAATAACTGTTATTGTCATCTGCAGAGATCTGCAGGGCACTGGCTGTTAGCAATTTCTTTCTGATCACTTAGTGTATTTGTATAATATCAATATTAACATGAGATTAGGTGGAAAACAATTGTTGCTGAGTGACTGTTAGTGCAAATTGAATTGTTTGTATTAGAACAGTATGAATAGTGTATTTGGTGCGTTGTTAAATTGGACTGCTGAGATCAGGGAAACATTAGCAGGGATCTGCATGTAAAACTGCGCCAGAATCTCCATTTGCAGAGGTCTTTAACTCATGCTGAGAACAAACCCGACTGTGCTTTCCATGTGAATGTTAGAAAAGCTCCAGACATTACTGCATGATGATGATATTAATAATTTAGATCCTAAAAAAATACTTAAGCATGCTCATCAAACCATACAATGTAGCAGACCTCATACTCTGGACTTCAGTCATGAAGATGAGTTTCACATCAGAACCCACGCTCTGACAGTAGAACCCACAGAGATGCTGATTGCCACTTAGAATTTGCTTATTCTTTTTCAACCTAAAGCTGCACTGTTGTGGCAGTACTTTGTCATGTTTTTAATTTAATGGGTGTTAGTGAATGTGAAATGGAAGCAGTGGTTTGTTCCTTTAACTCCATTATTAGATCCAAATAGTCTTTTTACCACAAAAGAAAATGCTAATACCAATAGGCTACACAGCAGGGATCCAAGGCATTCTAGGAAGAGCAGCTAATTATTGCTTTCTGGGTATTATCTGAAACAATGTCCTGTGTATTGAATGCTGTCTGGATTCTGTTTGATTGTTTGGTTTTGGCTTCAGTTTCAATAACCAAGAGCCCAGTTCTCATTTCATGTTACTATTTACTTTCAGGTGAGTTGCTTTGCAGAGTAATGAAGCTGTGATTTATAGTTAATGAGAGTCAGACTCACCATAGCATATGCCTTGTATTTGTCCTACTTTAAAACACCTGATTACAAAAGACACTTTCCCTTTCAGCTGGTGTCATGGGTAGCTAACTACTGGGCTCCTCAGCTTATGGTTCTGCTGATAGTCAGTGTAGTTCTATCATTTTGCATGTCTCCCAAAGGAAAAAAGGAAAGAAAACAAAAAAAGGAAGATTGTAATTTTCAAGTATTCCACTTGATTTGATGCTACAAATGTTGATTTGAACTACAAAACATGGCAACAGCTTGTTCTGTAGTATTCTAAATGAGTGTGACTTTTTTCAGTATTTTGAGAGTCAGATGATAAAACCTAATATTTTAATGATGATTTTAAATGTTTGACTGGAAATCAAGTGTTGGTTGGAAGCAAGAGAACAAGGGCTTTGAAGAATTCTTGTATAAAATACAAGGGTAAATAAAAGTGGTGGTTGAGTCAATATTTCCTTTTATTTTTCTAATTTATTCAGTCTAAAACATAATCCATGAAAAACAGACAAAAAAATCATGTTCTTCTCACACAAGAGCTCCAGTTCATAGTTGTGATTATTCTGTATCATCAGGAAGTTAGAATAAGAGAGCTAAAACTAATCATGCATATAAAATTCAGACTTCTTCTGGTTAGTGTATCATTAAATAGGAGGCAGGTGGAGATTATGAGGTCTTAAATTCCTTTGAAGATAATTCATTTCTAGTGACAAAGAAACAGAATTGTACCACATGTGCTCACACTTAATTTCCTAATTTGCAATAATAACCTGAAAGGACTCTATGGCATTACTGAAATCGTTCTTTTACATATCTTAGTTTCTAATATTTAAATGTGTTTGGTTGTTTCTCTCACTTTTAAACTCTAATATTTGTGAAGGAACATTTGCCCCAATGTTTCTAGAGCCATACACCAAAGCCTACCCACAGCAGGGTTACCTTCACCTGTTGATGACAGTACTTCTTGGGGAATGTGTATCTACAGCCTCAGACAAAACAAGGAAAATTGCCTGTGATACATATCCTCTGCACAGAGAAGAGAGGGAGTGAAAAATGAACTGCCTAAAAACCTTAAGGTGCAAGTACAAGGACTAGAATGAGGCAGGGAATGTGTATATCTGGCCAGAAAAAGCAAAGAATACCTTGCTCCAAACTGACTGTACAGTTCAAGGAGCTTAGATTTAAGGTGCAGATGGCTTTTGAAAGAGCTGGCTTAAAAAACCATGGGCTGTACAAGGTCCAAGGGCAAGCTCTTCTCCATGTTCTCCACCTGAGTTAGGTGACATGCCCTGGTCAAAAATCTGGCACTACAGAAGCTGGTCTGGACCACTGTCTTCCAGGCAGGCAGCCAGGATTTCTCTTCCTGAGCTTCTGTTTCTCTCCTCACATTGGTTTTTTCTTTCCTTGCCTTTTCTTGCCTTTCTTTTCAACTTGACCAGGGCACCTACATGAGGGGTTGCTGCACTTGGGGACAGCACTTGCTGGCTTTTTCTCTGATTGTGCTCTGGGATGTGCTGGCTGCCTACTGAGTGCTTGCAGTGAAATGATCTAGCACAACAAGGGCCTCCAAACAGAGCCCTGAGGTTCTCCTGTAAAATTAATCCTAAAACCAGTTAATATGTGGATAAACTTTAAAAACACACAAAAAAGTAGAAAAGCCATTTCCTTGGTTCTGCATGAATCCTACTCCCCAAAGGTGACAGAACACATGAAAGAGCCAGCAACACATGAGAAAAATATCCTGAGGAGGAAATCTTCTGTAAAAGCTTCACATTCAGCAAGTTGCTGTTTAGTTCCTGTGTGAACAATTAATCTTAAAACAAATATTTGGGCAAGGGGGGATTGAGCTCTGGGAGGTTTCATAGCTAACTAAGGTTGGATGAAAACACATGCTGCCTGACTTCTTCAGGCCAGTATTTCTTTTTCACCCTTTCCATAAAAATAACTAAGAAAAAGTATCTGTTACAATGACCCAGGTTTTGCCATTCAAACCTCCCTAAATTACAGGCTTTCCCTCTGAGCCCATTTACAAAGAGGTATATAATGCATGGCTGTGTTACACCCTGCTGCTCTTTGGGTCCAGTGTAACTGGTTATTACTATGTTAAAATGTAGTGGTCTGGTTCAAAGGCTTTTCTATAAATAAATATCTTCCTTGCTGGGCAGATGGCAGTCCCTACCAGTAGCTCCTGTGTTAACAGCACTAGTTTTGAGCTCTTCAGCTGAACATGGCTTGGAGCTGCTTTGAGAAGCCTGTGAATGGCTGGCAGCTGCCAGGTCTTGCAAAACCTGACTAGGATCAGACTGGAAATCAATAACCTTATTACACTGCTGGTTTTTATTCTGGTTAGTGTTTCACTGGGGGTGTTTTTTAATTTCCTGTTATCTAAACTTCCTGAATTATATTTAGTTTTAGTTAGAGGAAGAGAGAGGACACAACTGTTCTGCTTGGGACACAAAGGCTGTATGCTATGTTTGTTCTCTCATGAATGCCCCTATCCAGCCGAAGAGAGAAGCCCCACTGGCTGTAGGAAGCTCAAGGTACTGCCTCCATAGCGGGCAGATGCCTTCATATCTCAGCTCTGTTCTGGGTTGTGCTGTATGTATGCGTATTTAGTCCCTGGAGGATGTGTAAAGCATAGCCAGGGAGTTCCTAAAGCACCTATACATCCTGCTGTGCCCCAGCAGTCAGCAGAGCCCTCTGCTTTTCCCTGCTTGTTGGTGGCTCCACCTGGAATAAGCACTCAGCCACTCTTGAGAACCTCTTCCAGTGGGGGATGAGTGCTGCCTCTCTTTACCTCCTTGAAGTCATGCCCCCTCTGAGCCTCCTGGGCCATTTTTGAATAAAACAAACTTGGTATCCCTACACTTTCAAAAACAGGTGAAATAATTGAACAAGTTGACCATGACATTCTATTTTAACTGGGGTCTTTAGGGAAGAGGTTTGTTTGTGCTGTGCGTGGTAATTAATGGATTTCTGATTACTGCAGGCTTTCTGACTCTAAAGTAACACAAAAAATAAAGGGATATAAGTATAAACAATATGTGGAACTGTTTGAAAACAGTGCTTTCCATTTTCAAGCTCTGAAAAAGAAAAAATACAATGTAATTCTTCTTTTGGGCACTAAGTTGCAGTAGTATTCACCTCGTGTCAAAAAATCATTGGCTGGCTTTTCACAAGACTGAATTACAAGCGTTCAGAAATTATTTAAAAAGAAAAAGGCAGCAAATTATTTGGTGTAAGTTTGGGATTTTTTTTGTTCCTACCCTAATTTTTAGGTTTTCTATTTTCAAGATTTTGTCTGCAGTGCTGGGGAGAGGGAAGAGAGAGATCCAACATTTTTTCTTATAATTGCATAACTCAAAAGGCTGTCTTTTTATTGAAGCATGAAATATTTCATTTAAATAAGGAAAAAAGAAGCCATGCACAGATAGGGAAAGAGTACAGTACGGCCAGCTGTGCAATAACGAAGCTCATGAAGCATATCCTAAGAAATCGTGGGATTGCTTTAAGATTTCATGAGAATCAAAGTATTTTTTTCTTTTTTAATTGCTTAAAGGTTTCTGAAGTCGCTTCAGACTCTCAAGTGTTCTTTCAAAACCACGAAAGCTGGCAATCTACCTCATTTTAATGAAAGACATTTTCAGTAGAAGGTGATTCTTGAAACATTGAAAATCAGAAAAAGTAATGATAAAGAGATCACTATGATCTGGTTGCTTCAAGCTGCTCACTCTATACCTTTTTTGTCATAAATCATACAATCTTTCAAATTGTTATGAAAGAATATCATGGCAAAGAACCTTAAAAAACCAACTTATTGCTTCAAAGGATGCTAAGAAAAACCATATATTACAAGTCTTCAGTGGGCTAGACACAAACTGTTGAATTGACAGAGTTCAATGACAGAGAGAAAACCAGTATTTTGTTTTTCTTTTTTTTTCCTAAATGAACTTTGAGTACAGTTTTGTGTATTATTTTTTTGAATTTTAACAGGGTTTTTTAAAAATGCCAACTAGGAGCTTCTAACCAGTGACATCAACTGCTAACATAGTAACTACTGTACTTCTCTGCAGTTTGTACTGCTCCACTTATGCTGCGTGAAGTACTACAAGGGAAAGCAGCTTCCAAGGAGCAGGAGATTTTAGCTGCCTCTAAATTACTGGAAATGTTCTGCTTATATGCCATAATGAAAGGGTACACATGCAGGAGATGCTTCAGCAACTGCAATCTGCTGCAATTATAGCAGATACAGCTACACCAGGAGACCAATTTAGGTGGACAGCATTCAAAACACAAAGCCAGACAGTCCTTGGGGAATTTCAGCTCTTTTCTTCTTTAAGGACTAGTTTTCCCAGACATGCATGGCCCTCTCCCTCCTCTTTCTTTTTGATCTTGGTGAACCTGTCCCAGCTTAGAGATGAAACTTAAAACTAAGATCTTCATCACTTGTGGTCACTGAAAATCACAGGGCATTTACAGTAAGAGCAGGGTTCCAGCTCCAGCATCACAGACACATTTCCCTGGGAATAAAAGCATTTTGGGGCTCTTTTGGGAGAGAGACCCCTTGTGCCAGGGCTCTTCAGGCTGCCTCTGCCCCACACTATGGCATTACAGACACAGCAAGCAGGGAAGGGAGTCTCAGCCACCCAGCCACCAGCCTGGGATGCTCCACTGAGCATGGGCCTCGTGAATTTGACACAATTAGTGAAAAAAGGTCATTTCCATACAGATGTACATTGTGTACTCACAATGTACACTAACATTTCTAGTTCTGCAGGAAGGAAAGAATCTCCAGTGTTCACAAGCTCCTTAAAGAAACTTTAATTTCAATAACAAAAGTATTTCTCTGTAGCCTCTCTGAACTGGGCAACACCTAGAGAAGTGGACTTTTTGACACAGAAAACTTCTACAATTTGTAACTTCATAGGGCAATGATAGCCATCATTTAGTTTTTGATATTTTTAATATACCATTCTGCCACACACAAACAAAAATAATTTTCAGATCACTCACAAAGAGATTATTTATTTGTCCATGAAATTATATAGCCATAGAAGAGAAATTTTTATGCTAAAAAAGTTGCCTTGTTGTTAATTGTAAACGAGGAAAAAAAAGAAAGAAAACCTTAAAGAAATATATGTTTTGACAGACATTTACACATAATTCAGAAATAACTGACAGCATCTTGTTCATTTTTTTAGAAGTGTCTCTGGGCTGGGACCAGATTTAAAGAATTTTTAGTCCCCAAAGTGACTTGTTTTTCCAGAATGTTAGGAGGATGTGAACAAAGGGATTATTATAACAGTCACTGTCAATAAGAAAAAGCTAAAGTATATTAGTCCCTTCAGGGGAAGAAAGTAATATACTACAAGATTTTGCTACTCTATTTAACAGGTGCAAGAAAGGTGTTTCAATTCTACATAATTCTCCTTCCTTCCTCAGAACTGAAAATATGCTTTTCTTATTTTATCTGCTTTTTCTTTTATTGCAGGATTATATTTTCATTACTGGAATTTCCTGCTTATATGGTGATGTGCAAGCCAGGATTTTCTTGGCTGTTACCAAACTATTTCATTTCTTGTTGAAGAAGTGCAGAACAAACAGTGGTCAGAGGCTCGTGTTGGGCTGCTAATTCCTTCACATTACTTCTCTTGCAAATTTGTCTCCCTTCAATACCACAGTGTCTGAAGAATGTCAGACTTTTTCTACTTTGAATTATATGGTTGTCTTCTTGCAAGATGCAGAGCTTCTAGGTAAACTTGGCCATATTTCTCTGCATTTGAGTCTTCTTTTTGTCTTCTGAATAAAAATTAGCTCCAGTAAGATCAAAGGCAATTTTGGCAGCTCAGGAAAAAAAGCAGCACTGCCTTTTTATTCTTTTTCATGTTGATTTTGCTGCCAGTTCTCTTTGAAAATGGCCCTTTTTGCCAAGGCTACAATTTTGCTAAATGAATTAATATTAATACTGTACCTTGTTTATTTGCACGAGTGGAAAATGAAAGATAGGAAATAAAGAAGTGAAAAGACAGTAAGAGATAAAAACCACAAGAGTATCGAGAGAAACATGAAATATAGCCAAACATGTACCACACACAATTATTCAGCACTTTGGCAGCAGGTTGGCCCTAGAAAATCCTCCTGACAGACCCACTGAGGTGCCAGACCTTTGGGGTCTCTTGACAGAGAACTGACCCTTGCAATTCCTCAGGTCAGTTTGGGATATCTTGAGGAATGAGTTTCACTGACTGCGGTGTTGAAAAGGTGTTATGTCAGGCTGGACTGGGGGGAGTAAGGCCTTGCAAGTGCCATCCAGAGCTCTGTGAGACCAGAACAGGGACCAAGTGGTGCATGAGCTCCTGTCTCTGATCTGAGCAGGATACTGAAGTAGCTGAATTTGCTTCTGAGGGGCTTGCTGCCAACTCCCATTTCATGTGCCTCAGTGAGATTCTGAGAGCTACAAAAGTCTGGACCACTTCAGTCAGGTCCTCATCCTTCAGCATGCTGCTAGCCAGGAAGTAATAAATTAGACACAGCTCAATATGGGATTCTATGACAACTGCGGATAGGAATCTGTCAGGACCCTTTGCAAGCTTAACAATATGCTAGTCACTACTGAGGGCTGCAGAAAGAGCTCTTCATTTTTTTAAAGCCCAGAAGTTTGCCATATGGCCAGCATAAACTGCATGCTTCCTCCGTGTGGTAACTAGCTGAAAATCACAGACTTGTACAAAAAATGCAAGGTGGGGTAGTCCAGCCTCCTGGTCCAGGCAGGAAATTTTTCAGGGCCATGAGTCCAGTTTTGAAAACCCTCGGGGATGGAGACAACACAGCCTATCTGGGCAGCCTGCCACATTCTTTGACCACCCTCGTGGTGAGGAGTATGTTGTCAGGATTGTTTAATAACTGAAAAATGTGTCTCTTAACTCGAGAATTTTCTGTAAAATGCCTTCTTCAGAGTGTGATATTTTCTGAGAAAATGACAGTCTCAGAAAACAAGGTTATTTAAAGAGTTTTAACCAGTGGAAGTTTCCTAAACATGAGTGTTAAATGGCTTTACACTGCCATTTTCCCCTAGGCATCAAGTTTTTTGGTCATGTTACATTGCCTAAGATGCAATTCTTATTGTACATGTATTTCCTTTATTTTAAGGGAAGAAAGCAGTTTATGACACCAGAGGAGTGGTCTGTAGGTGGAAATAGGACTGTAAAAATCACGTTGTAACAAATCTCATAGGAATTTCTGGCACTACTGTGAATTCAAGTGCTTTGGTTGTTAACATCTTGTGAATGCGTGTATTTGTATTAGTGCATACACACACATCCATATACATATATATATGTATATATATATGGATGTGCATATTTACATCCACATGCACATCCACTTATTGGTAGATTCACATGCTCATATTAATTTACATGCATAAATATATACATATATGTATACGCGCACACACACACACACACATACAACAGGTCTGCCAGATCATTCTGGGTAGTAAAGGCACCATGGGCAGACCCAAAGACTAGATTGCAGCCAGTGTCACCTGCCTGCACAAGACAGGGCAGGAGGGGCTGCCAGGCAAGTGATGAAGCAGTGCCTGGACAGCTCAGTGCTCCATAGATGGAGGTAGGCTTCATTCTTACATTGCATGAGAGTTGTGTGAGATGCTTTTGGGATTAATCACCTTGGCAGGAAAGCTGTCAGCCAAAGGGAATGTACTCATAGGTACTCTAGATGACCAAGAAGGCCAATGGTATCCTGGCCTGTATCAGAAATAGTGTCACCAGCAGGGCAAGGACAGTGATTTTCCCTCTGCACTTGGCACCAGTGAGGTCACACCTCAAATCCTGTATTCAGTTTTAGGCCCCTCACTTCAAGAAGGACATTGAGGTGCTGGAGCATGTCCAGAGAAAGAAAATGGAGCTGGTGAAGGGTCTAGAGTGTAAGTCCTGTGAGAAGCAGCTGAGGGAGATGAGGGTGTTTAACCTGGAGAAAAGGAGACTCAGGGTAGACTTTATTGCTCTCTAAAACTGCCTGAAAGGAGGTTGTAGCCAGCTGGGCGTCAGCCTTTTCTCCCAGGCAGCTAATGTCAGGAGAAGAGGAAATGGCCACAAGCTGTGTCAGGGGAGGTTCAGGTTGGACATCAGGAAAAATTTCTTCACTGAAAGGGTGGTTAAGCATTGGAACAGTCTGCCCAGGGCAATGGTGTCACCATCTCTGGAGATGTTCAAGAAATCTATGATTTAGTTGATGTGGTAGTGTTCAACCAAAGGTTGCACTCCATGATCTCAGAAGTTTTTTCCAGTGTTATTCTAAGATTCTATGATTCTATGATAGAAGAGCCACATGATAACTACACATGTGAGTGTGATGACTTTCTGCAATTGCATATGGCCAATAAAGACTTCTTTGGTGTCATACCAAGCTTGGAAGTGTGTGATGGCATAAGAGATTATAAATAGGAACACTGAGATGCAAACAGAATGACATTGGGCTGAAAAGGCTCCTGATGATGGGGACTGCCATCTACACAGCTGCCATCACCTTCTGCCACCTCTCCTCTTCTCTCTTCCACTGGCCCACAGTGCCAGCAGCATGTGTTCAGATTTTTGTACTGTGGACTGAGGAAAAGACTGGCCTGAGAAATAATACACTCTTTTTTTTGGCTGATTTATCCTTGTTGGTTTGCCCATCTGGCCCATGTGGGTGCTGCAGTGGTGGCAGAGAAACATGAAGTGATGGGGGAAAAGTCTGTGCGGCTGTGGTGGGTTTAGTGCTGGTTCCTTTCCTTCCTTACCAAAAAATAAATCAATACAAAACCAGCACAGTGGGCCACTCCTGCAGACACACACATGCATGCATATTTGGATCTCCATCTGGTACATCAGGAGAGGAGAACAGTATCCTGCACAGAGGTCTGGGAGAGCAGTTCTGTGCTGGAAGGATGGAGATGAGCATGTAGGTGCTGCTTCCATGCCTTCTCTTCTCTTGGTTGTGCATGGGCTGCTTTGAGCTCTCTGATCACCATCCTGAGACTACAATTTATTCTGGACTGAAGAACAATCAAAACAACATCATCACCATTTCCCAAGAAGACTCACGGCAATTGTATGTACATCAGATAAACATATCTGTACACATTATTTCTCTCCTTGTCTTTTCATAGCTTCAGCCAGAAAGCATGCATCTAAGAGGTGGACCTAAAGTCCTGTCTGCCTATAACTTGATCTCAAACACTGTCTTTCTCTTTAAGCTTTGCAAAAGGGAAGCAAGTTTGTATACATCATCAGCTGAAAGCACAGTTGGAAGTGAAACAAATTAAATTTAATGAGGACTGCTTTAATTCTCATCATTACTGTCTGCTCACTGTTGTAAAAAAGTTTTACTAGCCCATTTAGAATGCTTAGATTAACTGTCTTTATTCTTTTCATCCAGGCAAATCCTTTTATGAGGCTAATGAAACTGCATCCCTTGGTATAAATGTAGTCATGACTTTATTTCATATGACATCCAGCCCTACAATATTACAGTAGTCCACAGCAGGTCAGTTGATATTAATTTATTTTTGTGCTGTTATTGCATAATTCTGATATACTGGAATGTTAAAAAGTTCCTCAACTCTGCCTAAGAGGATAGACAGTAACTTTCTATAAAACTTGTCAGTGATGACATGAAATAGCATTGCTGCTTGTCAGAAAAGCGGCTGCAGTTCAATTTCTGTGGTTGAACATTGTAATCCAGAAACAAAATTCTATGTTTCTAATGGGAATTAAAGCTGTGTGACTAAGAGGACCAGGTGGTCCCTCACAGCAGAATCTGGACTATTGTTTTTTAGATTTATGTAGGGTTTCATGCCTATCCCAAATGTTGCCTGCTAGTAATTTCTTCTGCTATTGTTCCTTAAGGTCATCTATAAATGCAAAATGTTTCTCAGCGGGTACTTAACAGCAGTAACCTAGATAAATATTTTCATTTACATAAACATTGTCTGAACAATTCAGAAAGTGTAGTAAACAGTCTCAAATCCCAGAAGCAATCTAGACATCGCAAGAATTACATTGTTTTCTGAAAAAGATTGATGTTCTACATTATTTCATTGGTCATGGTCCAACACAAGAGGGTGGACTGATGAAAGAGATGCTTAACACATCCAGGGTTTGTGTTGCTTTCTTTTTTCTAACTGTGCTAATGGCTGAATTTCCATTTGTTTTTCAAATTTTTATGTACCCTTACGCAATAAAAGATAATCTAACTGGACAGGCGCAAACAGTGGGGACCAAGTGGATTTTAAAAGCAAATCCAGAACCAAAAAGCCTCTCTATAATTGTAACAAAGTACTAAAAAGGAATGGAATTACTTTCTGCCTACTGTGAGCACAAACATTGTTATTTCATTGGGAATAGATGCCCCTTCAGAGCTCGGTAAGTTTGCATGTGAGTAGCTGCAATCCTCTCTATTTTGTTTTATGTGCTCTTCATGGAGGAAATTTACTCCTATGAGACCTATTGGACTGAGGCTCTTCACCCGTGCAATGCTGCACCACAGGTCTATGCCAAACACAACCGGGCTCCAGGCATTTCAGACAGGCTAAAGCTAACAAAAAATACACTAAATATGGGGTGTGGGTTGTTTGCATTTGTTAACAGTAACATCTCATAAGATCAAACAAGAAAGAGACCCTTTCTGTACACAGACACTCTGTCTCCAGGGATTTAGCTTTGTTTCAAAAAAGCACATGCATGTGAATGGATCCAGAGAGGTCTCAGTTCACCTCTTGCTGTTTATGTGACATGAGCCGAGCACTGCTCCTTGCAGCTGGACATTGCTGCCTCCCCCTCACTGTCCAGCCTGAAGCCCTGCAGATAATGAGGATTAAGTGCAGTAGGTATGACTGAATATATCTCTGGCATGGGTTCACTGACATGCTGTCTTCTAGGGCTGCCATACCAGCCTGAGAAAGAACGAAATAAACGTGAAGAAGTGAATATCCATTACTTGAAATACTGGGGTTCTATTAGAAAGGAAATCCAGCATCCAGCCCTCGATTGCCATTGCCTCTGCATATGTATTCCATGCCTTATGCTCTGTGTATGTTTTACAGCCACAGCATGCATATTGAAGCAAAGCCCTCTGTGCAATTGCACTGTTGCCGTGATCTGTTTATATTGAATCTCAACAACTAATCCTTCTAATCCTCAAACAATTATTATAGCCAGTACTGTAGCTGTTCAGAATTAGTTGACAGTGTTTGTGTAGTTCACACTTGATTTAAATAATCATTGTCTTATTTTAACTCTCTCGTATGAACACATTGCAAATCCACTCCAAGGATGGGACCACAAGCACATGCCCACATATATGTAACCATTTGTGTGTATGTCTGTTTTACAGGTTTGTGTTATAATTTAGACCCAATTTATGGTGTTTGGTGTTCATCTTGGGGCACTTGAAATATACCTTGATTTTAGGAAGCACTAATCACCCTACAAAAACCATGTCCCTCAATAAGGAGCTCATATTTTGCATCTGCATCCACTAGTACATTTGAAAGATTATGGCAGATGATCTTCCTTACAGCTGGGGGTTCTTCTGTGCTCTGTCATAATACATAAGTGGGGATTAATCAGAGTCCTTCAGAAGCTAGGATTGTCTTGGCTTTACATGCTGTGTGGTTGCTCATGCTGGTGTCTATCAGATGTGGTGCCCACACAACTGTAGGTACATGTTTTGTCAACTTAAAGAAGAAACACATTTCCTCCTTTTTTGCTTATTTATTCTATAAGATTAAGTGGATGATTACTGACCTGAATATCCTACAGTCCTTTTCAGAGGAGATGCACTTTTTTCCTCTCCCTGTGAGTGTGGCAGTTCCTGCTGCTGACTGCAGTAACTCTTGCCTCCCAATCATTATTTCACTGGTTTAAAACTGCAGCTTGTGAGTTAGTTCCCAAACTTGTACTCAGGCATGACCATTTACATTTCCTCAAAGCTACCTCAAATACTTTCAGATTCCTCAGCTTTAACTGGGTTTTCCCTGCTAACTAAAGAATTCAGACAATATAATTGTGACTTACTTCGAATATTCAGTGATTGCCATAGGATTTTCAGAGATTGACTGTCCAGATACTATAAACTTATATCTATACTAAATGCTAGTAGATAGATTAAATGCCATTATGATCTTTAAACCTGATTTTGACACTGCCTCCAGCTAGCGAAGGAGCTCAGGCCCAGCTGCAAAATTATGCTAGTATAACTTTCTGATGACAACATTACCAAGTTAGCTTCAAGGGGTATAATCCATCTTTCCCACAGTAATTTCCACTAAATTCAATTTCCTGAATCATCATATTATAAAGAGACAGGAATCTACTTATTCACAAATTGCTTTGAAGACTCTGAATGCAAAGACAGTGAATTCCACTCATTTTATTCCTAAAGTTCAGCAGAAAGAGAAGGTCTTTAATCACTCTTAAAAAATATTTTTACTGGGTTTAATTCTGTGTAATACTCCTTCCAGGTCTCTGACATATTGTTCAATGCAAGTCAATAAATACTTGATGAAATAAATATTTAAACAGAATTAGTGTAGGTGGGGCAAGAAAACCTCTAATGAAGTATAGAAAAGGAACAAAGAGAGGATGATTTGTTTCAAAAAACAGGGGCAGGGATTAAGACTTAGGAAGGTCCTGCACTGAGTTTTTCAAGTTGAATATTCTGCTGCTGTGTCTAGATCTGAGCATGCATGCTTAGTGAGCAGCAGGGACAATGTGATCAGTTCTATGTGGCTGAAAGGGAACCTAAACAAAGAACAAAATTTTCTTGCCCGTCATCTATTTGCAGACTGGCAGCTCTACTGAAGGCATCTGTTGATGTCTCTTTGCAGGATGACAACAAACTCCAGTCCTTCTGTCTTTTCCACAGGAAAACTGGGGAGTGGAAAGATAAACTGCCTAGGACTGCCCCATGCCAGAGCAGAGGAGACTGCTGCTCTGTGCTTTCATTTCTTGAGGATCTCCCTGAGTGCCACTGGACATGTGCACAAGAATTTTCAGATTATTTTCTCTGGCCTGTTTCTGCTGCACACTTTACATCAATGTCTAACCTGACAAAAGGCAACAAGGCAGGTTTAGAGGACAGCATGCTGAACTGAAGAAATTCCTTTGGGAATGGTAAAGTACTTTTGGGCTTGAGGCTGTTGTCTTGTTTTATTTCAGAGATGAGTGGGTGCCTTATGTTCCCAGCATTGGTTATCTATCATTGTTGAACAATTATTCAGAAAGGCCTTTTGGGTCTGCTGTCGTGCTAACACACCTCTCCCACACCTCCAGCTCTAGCAATCAATAGCTTGCTGAAACTGCTTCTTTTGGACATTTATTGCACATCTCCTGACAAAAACACTTAAATACTAATTCAGAAACATCCCAGCTAAACAGTCATGTCACTCAATAAGGCTGCATTACCACAGTTTTGTCAGGACTTCTTAGAGTTTCTTGTCAAGTGGAATTAACTGTTAGGATTTTAGAATCATCCAGATAATATTGTAGTGGAGAAAGGAAAAGGGGAGTTAATTCATGGCAGCAAAGAATCACTTGTGGCAGATCACTGCTGTTCTGCACTCTGGTACTGTTTCCATTTGTTCCAAAATAAATTATGCCAACTACAGTCAAAATATTTATGTTCTTACTTAAATGTGTGACTTTATATTAAGACTGAATTATCTCACAGTTCTCATTTTTACCCTGTCAGTATATTTCTGCAATTAAAACAATTTCAGACACCCAGTCCCTCTGATCTGGATTCTAAACTGCACTGTTATGCCAAGAGGAAAACGCTGGACAAATGCTGCCTTGAAGGTGCCAAAAAGGCCATTGCAAAAGAAGTTGCTGATCCACCTCAAAATTTTCTTTGCTGTTTGCTTACACAAGAGGTAACTAAACCATGGACTGAAGACGTGCTGCCTCCAGTGCATAGCAACACTGTAGGCCCTTTTATAGGAGGAAAGTCGTAATTAATTTGTCAAGAAAAAAACTTGTCAATACCTGGAGTTTTTGGCTGGCACAAAGTCACTGAAGTCTTTGCCTGGTGAGCAGCAGGAACCCATGGTCTCCTTTACTGAAATCCAGGGCTCCTGTGTCAGTCTAATGTCCTGGTTTTTGCTCACTTTTTGTGATCATAAGTGCCACCTTGGATCTTCCTTTGGTTTTGAAACTCAGGCATGTGGATGATGGTGAGACACCCTTTAGTGAGGTCATTCTCAGCAAGCTCTGTTGGTGACCACCACTTACCCTATGAAGACTGCTCAGCTCTGTGCCTTGAGAAGATTCTCACACTCCGCCCTGAATCCTTCTTTGGCAAAATTTCCCAGGGAACAGTAGGAGTTTTAACTGAATGAGGTTTCTGGGATCAAACCACAAATAAATTATGTTTGTTGCCTTGAAGTCATATGGTGCTTGTCTGATAATTTTAAAATTAAGAGTAAGACTGAATCTGAGAAAGAACAGGACACTAAATTATCAGTGTAGTATACAGAAAAAAGTGTTCAGATTTCCAATGTAAAACTGCTTTTTTTATGCTAATGTTTTCAAATGAATCAGCCTGAAACTTGGCTCCAAGTAGTAAAATATGTCACTGTGAGCTAATGAGCTTCTAGTGTCTATGCTTGTTTGCTAAACCTGGCAAGCAGGGAAGCCTAAAGCCTTGATTAATGTCCTTGTGATATTAAGAGGCAAATAATAAAACAGCAAATCAATTTGTATAAGTGAAGACAAAAAGGCACTGGGGAGCATTGGAACAGTTTTGTATGTTCCTACGGATTTCTGTAAAACTCACAAGCAATGCTTTGAAAAAGCAGGGAAAGGAGAAAGCAATTTTGGCCTTCTTTTAGTTTTGTTTGCAGTCTCAGACTAGTTGTCCCATGTAAACAGTTCATTTAATAGAGGAGGAAGTTAGGTCTATTAAGTTGCCCAACTACTTCAGTGTTGAATTTATTGCAATGTTTGTTTTAAAACAGATCTGCATGTTTAATACAAAATACTTCCAGATTTGATGTTGTTACTTTCCAAACAACCCAAAACTCAGATGGTTTGTTACATATTCAAAATTTAGTTGGGTTTTGTTGAAAAGTTTATGAGAACTTCTTCGGTACTCTAAATAAAGCTGAACATTCAAGTGAGAACTGGAGTTTCTGACTTGGCCAAAAGTTACATCTATCTAAGACAATAGAGAACTATGAACTCTGCAATAAAAAATTGATGAGGTTCTCAGAGCACAAGGTGTTTCCTCATTTCTGACCTTTCTCTCATTGAGTCAGATACAGTACTTGCCAAACACGGCTTAATTCAGGTCAAACACAGCCACCATTCACTTTGAGAGAACTGCCATAGTGTAGATTTCCAATATAGAGGCTGCTCTCTACCTGACCCATAATCCCTAAAATCCCATATGATTTTTCTCCAGTTTTTCTCCAAACTGACCGTAGGTACAAACATTCTGGGCTCTTTGACTATCTGGAATTTAGATCTTTGAGGAGGTTAATGGGATTACCCAAGGGATGAGGGACTTACCCACGTGAGAAGAGGTTTAGGAGAGCTATCCCTTAACTGGGCAGTGATGATCTGCATGTGTGTCAGGAACAATTCAGTTTGCATTACTCCTTCTCAGCCACTCTACGACATTAGACTTTAATAGGCTATTCTGGGAGAAGAGGAGTGCCTAAAATGGCAGTGATTTTTATTCTGCTTGTACATTGCTTTGTCAGAGTGCTGGTGTAGTGTCCTGCAGTCCCACGAAGCAGAAAGAGTTGTCCTCTTTTTTGTCCCTGGATATCTGGTCATCCTGTGGCTCCAGCTGTAGTTCTGGCACCCACAGCAACTTCTCAGGCTAAAAATTTATACTGTTTATTTTAATATTTTAAAAAGTAAACCTTTCTCTGAAGAATTCTAAAAAGAGAAAAAACATGGAATTTTCTTTGAGAGGCAATATGAAATGTCTTGGAGAAGAAAGGCTGAAAAACTGTTTCTGTTAATTACATTTTGTGACAACTGAGTAAGAATGAATCAGAATTTTAGCCAGGCCTGAGAGTTCCCATATCAAACTCCTTATGCACTGATGTTAAAAAGCAAAACAGAGGATTGGCTCTGATTTGGTGTCTGAAAATAGAGACATTATTTTCTGTAGTACAAGCAAGGCCATGCCATTTGCTGACAACATGTTTTTTTTTCCCAAATCTCTAAAGTGCTAGAGTACTACGATATAAAAGCAAATATTATTGTTTTAGATAGATAGATCTATCTGTTTAATAAGTTTCTGATGTGCAAATATTTGTGTTACACAGGATTTTAAGTATTTTAATATTTTTTGTAAGTTTTAATTTATTTTCAAAGTAATTTTACAGAACTGACTGTTTTGGTAGTCCTGGATAAATGTAAACTAGTACAAAGCCCAAGTAACAAGCTAGAAATGCCAGATACTTGGGTTTTGCCTGGGTAGCACACATTTCTGTGCATCTCAGAGTGATGATAGCCAGAAGTTGAAGGTGGAGTGCAACCCATTCCACAAAAAAGGAGTCTATACCTTGAGCATAGTTCAAAGGCAAGCTGGAAACTCCATTCTGCTCTGAATACCACTCCAGATCATCTTCCTAGATACAGAGGGGACAATTCACTGCTTGAGGCCTAGACAAAGCCAAGTTCCACACAGGGAGGCTGGGACTTCATTCTTTGAGAGTTTACTCAAATTACTAGTGGATACCTGTTATGACACAGAAAACATAATAAATATGGATGGGGATGCATCTGTGGGGATGCAAGCAGGTATTTGACTCTACGGTGGGGGTAGAAGAGTTTAAACTTCTAACAACCTCCAAATTTGCATCTTGGTTACAATTCAGCCTCTGAGCAGACAAAGAAATGAATTATCCCTGTGTCAATCTTGTCCCCCTTCGTTACACCATCAGATGCTCCCGCTGTCAGCTGTGCAGGCAACTTCAGCACAGACACTGAGGCAGTAAACAAAGGAAAAAAGGTGTGGAGAATGACTAAATACAGCAGTTGTTGCATTGAATGATCCAGCTGCCATGGTTTCCCATGAAGGATGAGTCTGCATTGTACCAGGAGGAGGCAAGGGAAAAGAAATAAGGGAGGTTTGGCAAGAATATCCACTTAGAGCATTGCTTTTTTTCAGTTTGCTTCTTTAAAGAGCGATATCCCTTTGATAGCACTCTGGGAGAGGACGGGGGTACTGAGATGGGGCTACCTGAGCTGTTAGTGAAGCCCTGCAGGTGGCCACCTATGCTCAGCTGGGGACTTTCATCAGCACCTGTAGCCAGATCCCAAACAGGCATCTGGTTCCAGCACCACACAGTGTGATCCTCACCTCATCAGAAGCCATTTCTGAAATACTTTGTTTAATCATCTTCAAGCAGCTGCTTTAAAACTGTTTCAGAAAATCAAAGTAAACATCCTTTTGGAGTGAGTGGGTTCATTCTCCTGGAACACAAGCAGGAAGAAAAGGAGCTGGCTGCAGTGCCGCTGGTTAGGTGCTGGACTCGTGTCAGCTCAGCCCTGCTGTGCAACACTTCTGCATTGCTTTGCAACAGTTTGCTATTCTAAAAGCCAGTCCAAAACATCCAGTTTTACTGACAAAATTTTGCAGAATTTTAGATTTTTTTGGTCAAGGAGTGAGCACATTGATTTCTACTTCACAGTTCCATTTATATGGAGGATATCATGCAGACATGTGATTCTAGAGATTTCATTATGACTGTCCCTGTTTTGGCATACAATTTGATTTATATGTTATCTTTTCCCATGTGTAAGCTATGTATTTTCCCTTATGCACATATTCATATTAGAGAAAACACAAGGATGAAGTATGGTTTAATGCGACAGGATGTCAAGACACTGCAAAGAAAAAAACAACACAAAAAGGAAAAGACTTAACAGAATAGAGGCAAGACTTCTTTTCCTTTGGTGACAATGAAGGGTTCTCACATATGGCTTCTATCCATGGGAAAAATATACTTAGCCTGAAAAGTCTCAGAGAAGTCTATGTGACCAATTTCAATTCAGATGAAAAAAATCTTCCAGAAAATAAGCAAATGTGCTGTTTGCAGTGCAACAAATGCCTACAGTACTAACATGAATTGTGAAATCACTGGCTGTGACTGATCAGAGTTCATTAAAAATAAATCTTGGCCCAGCAGTTTTAATAAACAGAATGAGCAATAAAGGCAGCAATGATTCACTTATTTCCCGTGCAGAAAGCCGTCTGATTTTGCATATTTCACTCAGCCAAAGGATTTCTGCTGAAAAAACCTGATTCTGACATCCAATGTAAAAATTCAAGTCTCACCTATCTGGAGGCAAGGAAAAGATGGGAGGCAGCAGTTTTCTCAATCCTTCTGAGCCCTCCAAATTTAACTTAAAAAAAAAAAAGAAAATCAAAGTTGCATTTTCTGTTCTGCCTGATGAGGAAAGTTTGAGAGCACAGGTATAAAAAGAAAGCTTTACTCATTCTCACTGAGGACATTCCCATTGAGGACAGCTCTGCCTGGTGGCTGAAGGGCTATTCACGGGGAGCCAAATGCTACCTTGGCTGCAGAGAAAAGGCAAAGCAGTTTGGGAAATACAGATAGTGTAATAACATTTCATATCCATCTCGTTGGGCCAAGGAAGGAATGAATAATTACCTGCCCTGGAAATAGAGTCTGCATGTGAATGCTCCATCACACATATAGGCTAAGAAAAATCAGTGGAAGAGGCATAAAAGTTAACAGCACCATGGTGCTCATAGGCACGGGCACCAAGGTGCTAATACTCCCCCAGAAGGTGGCTGCTGAACTGCTCAGACCTCCAGCCTGGGTGGAGTGGCACTTACCAACACTGAGCACAGCCTGAACACCTGCGGTAGTGCTACAGATCTAATCTGGCACAAAACCCAGAAATCCAGCTTGCTGCTTCCTGGCTCAGGAAAAGGGAGGCAGGTAGCACATAGGCACAGCACCTGGGTGAGAGGTCACATGCTTCCTCTGCATTTTTCATTGTTATTTTAATTTTTTACCTCATACAACAGGAACAGCAACCGGACAAAATCAGTTCCAGAACATGGTAAGGTCTCTGTGTTATTTATGGCACACACAATGCAAAACAAGTATGTCATCTACTAATGCTAGCTCTTCTCTGGCACTGGGACACAGAGAGCAGTCCAAGTGGGTGGACCTTGCTGGTATTATGGAAGTCCTGTTGCAGCTAAACTGTCCAGAAAGCAATCAGAATAGGAATTAACATGCTCAGGGATATTCTGTTCCTCCCTGCCATCTCTCTTTCCTTCCCTGCCACCTTCCTTCCCCGCCACCTTCCTTCCCCATTGCTGTCTCCACACAGTCCCAAGTCTGACTGCACTCTTGAGGAGCAATAATCCCCACTAGAGCTCCTCTGTGCTGACACTCCATAGCTCAGGAGCCCAGTTCTTGAAAATTATGACAGCAAACATCTATCAGTAAATACCCTATCAACAGTGAGCTCCTCCATTAAACTAAGCACACAGAAAAAGCTGAATATTGGCATGGCAAAGACACCTGCTCTAAGCCAAGATCATGCAATTTCCAGTCAGCCTTTATCAGGCAATTTCCACATTTGGATAGGGCCAGTGCCAAATTCACCGGGGATTCAAAGAGGCAAAGGCGTAGTGATCCTGGTCTGAAGCCCAATGGAGTGGGTGGAAAATCACACACTGGTCTCAATGTCCTTTGTGACAGTGGGGAGGAGCAGAGTACTCTCTGAAGTACTCCGGCAACCTACCATAGCGGCTATGGATTTGGGGGAATAACTTTTCTAAATCAAAACACTTGCTCTGGAAGTGCAAACTCAGAGTGTGTGTGCAAGACGTGATGCCTGGAGGGTATTGGTCATTTATACCCTAAGATAAATGGTTTTAATAAAGTAACAATGTTTACTTTTCCTTTGCTGCAGCAGAACACAGAGCACCTTCATGAAAGGTCACTGAGGTTAAATAAATTATACTTAGTCACATACCTTACAGTTAAAACCCAGGGCCGCTCATGTGCATGAGATGGGGTCATTGTTACTCTCCTGGGTATAATAACTTGTGCAGCTTATTGCTTTGCACCTTGTATCTCTAATTAAAAAAGGCAAGTAAACAAAATGTTCATGTGAGACTGATCCAGCTCAATAGATGTGTTGAAGGGTTTGTATATTCTGATGACCTTTCATCACTGGGGTTTCTCACATACAAAGCTTTGGGCCAGAACTGATCCTCCAAGCTAGCATGTGCCCATACGGATACATCACTCACCTGTTTTTCTCTTTTGAAATCTGATTTTGTTTGCTATTTTCTCATAACTGGCAACATGATGAGTAAAAAATGAGGCTATGTCTTGTAGATTTGATAGTAGCAGCATGCTACAATGATTTCTGTTATTTAAGCTAGCCAGAGCAGGGTTTCTTTTTTAGCCTGTAGTCTCTTTAGCTGTATAGCCTACTGCCTAAGCCCCTCAGTTTTATTTGATAAAGATCACTGTTTACCCACTCTGTAGGCCTTAGATGAAGGACAGTCCCCATTTATCAAATTTGAGGAAGACTGTAGGGAAATGAGAGAGACATGTATGTGTTTTTTCCACACAACCTGTTATGGTAACAAGCACTCCCCTGTAAGGTTTGCTGACAGATGTTCAAGGCTTGGAAAAAAATACCTATTTTCAGCTGATAGCTTCACCACCACTTTTGAAATAATTGTTAGTTCCAGGCTCCTAAGTTCATGAGGGCAGAGAAACGGCAGGAGGAAAACAGATGAATGGGTAACAAGGGGGAAGAACAGAATGGGAAAATAAAACCTTGGTGCTGACAGAGCTGACAAATGTAATGTCTCCTGGACAGCAAGGAAGAAAAAAAAATAGAGTTGGATGTGAAAGAGCTGGAGCAGTGACTCTCAAACAGCTGTGTGTATCTTGAAGCTAAACTACCGTGGAGGTCCAAACTTCCCACCAGGCCTTGGACCAAGTATTTAGTTGCTATATATGTGCCCCAACAGTGCCCAGGAGGAGCTTGGGGTGGATATCCCTCCCCAGGGCATTGAGAGGGCATCTCTGAGGCATGGGCCATCCTGGGGGAAGATGGGGACCTGTGCTTTTGGGGAGCCTGTTTGAGCACAAAGGGAAGTGTCTGGGGAGTTGATGACACCAGCAAAAGGTCTCCCATTAGCTGATCCAATTTACCAGTCCTGGCTGTGGCTTGGGGCATGATGCTGCCCTGGACAAGAAATTCAGTGTGCAAGGCCTAGATAATCATGGATGGCCTTGCTGGGACAAACAAATTCACTGAGCTGTCTGAGTCCTGCTCATAACAGTGGGAATGAGGCAACTAACAATTTTGAATGTGAGGTGCTGCATGAACCAGGCACGTCAGCAGACTTCAGTCACTTCTGAATTCCTGGCCCTCCCCTAGGATTGATCTTGCATCTGGCATAGTCAGGATTTTCTCAAAGGCTACTAAACTTTACCCAGCTATGGCCTGAGCAACAGAGGCATGGAGGGGAGGATTAATCTCAAGCAATGAGACTTCATGTCACAGACAGTTGGTTTGGGTTTGTTTTTTTAAAATTAGGATGACAGAGATATGTGTGTAGGAACTGGAAATCCTTTGAGTGTATCCATTTCAAAACACTGTTGGAAAGGTTTTCTCTGCTCATTGACAGACTGTAGCAACATGAGTATGATCCCTTTCTGTCTTCACTTCCTTCTTCCCCTATCCCAAGATGGCAGGAGTGACTGGAAAGACTACGCACAGTCTTTCTCAAAATTTCCACTACCTGGCTTTGTCTTTCCTTCTTCCTTCTCATTTTGCCATCTCAGATATCTATAAAAAGGTAAAAAAGCTTATATAATCTGAAGTTCAAAGTAAACTAGCTGTGTTATCGCCTTGCACATATCCCTATCTTCTCTGGCAGCGTGGGAGTATTTGTTTACTCACTGTGAATGTTGCAGTGATTTGTATGTCTACTTTAAAAAAAAAAAATCGAATCAAAGGATTAATAATATACCACCAAGTAGCATTCCCCTTTGTAAAGTTGCATCCATACCCCAAAATCTTACATGAGTAGCAGATTCTGAAGATATGATCTTCAATATGAGCCTAAAAAAACCACGTCAATTTTCAGCTCTAACAACCCTTGACATTACCTGTTTAAAGGGGCATATACGTTGTTTCTGCACTGTTATTCTGAAAGACAGATTAATTCAGTAAAAGATAGCAGCATATGTGTTTTTTTCCTATGTGCAACACTTTTTGCAAATAACGTTCTCTAAAAGACAGGTAAAGTTTAAAATTTTTCCTTTTCTGTGGATGAATCATTTGGCCATTTGAATAGACTGAACTAATAGGAATTCCAGTAGCTTCAGCCCTGTATGCCAGACAGAATGACAGCAGAGCATAACAAGGAGTGTATCGTGTGTATGCATCCCTCCTTTCACAAATCCAGTTCTGGCATACTGATACTAGACTGGAGGGAAAAATTCTAGATGAGGAACTATTAATCCCATTGTCTCTGTGGCTGTGGAGGTAATTGTGATGAATTGCACTAGAATATTTTTTGAGTTTTCTGTAAGAAGTTTAGGCCTACATTTTTTAATTGAATCTTTAGCATTTTACTAAAGGGTACAATGTTTTCCCAGGGTGTACTGGAAGAAGAATGTCTTGAAATGGAAAAGCTAAGTACATTTTCCATTATTTATGCCATTGACTCTGCAAACATAATATGTAGAGCAGAACTTTGGCAGGTGTTAATCAGTATATTTTCCTTCACACCAGTAGACCTGATTCAGTTTATACCAGCTGAGAATCTGGCTCTGGATATTAAATAAAAAAGTGGGTCTGGCTTCCTGATCTTTTGTAGTAGACTCACAAAACTGTTCGTTATTGAGCTGTGGGCTTGAAAAGCAATCTCACTTTTCAGTATTGGCAGCAGGCTGAAGAAATGGGAACATGGTGTGCTGAGCTCCTGGGTAGAAGAAATGTTTTCTTCCAAACCATAACAACCTTTTTGGCTATCTGAAGAAATATGTTCAAACTTCCTTGCCAAGGAAAGGTGGGACACTAGCCAGTTACTACACGAAGGCTTTGAAGATGGAGGGAATAATAAAAGGGGGAAAAATTAAAGAGGAAAATCTTCTTGTTCCCAGATAGCTAAGGTGTAACCATTCTTCTCTCTGTTTTGGAATCAGAAGCACAAATTGGCCTGATACATGAAAATCAATAATTTTTTTCTTTTAGTTCCTTGTCTTAGATGTTGTGTCTGGTTTTTACATGACTGCAAGGTTTTAAAATACGTCCAGTTAGTTTCCAAGAGTGCCTTCAGGTGGTATTTCTGATCTGTACATGGATCTGGACCAAGCTCTTTGAAAGTTCACGTACACTACAATTTGCTATATTTGTAAACTATAGTTTGCACACTATATTATTTGCTATAGGTAAAACAATTGAAACTCTGCCTGATATTCCTGGTTTAATGAGGAGAAGAGGCAGGACATAATTTGGGGGAAGAAATCAGGGATTCTGGGGGAAAATAGGAACATTATTTTGGCAGAAATGATACAAATGCACATGTGCATCAGTAACAGAAATTGTCATTTGCAAAAAATTGCTTTCAGAAAAAAAAATAGTGAAAACTTAGGTGGAAGTTGGAGGAAAACTGGAGAGCTGTATAAATATATGCATACTATTTATTTTTTCTAATCCTTAGACAAGCTTCTTTTAATCAAGACAATTACTCAGGATAAGCTCAGAGGAGCACTGGTTCTTACACACTGAAACATGAGACAAGGTTCTCATAATGTGAAGCTCCCATGAGATCTCAAGGTCACAAAAAGTGAGCTTTATATTACAAATTTTGGGGGAAAGGATATAAAAGCTTGATGGGTTTGAATGTCAAAGTTTGGTGTCCACTGACTGTGCTTAGGTGTTGCAATTGCTTGCTTTGGAAGGAATGTACTTCTAAGTATACTGAACACACTACTGTAAAGACTAGATCTCTCTTTAATAAGCAATATTTTGTTACCCCAGAGTTTTATAATATCAGACTGATCTTTAAATTCTATTTTCTCTTACTAGTGTTTGACCTAAACTCCTAAATGGCTCTATTATGTCCAGTGACCTCATTCTTATCAGGTTTACAGGTCAGTGGTGAATTAAGCAGCTGGCTTCCAGCTAATTAATCCTATTTAGTTAAAGAACTGGTAGACTGAATTATCTTATCTCTGTTAAAAGGAAGTTTTTACATGATTGGCACCAGATTACTGTTATGAATGACAACCCTTTGCAACTCTGATATACAGTAAATGAGCAGAAAGATAGAAGAGCAAAAAAAGAGGACAGCACATAAATTCTATCTTATTCTTCAGGGTTTCCCTATGACATGAATGATCAGGATTATTAAAGCACCCAGATGGCATTTTGAAATTACATAGATCCTGCTGGGTGAGTCCAGGTGTCTTGTCAGAAGCCCAAGTGTCCAGCTGGTGTGACTGTAGATGGGAGAGGCAGACAAAGCCAATGGTGTATTTCTGTGTGCAGTCCTTGTACCACCCCAGAATAGAAGTGGCCCTGCAGAATTTAAACCTCCTGTGTGTCAGGAAGGCTCTATCAAAATGTCTGATACTGAGATTGCACAGCTTGCTACAACTTTGAGGCCTGAGCGGAGCCTTTTTGATGTCAAGTTTTGAAATCAATGTGCTACATTAACTAAAATGGAAGGTGAGACCTTGTGAAAAATGCATGTGAGTAGAAAAAGGGTAGGGCATTCAATAACTACACATCAGACAGCAGAAACATATTTGGTCGTTCTTGTCCATGTTGGATGAGCTGTAAATGCACCAACAGGTTTACAGCTGCTTCTTTTTTATTGCTTTTTTCCTTTTCTTTGTGCCTTTAACTTTTCAACACCATTATGCCTTTCATGCCTTATTGTTTGGTCTAGAGTGAAGTGGATGAAGTGTGTGACAGGCAGGGTTCACCCTGCCCACAGGCATATCTTAGGAGGGGGGCAGAGAGGGAGAGGAATAAGGAGGTGTTTATAAATGACCTTATTTTTACTGATCTTGATGTATCACATGGAATTTGTGGAAGTACGTCTATGAAAAGTACACATTTAATAGGACAGCAGTTGGCACAGGGGAGCAAGATTAGCTGTTCTGGGGACTGCTGAACAATGGATGCAGTTTTGCCTGAGCTGCTCAGAATAACCCACCTGTGCAGATCCTGTGTCACCCATCCAGCAGGCTTTAGTGCCCAGAGCTGCTGGTGCCCTGGCACCAGCAACATCTGGACAGCCCAGCTGCAGTACCCAGCTTGGAACAAAGGCTGGGCAGATGCCACTCCCAGAGTGCTGGCAGGAATGAGGAGGGGCTGTAAAGATGCGTGTTCACTCTGGTCAGGATGAGGAGGATCAGAGTTGGGAGAAGCCCATAAAAATGAAATAATTAGAAGTCAAATAATCTATGCAGAAAGATTATTAGGGTCCTCTCCTAGGGGCACTGAGGTGTTTTCCTCTGTTGCATACTAACAACAAACCCAAACACTTGTGCTTTGTGCCGATCCTCCAGAATTAGAATCAGAATAATAAATCCTTGGTACATATTTTAGAAGAAACAGGGCAGAAACTGATGTTTAATGGCGACTGTTGTATTTGTATTCTTCAGGGTGAGTAGGAAGTTTAATTTTAATATTTTGGACATCTCAGACACCAAAAGAAGATGTATGTTAGCTAGCAAGAGGAAAAGAAGGCACAATTATTAAGTAAAAAGGACTAATTTAGGACTTCAGCTCCACTAAAAACTGTTTTAAGGAGCTAAATATCCCTCATTTCTCCTCTAAATGACCACTGTCGGCTAAAGAGTGACCATGGTGTCCAAGCACATGAGGCCCAGGCTTAGGTAGGCATAATTAAAAACAAAAGGTAATGAGGAGCTCTTTACCTTGGTTGTCAGCAGACTGACCATAGGTAGCAGGTCTTTTAATGTTAAAAAAAGGGACCAATACCTGAATGCAAAACAATCCATTAAATTACACATTTTGTGATGAATTTCTGATGTGTTCTAGTGTCCAAAACTAAAGAACCTCTATTCAACAGCACAAGAGCTATGTGAAGTAAATCTCTTCTGCAGTAAATTTGCATTGAAAGACCAAAGAAAGTTCCATTTCTCTATATAGGACATGACATACACCAGAAAAACAGATGATGAATAAGAGGGGCTTAGAATACATGAAAAGCTTTGGCTGCTGGGTGACTGCTCTTTGTCTGGGCTGTATCTGAGGGCTACAAACATTTTCCTCATTAGTGAGTACAGAGGGTTTATGAACTGCACTTAAATGTAGGGCATTTGCGCAGCAGTAAAAAGCAGGAATTCAAAAATGGTCTTATTAAAAAAATTATTTTTTTCAAAAAGAAACAAAACAGGAAATCAGATTCTTGAAATTTCATCAGCATCTTTTCTATGTGGCTGGAGTCAGCCACTTCTGCTTTGAGGACAACACATTCACTGGGCTACACTGTATGATACAGCCTAACACATGCACAATACAATTAATTTGAGCTAAGCTGAGCTAAGTATACCCTAGCACACTTCTGGCTTTCATCACGTGCAGTTAAAGCACCGACCTATTCAGTTCTGAATGAGTGAAAATTAGTGCCTGGGTGTTTTTTCATGCTTCTATATCCTAGGATGATCTGTGAAAATCAAAGGAGTCAGTTCTGTACTGTGTGGCTCCCTACCACACAGACTTACTGAACAATCTATTCTGGAACTCATGTACTTCCAAATGACACATAAACCTCTAAGCCTTAAACCAACTGACTGCACATTTAATGCATGGTTATTTTTAATTCTCCACCTCATTTTGCACACCGGCAATAATCTCATGCCTGGCAAATTGGGATGATCTGGCTTAAAAGTTCAGCTGCAGCCATGTTAAAAAGAGCAGAGGAAATAGATAGCTCATCTCTGGAAAATGCAGCCCTTTGGAGTAACGCCAGAACTCCTTAAAAACAAATCAGCTCAGGATTACAGTTTACGAGAGGCAAAATGGCGAAATCATTTCCAGGCTGTTTTTTGGTCCCACTACTCCCGTGCTGTCATTAGCAGAAAGCAGTTTTGCCCATCCCTAGTTTTGTGCATTCTCCAGGTTTGCTGTTTTGAAGGGCATGTGATAATTCTATGGCTTTAGTACATGAGCACGTAAACAATCAGAGGCAACTACCGCCAAGTAGAGTGGCTGCTGGAAGTGCTGTGAGAAGCCTCCTGGCACTTCCATCCCAGTCCCCGGCACGCCGCCCATGGGAGAGAAAACGTAGGAGGAGGCAGCCAGAGATGAAAGCTGCTGGAGCAGTTGCAGCTGCTGTCAAAGCAGAAATGGCATTGGTATTTTCCTCAGCTAGATCTGGGTTTCCTCAGCTCCTGGTGACCACCTCTTTGATCAGCCCACTCTCCTAAGCCTCAGGGCTTCTTCCTCCACCTGCCTGCTCACCTGCCCTGCTGCCTGCTTTGGGCTTCTCTTTGACTTGTCATGAGGTCAGTGGAGATGCAAAGGGGGATGACAGTGCCCTTGCCTCTTCACAGGACTGGCACAGAATGACATGGGGCTTCTTTGGCCTCTTCATTTGGCCTGGGCACAACCAGGGCAAATGTGGTTAGTAATTAAACACTGAGCTTCTGTAAGACTGACATTTAGGTGTGGAAGGTGGTGAGCGACAAAAAGCTGTACACTTTGATTAAGAGGAACACCAAGTCACTTTGCCTGCGGGGAACTGGCTGCTTTTAAGAGGTTACCGGTTTACTTATAAAGATGATGTGATTTAAGACAGATGCTGGAAGGATATGTGCAATACCAGCGTTTATTGGGCATCTGCTGCTTAACAGCAGCCAAGGTGCAATTGTTCAGAGCAACAAAGTGCTATAAATCATGCGGTAGAAATTAACATCATAGACAGATAAAAATGTATTATTTGCCTCAAGTGGGCACACAATGTGATGTAAGCAGCAGAAAAGGAATAATGCATCTCTGCTTCCTTGCTGTGGACTACGATGTTGGACAGCTGGCAGAACACCTATCACAGGAAGCTTTTTCATATGAAGCTGCCTCATCAGTGGGCTTGGCAGAGTCACAAGACTCCAAAAAAATGTCCTGGGGTTGTTGGGAAGAGACTGATAGGGAATCAACCCTCTCACATAGAGAAATTCTGCACACTACCTCAAGAAATAATCCAGGGTTGTTTGTGGGCCTTTCTGTGTAAAAGCACAGACTGTCTCTTCATAAGATTCTCTGTATTTAGAGCCAAAATCCTTCCACTGTTATTCTAGTAGGAATCATAGTAACATTTGGCATATGGAATAGAAATCTTTCTCTGAAGCTCTGCATTAATACAACAGGTCTCCAGGGCAAAGCAATATTTGGAATTTGGTGGCAAATGAAACCAATGTTGTGCTGATAAATAAAAACCTCTGGGGCTTAATTTTGAAAACAAAGACTATTCTTCAGCAGAGGAAACAAGAAATAGGCTTATAATATTTTATATAATTATTTATATAATTAAACACTCTGGTTTCATTTACCAGGTCACCTTGCAGGATTAACACTCAACAGCAGTTTCAGATGCACAGTGGTACAATCACAAGAAATTCCTTAATGCTGGGGAAAAAGACTTGAGGAGGAGTCTGGAGCAAGGGAGCTGAGGCTGTTGCTCAGGATAAGATTAGGTTTGGATATGAGTAGGAGGCAAGCTCAGGGCTCTATTTCAAAAGGACGAAATTTCACAAAATGTTTTCTGCATTTTGGCTCAGATAAGTTTAGAGGATTTTCACTGTGATGGGGAACATCTGAACATCAGGGCTGGAAAGAAAAGTTCCATTCCCAGTTCAGCACCTTCTTACAATCCCGGTGGTGAGCTGAGGTTACACACTGTGATGACTCCTCCTAACTCCTTAGCAGAGCCCACCTGGAGGTTTGCATGTCCAAGAACCTGTCCAGAAAAAAATGAGAGCTAAAAGGACCGTGTAGTACTGCAATTAAGAGTTTTTGCATTTGGACTTTTAGACTCTGCCCTTTTATCCTTGTGAGGGCTTCACAGTAAAAAAAGAGCATAAATATGACTGTTGCCCTTATTTCGGTGTTAATGTTATTTGTGCTGTACTATTTTTATCTATGTACAAAGCCAGCTTACGGTTCAGAGCTCAGCTGGGCTATTGCTGAGCTCAGCAGGACTGAGGAGCTGGAGCTGCTGCTCTGAAGAAGAGGCTGCTCCTGCCTCTTTGGAAGGGGGCAGCAGCTGATCTCCAAACACGGCAGGAGCTGGACGTGGGAGCTGGTCTGGTAATTTCCCAGTCAGCGAAAGGCTCCTGGCTCCTAAGTCTTGCTGATTTCTCATCTTCAAAGGCAGTGAGACCCATATCTCAGTGGTACAGCTCAGTCAAGACTTCTGTGCTCTGGCAACTGCTCCTCAGGGAAGCAACAACTCTCCCATCTGCACAGCAAGAGTTTGTAGTTCTCTCTGAGCTAAAACTGGGTTGCAGCTGCTGCTGTGCCACTGCCCATCCCTCCCAGCAGTAAATAGTGCTGGCAATGCTCTGGTGGTGCTCAGGAAGGGTTGGAGCCCCAGGGTCCTTGGCTTGCATTGCACAAAGACTGGTGGTAACTTGCAGCTGTGGTAGGCGATGGCCCTTGATGCAGCTCATTCCATTTGGGATCCTGCAGGGTCTCAGCAAGAGAACTGGCAGCACAGATTGGAGCCTTCTCCTAATCAGAGGTGACTCTCTTCCTTTCTACTGAGGTGGTGGCAGGGCATACTGCTACAAAATAAGCTGGCTGAGGTGCTGATCTATATAATTTTCACATTCCTGGAGGAAAAATCCTTCATGGGAAAAAATATCCTTTTTTTTGGCACCCATGACATTCTTTCCTTTCTAATTAGGAAAAAAAATCTGTTGTTTTATTTTATTTGTTTTTTTAATACCCTGCTTTTGCTTTGAAATGTACTTGATAAATTGCCTAGTTCATTTTTTCTCTGTACTCTGACTAAACACTCGTCTCTGTCATCACTTTGCTCTCTGAACCTAGCATACCAAAACAGCGCATGGTATGGAGAAGCAGGTTTTCCTGTGAAAGAAAAGGAGACCCATGGAAGAAAAATGGAGTGTTGTAGTTGGTGCTGTGGCAAAGTACACCACTGTATTCTTGTTTGTGAGAGCAGTGCAATTCCAAACCAGGTCCTTGCTCCAACTGCCATCATTAGCATGTAGAGAGCTGAGAATCATCAGTGGTGGGGAAAGAAGAAAGGATTAAGGAAAAAAAAAAAAGAAAAGGGACACATTTGTATGTTTATTAAGATTAGGAATGGATGCCTACTGACATCTTGCAATTCTGGAAAAGCCAAGGCAGCACCAGTGCTCACTGGCCCAGTATAGCAGCATTCCATGGGCACCAGCAAACTTATTGCTTACTAAGACGTCTGACACTGATGCCTTGAGAGGATATCTAGAACAGAGGCTAGACAGTGTTAAAGGAATACAATAGGTATTTATTAAAAAGCCTTCAAGGAGTACACCTTGGGAAGTACAAGAGTCTACCCATGGCTCTATCCCAGATGGACCCAAGATGGATCCAAGATGGATCCAAGATGGACTCCGAGCCATGAGTTTTCACACTTTTATAAGTTTTGGTCCATTTGCATATTGGGGTTAAGTGTCCAATTACAGTTTCAGGTTATGAAGTGCCATCCTCCCAGACTGCTCTTCTCAATTTGCTGTTGTTTACACTTTTTGGGCCTGAAGCTGCAACAGTGCCCTTGGTTCTCAGGCTGCAAAAGGATTGTTTTGTCTAACTAAACTGTGAAGAGAACTTGCTAACACTTTATATGAAGTTCAGAGTTATATACTAATGCAGTACAGAATCTGGAAAAATGAAAGCTAAAACTTAAGGTATCAACACAAACTGATTTTTCCAGCGGTAGCAGAGGGGGCCACCAGGTTCCCTAGTCATCTCTTGTAAGATGCACAAACAGACTGTGGTGCTCTGCAGCTCTTTGTTTCTTTGAATAAGTGCTCTCACTCTTTTGGTCCACTGCTACATGGAGTTTTGGTTGTGTTCCCACTTCCACAGCCCTAACATGTTGGGTTTCATCCTTTCATCTTCATGCCATTTTGATTCTTTGCCTTTAGGCCAAGGATCCCTCCATAGAACTCTAGATAACCAAAATCTGCTCTAGTATGTGTAATGGTTATTGGTTCTAAACAAGCACATTTTGCCTCCCTGGGAAGAGCTAGAGATAGGCAACCTTATTTAAGAGCAGCCTGCTACCTTCAGCAGACTCAGATGAGATGTAAAGCCATGTGGGATGACAGCTAAAGAATTCTTATTGTGTCTCTAGGCAGGTATTTGTCAACAGGTAGTTTTAACAGGAGGAGCATCAAATCTGGAGATTATATTTCACTTTTTTATAGATGCTAAGAATAGCATTCTGGGAATATGCATGTTATTTCAGTGTACAGCAAATTTCAACGCAACACTCCTGTTCTGTGCGAACTTGACTTCTGAGTAGGAATATATTGCACATTTTTAACAGTGAGGTTAACTGGGTAATAAAACACATTTTCAGTAGTAATCCAGTGAATTTCCAGCATTTATGGACTATAATCTAGACCAAAATGTGCCCTGACTCTGTCAGGAGTCATAGTCCTGGCAGTGAAAGCACTTGGTAAAGCAGCATTTGTTTTGTAGTAGGCGAAACTACATTATGGCAATTCTGTCTGAATGAAGAGTAACCCAGTTTCTGCTGGTTCATGTAGCGCATTTTCACTCTACAGTTTGCTGTTCCAAAAGCAGAACAGCTTGTTTAAATCTGAAATGACAAGTTTCTTCATCTCTCCTGAATAAAAGGCGGAATGCTGAAATCCAGTGGAGTATTCCCATGTGAGCTTAATGCATCGCAGGGTAAACAAAACATGAAAAAGTAAAATCATCATAAAATCCTACAAGTCTGAAGCAAATGAGGTTGCATGAATGCATGAGTCATGAAACATTGCAGGGGTGTCTTTCCTATGGGCTAGAAATACTGAAGCTTTAAACTCTCTTACATACCAGTGAAAAATATGGCCTCTTAAAAAAACACAAAACAAAACCAAAAAATTAAAAAGAAAGTTTTATTCTTGATTTCCATATGACTAGGAATACCTAAGATCTTGTATAGTTCATTTTTATTGCACTTTGATCCCAAAGGCCAACATGAGCAAAATCACAGTACTGGGTGTAAAACATAACCAAACCTGAGAGCATGGCTATTTTTTATGCAGGTGACCTACAGGAAAAAGGGTTTGACAGGACCACACATTCCTGTGCTTTGCAGGCTGGGATGGCTGCCTGCCTGGCATGGAGGAGATGAGAGGTTTACCATTTCCTGTTCTGTTTCAGCACCAGCTCTGAAAAATCCTGCTCAAGAGCAAATGCTGATGGGTTTATCTAACATAAGTTACTGCAATGTACTGGTGTATTTAGGCTGTGAATTTCCTAGATGAGGCAGGAATAGTCTTTTGATAGATGAACCTTTTGGTGTCCTGATCTCTTGACTTGGCCAGTGGCTGTTGCAGCAATGCACATGTTGAATACTACTACTTCATTTAACATGCTCTCAGCAGCATTGCAAAAAGCCACTGGCAGTCCCATCAGAAAATTCTGATAATTTGGCCTTCTTCAAACTGCACCTTTTCAAAACATCACAGCATTTAGTCCAAACATTGACTTTTTTCCCAGGATCAGTAAAACATCTTTCCAGTAAAATCTGGCAGAATGAAAATAAAACTAATAAAAGAGTAGTACTTTGAAAGCACAAAGATTTATTTTATTTTTCTTTGAAAGATTATTTTCTAGTATCTCTGCTTTCATTTTATTCAAAGAAATTTAGTAATGTCTACTCCAGAAGTCAATGATAATTCTAATACTGATTCCTAGTATTGATTATTCCATCACAAAATGTCAAACATGGAAATAAATCATTGTGAACTATAGAATATCAAGGTATCAGAAGACTACTTTATGCATGCATGCAAGAGAAAGACAAAGTCCTTGGAAAAAAAATTAAGTCACATTTGAATACTTTTGTGAGGAAAAATAAACCAAAAAAAACCCCAAAGAAAACCCCAACAAAAAGACTTTGAGCTCTGCTTCCACACCCATGCTCAAACTCTGCCCAGACTAGCTCTGAGGAAAGATATAAATCAAACAAAATTTGGAATGGATTACAAGTGTGTCTGGTATAGACAAGACCTTAAGAGTTTATTTTGAAGGTATTTTATTCTGTGCTATTGTCAATAACAGTACTAGTCCTTTTGGTACTCAAAGTATTTCTAGCAAGCCTCCATTTACTGTTTTCATGAAACTAATTTTCAGATTGTGTATCTGTGGTGCAAGGGTGAGGCTGGGCTCCATTTGAATCTGATGACTTTGTGTTTGTTAGTTCCCAGGATTTTCCACCCAAGTCAAGCTCTCTGAACTTTTGTCCTGTTGGCTGATGGCTCCTTGAGCTCTGCCCACTCTCTGGTCTGGGGCAGCAAGCAGCAGAGAAGAGCTATGGCACACTCAGCACTCCGGTGGGTTGCCCAGCCGAACGGCGGGGAGTGGGATGGAGCTGGCAGCTGCCCGTGGAGCACCTGCCAGCAGCAGCACATGGGGTGACGAGGAGGGAGGGAAAAGGGTACAGCAGCCTGCATTCTCCAGAAATTTGATATCTGAAGCTGAGTTGATACATTCACGTGCTATCTGGGTGGAGAGCAGCTATGAATATATTCTTCAGTCCTATAGCTGCTGTTTCCAGCAAGATAATCTTGTAGCAACACAGTGAATAACATAAAGAACTTTTCCGGTGATTGCTGCCCAGCACTGTCTTTCCATCTCAACAGAGAACAAAATTTAGGTCAAGATCTCATTTTTAGTGTTTTAGTTGTCGTTGGCCTCTATATGAGATAGGGCAAGCCAGCTGTGCTAAGGCACTTCTGAGCAGAGACAGAAAGAGCCGCTGTGCCAGGCCTGGGTGGGAAGCTGCAGCACTGCTGTATCCCTGTGCAACCGCCAGCATTCCCACTGCAGCCAGGGCTGCCGAGGGGCCCCAGGGCTCCCCTTGCACAGCCTGCTCATCCACACTTGACACACTGCACATTCAGACACCTCCAAATTGTGGCTCTCGATGTCCATCTTGCAACAGACTGCTGCTTTTTTATGATTCTGAACATCTATTTGCATTTTTAACATTGTCAAAAGGACGTAGGGAAAATCATCATGAAGGTACCTGTTGTTTGTGTCTCCAATAGGAATAACTGTTCTAAATAGGAAGTTCAGAAAAAAAATAAAAGAAAGGAGAAATGACATTATCAAACTTCGTGACATAGCTGTAATAAAATTGTGTTGTATCTTTTTTTCTGAACTCCTTCTGAGGCTGTTTTTTGGACTTCCTAGACTTCTTTGCTCCTGTCAAACCGATCCAGACTGCTGCTTTTAATGCATAGTAATGGTAGCAGTATTGATGTTTGCTAGGTTTTTAACAAAAACAAACACCTCTGTCTGAGTCAACACTAGTTTTTGGACTGAAGTAATGCTCCTGTTCAGAAGTAAATCCCCTGACTGTCTGTAGGTAACATATGTTGTCAGTGTTGGCAGAGCAGCTCTGTCACACAAATTCAACTCCTCTTGGAAAAAACTGAACTGGAAGTTTTGCTCCTACTGGGCACCAAACAGGAGCCAATTCCTAGACTAGGCACAGACGAAGAGTCTCAGTTTCTGGCTCTTCTTTTCTGCCAGAAAAAGCGTGTTCCTGTTTTAGGCACCAGGTCTTGGGCAGAAGGGAGGCAGAACAACATTACAGTCACAGTTGATGTAGTTCAGTCAATAAAATACTTAAATTCCTAAATTCAGCAGAGCTCACCTGGAGAGTACACTCTTTGCTAGGTGGCCAAGCTGAATGAAGAGCTCACACTGGAGACTTTATTAGGCAAATATACACAAATGCATACATAAGAAACACATTTCTTGCTATTAGTTTTCATTTGTACTACAGCAGGACTGAGAGTATGAGACTAATTGAAGGGACTAATTGAAAAATATTGTGCGAACATACAGAAAGACATGATTCACTTCACACATCTTGCATTCCTACTAATTGCTTGGGCAGCACAAACAACCTGAGTGAGTAATACAATCAAAATTCTGTCAAAGAATTACTGCTCACATTGACAATTTAAAAACCCCCACCTTTTCCTTCCAAACGTAAGTTTTTGTCATTAAAGGGACGGAGCACGTTCATGAGCTGAATTAATGCTTTTATTAGCAGCAGCATTACCAATATCAGTCATAATTAGAGTAATCTCTGTAACTCATACAAATATTTCTAAATTTCTCATAATGTAATTCACCCTAATTCAATTTCTTGCTACAATTCTAAACTATTTCTACTGATTTAAAGTGAGGTGGGCTTTCACATTCAAGTAGGACAGAGGAGCAAAATATCCATAGTACATATATACACTAGGTAAACTACTGCACTGATAGAGTTCTATTTCTCTTCTATTTACACTGTTTATTTTAAAAATATGTGTAAAATACCCTTTATCTGGTGTCCATTAGTTAGGGGAAGAGAAGTGAAAAGAATTGCACATCAGTGCAAATAATTCCTAATTTATACAAAGAGTGTAATGATTAATATCCCTTGCACATTTCTAAACTGAAAAATACGTAAATGCAGTGATTCTGACTGAAAACGATTTCCTCTCTTCTTTCAGATGAGTGGGAGGTGATTTGCAGGTGCTTATACCGAGAAAGGGAGGGTGAGGTGAGGACAGGGCTTGGCTAGCCCTTTTCATTTAGCAAAGCCCAGCAGTGTAAAGGTCTTCCTTCTGAGATGCATTCACCTTGCCTTTAGCAAATCAATGCTCTCCACGACGAACTTTTGCCCGTTTTTCTTTTGAAGTGGACAAGTGATAGCAACATAAGAGAGGTCAAAAGTCACACTTCATAGGGAAATGAAAACAAGATCCACATAAAATAGTATTAAATCCTACTGACCAGTGTAAATGCACTGATACTACATTCTGCAGTGTTCAAAATACTGCTAAAATTTCATTGCAACATGCTGAGAAACACAAGTTAAATGAAATGTTGGTTGCTCCCAGGCAGGAAGTTGTTTCAGTTTCTTGGAGCTGGCCTTGCTTAATATGGGATGAGCCTCCAAGTCTGATCTTTGTCCTTGCTCTAGAAATCAGTAATCCGGCTGATTGCTGATAATGATAATTTGCTTATAAATAGGTTGGTAGTTACCCCTTTTGAAAGGTTAAATCATGTGCCCTAGTGAACTGAGGTTCACCTGAGTTATGCCAGTCTGGGAATGGGGTTATGTTTTAACCTCTCCGAGCTTCCTAACTATGCATGGAAGGCAGTAATGCCTCAGTGCTGCAGGCAGGCAGCCCCTGTGGAGGGACCCCTGTGAGTCCCTGCCATCGGCTGTCACCCGGCTGGGCATGAGGAGCCCCGGGCATCTCTGCCCTGCAGGGAGACGGGCAGGCAGTGCTTGTCGCACTCTTCTCGGGATGCAGGGTCAGTGCGAGGAGATGCTGCTCCTGCACCCAGGGGGAGAATGGGGGCTCCCTGTGCCCAGCAGCGGCAGCCAGTGGCCCAGGCTCCCAGCAGCCAGCCAAAGGCTCCCCTCAACAGGCTCCCTTGCCAGCATGCCACTTAGTCCGAATATTTATTTTATATAAAGGAATAAGCTGGCAAACCCCATTCAATATGCTGACAGACGTACAACGTTCTGCTTCTGCTGTTAAGCTGCAGTCACTTGGACACATTCGGATTTTAAAAGCTTTATACTTTTTTTTTTCTTCCTATAACACAGAGCAATACAAACACTTTTATCGCCCCGCGAGTGGCACGGGGAGGGGGCGGCGGTGCCGCATGACGGGGCACAGGGTGGAGTCCCCCCCGGTCGGTGTCTGCTCCGGAGCGAGGAGCCGACACGCGCTGCCGCAGCCATAGGGAATGTGGGCAATGGATCAAAGCCCGAGCCGCCCCGCTNCAGGGGGCGCCCTTGCCCCGCGCTGCGCCGGCCCGAGTGCCCCGACGGGGCGGGCGCGGCGCGCCGGGACCCCCGCCCGCTGTGTGGGGTGGGATGGGGCCTGCCGGGCTCGGGGGGTTCCCGAGCAGCCCCACACCCCTGACCCCATCCCGGGCCGGGAGAAAATGGAGGGCGCGCTAAAAATGGGGGGAGGGGACAGTAAACCCCCTCGGGCTGTGTCGCCCACTGCCCCTTTTCGGCGAAGAGCTCGGTTGAGGGAGCCGCGCGTCACGTCGCCGCGCACCCCCATTAGCCCCTCCTGCCGCGCGTCACAGAGCTGCGAGCGGTGACGCAACACCGTCCGTGACACCCCCGTGTCCCCCAGCTCTGCATCTTTCCGCGCAACCCCTGTCTGCACCGCGCGGAGCTGGGGCGGTGGCGGCCCCGGGTGCGTGCATCGCGTGTGTGCGCTTAGTCTGCTTTAAATCGTATGTATATGTTTTAAATAGTATCTGTCTTGAAACAGTATCGATATACATATAGTATCTACATGTATTTGAAATAGTAACTATACGTACGTGTATGTACGTAACAGGTGAAAAACAAGCAGATGCATTCATCATTATTTAAAAGAAAATGCAAANGAATGAATGGCATCGCGGAGCTGGGTGCCCCTGGGCGCGCATTTAGGCACGGCAGGAGCGGGAGGGGCAGGGAGCGCTACTGCACTTGTTGCGTCCGCGGGGCCGTGCGGGGAAGGCTGCGCTGCCCTGCGCTGCTCGGGTCTCCCAGCGCGGGGCGGTGCGGGACAGCACCGGGCGGGACAGAGGGAGGGAGAGACGAAGGGAGGGCGGCCCGCGGGGGCGCGGGGGGTGGGCGGGCCGGGGGG